>CM038673.1:89435632-89898132 GCA_021605145.1 Aegilops bicornis | reverse complement strand
TTCTTCTTCTTCTTCTTCTTCTTCTTCTTCTTCTTCTTCTTCTTCTTCTTCTTCTTCTTCTTCTTCTTCTTCTTCTTCTTCTTCTTCTTCTTCTTCTTCTTCTTCTTCTTCTTCTTCTTCTTCTTCTTCTTCTTCTTCTTCTTCTTCTTCTTCTTCTTCTTCTTCTTCTTCTTCTTCTTCTTCTTCTTCTTCTTCTTCTTCTTCTTCTTCTTCTTCTTCTTCTTCTTCTTCTTCTTCTTCTTCTTCTTCTTCTTCTTCTTCTTCTTCTTCTTCTTCTTCTTCTTCTTCTTCTTCTTCTTCTTCTTCTTCTTCTTCTTCTTCTTCTTCTTCTTCTTCTTCTTCTTCTTCTTCTTCTTCTTCTTCTTCTTCTTCTTCTTCTTCTTCTTCTTCTTCTTCTTCTTGTTTGTAGGTCAGCGATGCTTTTCAAATCAAGGTGGTACAACTCCAGCTTCTGTTTGTCCCCTTCGATGGCTGTCCCACAGAAGTACACGTCCTCCCGAGACAAGAAATCATGAAACTCACCTAGTATGGAGGGTGAGTGTATGATGTGGTACACCAAAACATCATCTTCGAGGCACAGCTCAAGGACGGCGGCGCGCTGGATCTTCCCAGGGGCACGCTCCGTGTACTCTGCGTCGAGACCGATGACCCGCATCTCTACCTTTTCGAGGGAGTTGGATATATTGTTGATCCACTGCCGAACAACCCTTGGGTGGACGGTGATGATGACAACTATGCGCATCGATCCTTCGAAGAGGACATGTTGGACGCTAAAAACCTTTATTTCGATCTCTTTTGCCATTTGGAACCGCTGGAACGGAGGGCTATGGTTTGGAGAATTAGGATTAGATGGTAGTCTAACTAAAGTAGTAGATGATTATTTAAATAGGTTAAAACAATGTGAACGCAGTGGGGTTTGGATGCAAATGAAGACGAAGGGGAGGTGAAGAAGCCGAGGAGAATCTGTTCCCGATGGAGAAGTAAATGGGAGAAGTGGCATGCAGGCAGTTGATTAGTAGGCTAGGTAGACTAAACGAAAAGGCTATGCGGGTAGACCGATGAGTCGTACCTGTTCATGTACGTGCCCATCCTTCCTGATAGGTGGGACCTATGCAAACAGATAAAAAAATATGTCGTAGCTTATTTTTTTTGAGCGCGTGAGTGGGAGACACAACATTCTCTGGTTAAGGAATACTCCCTCCGTTTAGGTGAGTATATGTCACCTTATGAAAATCAGGTTTTCCCAAAACCTTTAGGCATGGAGCATTAACTTCCTGCTCAATCCCATCCCAGACTCGTTAGCCAGCATTCTCTTCCTCTGCTGCCGCGTTCTACCTTTCAATTTTTCCTCTTCTCAAGTGTGGAACGATCTGCTTGCCGTCCTTGATACTCCAGAACGACCACTGCATGCATCGCGGCAGGGCGTTGATTGGGCATGCACGAGAATTTGGTTCTGCTCGCAATATGGATGATACCTGGACGATGAAGTGAACAGGCATGCTAGCACGGGAAACCTATTTCCGCTATACAATACTGGAGTACTCATGTTCCTACTACTAGTAGTAGTACTAGTAGTAGTAGTAGTAGTAGTAGTAGTAGTACAACTGTGGTACACTTGATGGTCAAAATACTACTCATCCGGTCCTCACAGTGAAGTGACAACACCCTGCACCTGACACTAGTCCAGGCGGCGTGTTCGGGTTACCAAAGTCAGCCTCACCACATTGCAGGTCACGATCTGTCACCGCTTCTTTGTCTGACACATTGGCGCCTCGCCTCGTCTCCCTCTCCACCCCATAGCACCACTCCATCTCCATCTCCTTCTCCATCTCCTTATCTGTCTCCGTCTCCATATCACTGTGCCCCCTTGTACCGTCGCCTCACTCGCCTCCCCCAGTACCACGATTCCCTCGCTAGCCGCTCCAGCACCGACAACCTTCTCCCCCGTAAATAAAGCCCCCCAAAACCCCCACCTTTCAAACTCCACCATGGCCGAACGCCAACCGCGCAACATCCATATGAGCCACGATTGAAGCAATCTCCCCAGTGATATCCTCGACCTCTGTTGTTCGTGTATGGATATGTTTAGCGCCTCATGCTGGCTGCATGCTCGAGGGACATGCACACGGCCATCGTCGAAGCGAGGCCTAAGCTTTTCAAGACACCCTGCTTGCTGTTATCTGGTCTTGCGAGATTGGATCACCTTGATACAGAGGCATACATGATGCCCCTCGACTTTAATCCGATCTCCAATATCCGAAACTTCTTTGCAGGTATGTAGTGGGTCGCCGTACATCATTTCCCTCGACATCGATCCGATCACCATCGCCCGAAACTTCTTGGCAGGTATGTAATGGGTCGGCATGAACTCCACTAGATGGCTGCCTTCAGAGAAGACGGTAAAAAGTTGGTGCTCGTGAACTTCCAGACCTCCCATGAGATTATCCTTCCTCCATTGGATTATATAGAGTGTTACCATCGCGGTCCAAGTCATCTACTTTACCACGTCAGTTGGATGGACCTTGTTTTGCAGAAGATTGTAATCTGCCAAGTGCCCACACAACATGCGAATTACGCAGACTTCAAGCTAATTGCCTTGTTCGACCGCGGACTCGCCTATCTTTGCGCCGGTGCCTTCTTTAGCTGGAGAGAACCCAGCTCGCAGTGGATCGTCGTCAAAGCTGATACACACTTCTGTGATGCTATTTAACACAATGGCATCATCTACGCGATAGCAGATGGCACAACGTATTGCTGGGACGGCGCATGTAAGTTGTTTCCGTCTCATGTTAATGATGAAGCCATGACACTGTTCGAACATTTTGTGATGATTGGCATATCCCTGTTTGAGCAGAATTAGAGTAGAACTATGGCAATGTATTAGAGATGCCGTAAATCAGCTATATTTGGAATGAGTTAATTCATGCGATTGTGACCATGTTATTACAGCCAATTTGTACCCTGAATAATCAAACGGTTAGGAATATATGGATATTACCCTTATTTTATAGTAATCTATATGCTACTACTAAATATGAGTGTGTATCAATGGCCATGTTAGTTTTCCTCATTTTCATGATGTAGAAACATGCACCACACTGTTGGTTTCATCTAACCATACATTAGGGAAGTAAATGTGCATATGGAGAACACTATATTTGGAAGTAGTGAAATCCTGCAATGCTTACCATGTGTACATACCTATATTCGCCCTTCAGCAATCAATGGCTAGAATAATATCCTCACAATTTGTTTGCCCACAGAACACGAGTATATAACAATGCATGCTCTGTTAGTTACCTTGAAGAATTTATTTGTGAGGATAGAACATGATTACATAACATGCATGACATGGTACAAGGTAGTTTCCTGTGAAGAATCGATTGCGAGATAACATGAGTATAACCATGCATGACACTTCTATATTTTCGAACCCAGTATACATTTCCCTGTATTTTCCTCCCAGTTCCAACAGGGACATATCAATGTTGTTTCTTGCATTATCCTACTCATACTCTGAACAATGCTGATCTTACATTAACAATGTTGTACTTTTTGATATGATGCAGTGTCCCTACAGTTACTGCCCTTTGTAATCACACCACCTTTGACAAAAACAGGGAAGCACAACTGGTTCCTCGCTCGATCAGAGGACGACAAAAGACTGATGATCATTCGGACAAATCAGCCGGAAAATTTATATTGCAAAAACCCTACTGTATACAAGCACCGTGAAGTACGTGAGTATCCGGACAGTGGCTGTTATGTCTATGAGCAGGATACCAGCTCGTTGGGGCCATCAGGATTTTTTAGTTGGAGGCAGGTAAACAGCCTTGGTTCACACTCTCTGTTTCTCGGACTCAATTATCCTATTAACCAGGAGATCACTGTTGGATAGGACCTTGATGGCAGAGAGGCTCTATTTGCTATGGATAAATGTGTCTACACAGCGAGCCCTAGGAGTTCGGGAGCAAACTCCCCTGATTGTCAACGATCTGACTGCAGCCAAAAGAAGGTGAGAATGACAAAGGCATCCGGATTAACTTTGATCCTTGGATGTCTCAATTACGACAGGCAGTGATGTGGTTCAAGCCTTCAGGTTGATAGGTAATTGGGATGTTGCATCGAAAGGGTGGAATCTTGGTGTGTCCGGGATCCTTTGATTGAAGCGGGACTATAAATTATGATGGTGTTGGATCATCTCTTGAATGACTTTGTTGTCTTTGCTGCTGGTTACGGATGGGTAGTTCTTTCTTTTGTTATGCATATTCCTTGTCATTTGGTCATCCTCGTCTATGTCACTCTTACTATGTAATAGTTGCTTACATTTACAATGTCATTCTAAATGCGGATCACGAGAGTCTGAGCGCTGCAGATGGGTGCGTTTTGGTGGTGTAGCAAGACTTCTTATGAACTATCATGTCTTGTCGTTTATGTCAGTAGTAGCCACTAGTAAGTGTTTGAATGTTGTATATATCGTTGTTTCGAACTGTTTATTGTCTTGAACTACTGGTGGGCTAAATGAGGGCATCACCATTCTCCAGTGTTCAGAGTATATCTCCTTTTTTCAAGTTATATAATTTGAGCCCAGTGTCTTTTCGATGATGTACACTTGTTTGGGCCAGTGAGGTGTTGTTGAATATGGGCTGAGTAGTAACGCAATGTCAAACAGGTAAATTATGACTCTCAGTCCGGCTCTCAAAAGATCCTGAAAAAAAGGCCTGGCTCTCCAAAAAAGAAAGAATAAGGACTCTTAGGCCGACATGTGGGAACCACCGGTGTTTTCGTGCGCTTGAGCGCCGAGAGCATATTGGTGTGTGCTCGAAATTCATACTACCTTTTCATCCCCAGTCTCCCGCCCCTGCCCCACCTCTGGAATCTCGATTCCTACTCCAGTTCCCCAGAATCCCCCTCCTGTACTCCATGTACTCAAGCGCACTATCATGTCACCGGTCAACGTGGATCTCCGAGCCAGAGATCCTGAGGTCTGTCCTGCCTTTGGTCGCTGCGTGCTGTCGCTCAACAATGGCATGGCGGCGCTTGACGACCAGTTTTCCGGCAAAGTGCTAATGGTAACCATCAAAGGCGACCGGCCTCCCGTCTCGCCGGACGACCTTGTCAAAGCTCTTGGCATTGCGCACGGCATCCAAATAAGTGACTTGCTCGTCGAAGTCTGTCCGCCACCGGCTGATTTCTTCGTCAGGTTCCAGACAACTTTCCACTGTAGTCGTGTGTTCGAATCTTCCTGGTGTTTGTTCTGCGATGGCACGTTGGTGAGCTTTGATCGGTGGCACCCTGGATGGGGCTCGGTGCCCTCTCAGCTTGAGTTTTTAACAAAGCTTACCTTCCACGGCATGCCTCGACGTGCTTGGAACAGCGAGTCCATGAACGAGCTTATCAACGACCTTGGAGGTGAGCTGGTAAGTATGATTGTTCCTCCAGATAGCTGGGCTCTGACGGTTATGGCATGGATGAAGAAACCGTCCACCATACCGAAGGTGATTGGTGTTGAGATACCGATGGAGGAACCCGGGTTGTACTATTCTTTGCCACCAAGGCCGCCGCGGACCATGTTAGGGATGTACCTGTATCGAGTGTTCGTGCATGTCGAAGAAATGGTCAATCCATCAATCGTAGTCCTGCCACCGCCGCTGGTGCCAGGGTCCGTCGACGACGTCCATTACAGGAGTCAACGTCAGACTTTCCCCGTGTTGCTCGGAACGATGGATGGCACAGGGTCTACTCCATCGTGCGGCGGAGGCCACTTCTTCTTTGGGAGAAGAGGCGGCTGGCTACTGGATGTGCTCTAATTTGAGGTAACAATTGAATCTTGTCAGATACTAGTTAAATCCGAGCTATGGGTGTGAAGCACTGATATGCCAGTACATTTGATTGTGACATGTTCCAATTTTGTATCTGAACTTTTTTTAGAAAGGGCTGTAAGTCAACTTAATGTGCTAGCAGAACTTATTGTGTTGTCTGTCTTTTTTCTTTGCACAACATTCAAGATATTTCCCCATCATTGATAAAGACGATGAACCGTTATGTACGACTTCGTTTGTTTCAACATAGCCCTTCCCGTAGCGATCCACTGCTTCCATCCTGATTGTGCCACCTGCATGAAAGTTTTGTATGCAAGTTTAGTGTGCTATGATGTTTTATAAGATTGTGTCAACAATATAAGTTTTTACTGAGCATCAGCAATGCATATGGCTGAAAGATGTATTTACAAGCATCGACCAATGGGTCTCTTTCTCTCTATCTCTCTCTCTCTCTCTCTCTCTCTCTCTCTCTCTCTCTCTCTCAGACACACACACACAAGCGCGCGCGCACACGCACAAGTGGGACCCGTTGAATTATTTATTTGCTCGTGACAGCTTTTAATTAGGTTCCACTTTAATCTAACTTTTTTCTTAAGTTCTTAATTGAGCTCAGTGACTTCAAAAGGTTGTACAGAAGCCTTGTTTGGGCCTTTCCGGTGTCGCTGAATGTGGGCTGAGTCATCATGTTAGGTTGTACTGTACTACACATGCCTTTTTTCAACATCAGCAATGCAACTGGGCCGACAGTTGTACTCAATATCCGGGTCAACTTGTTATTCTCCGCCCCGCTTGGCTGCGAACTTTCCTAGGAGCTATGCATTAGGCTTAACAAGAAAATGAACTTTAAGAAATAATAAATGGGATGTAATTATAATAATTGGGTAGTAACTATGCACCAAACACGTAATTAATTTAAAAATATATTATTTTTGGAATTTGAAAATTTTAATTTCATTACTTGTTGCACGCGCAATATTTCGTTGGATTTTAACGTAATACAACTTTATTTTGAAATTGTATTTAACCTGAGTAGAAATTTCGGATAAAAATATTTCGGATCCCATCATAATGTGGGAATTTTTTTTGAATTCTGTTTTGGGAGGTTGTTTGAAATTATTAATCCTTCTCCTAGCTCGAAGTTGGGCTGTACTTTTAACAAACTGTAAATGGGCTGTAGTAAATTCCATTAGAATTAAAAAATGGGTTGTACATTCTTACAAATCGCAAATGGGCTATATGTTCTCTGACAAATCCGAGCTATGGGCCTACTAAGTTGACGCGTACCAAGGGCTTTGTCTTTCCTCAAAAAAACCAAGGACTTTGTCAACTTAGTCAATATAAACGATTCTAGCTGCAGTGATCGTACGATGTCCATCCAACGGCCGTAGTGCTTCTTCAACCTCTGGTCTTCTTGCTCCAGCCGCCCAAAGCAGCGCCGGTCGTGCCGCATGCTCCCGCCTCCCGTGGTCGGCTGTGCTGCCGCGGAGGCCTCACCGCCCCCTACTATTCCCACCGCTGGCCAGGCCCTGCGGCGACGGCAGCCTCACACCGCAGCCGAACCAGTGAACCCTCGTACTCCTCTCCGCGCGGGCTTCCGCTGCCGCGTCTTCCCCGGCTCCGCGTCGTCCCCTTCCTAGGCCTCGCCGTCGTCCACCGCCGCGGTGCTCTCGGCACGACCTGGTCAACGTGGTCAAGGAACGACTTCCATCGGACGTGGACTGTACGTGGAGAGGCTGACACCTGGGTCCACGGCCGCAGCAAGGAAGTGCCTCGTTATTACGTGGAAAATAATGATTCCTCCACCTGACAGCTGGGACCCACCGGACGGGCCACTGTATTTCACGGAAAAAACATTTCCCCCTAACTGCTGGGACCCACCAGCTTCATCTTCGCACGCAAGGAAGTGCGTCCGAGCAAAAAAAAAACTATTCGCCCCCCTAACTGCTGGGACCCACCATCTACACCTTCGCACGCAAGGAAGTGTGTCCTGGCAAAAAAAGACAATTCACCCCCCTGACTGCTGGGTCCCACCGGCGACATCTTCGCACGCAAGGAAGTGCGTCCGGGCAAAAAAAAAACGATTCGCCCCCCTGACTGCTGGGACCCACCAGCTACATCTTCGCACGCAAGGAAGTGCTTGACAGTCGGGACCTACCTAGTCGTAGAGTACTTAGCATTGTCCTTCTGGTCGCAAACGTGTACGTACATATATACTGGTGGATGTAGAGAGGCGCGCATGTGTCGTAGTAGAGGCGCGCACGTAGCATGTACACATACGTACAACGGCCAAGGTGCAAGAAAGAAAATACGGCCACGTATGTGTACATAGGGGCGGGGTCTCGAACGCCTACTCGCGCATACGTACGGCGAGGGCTCTTGTACATGGCTGGGTCGGAACGGAGAAACAGCGTCGTCGTCGTGTTCATGGGGAGGCAACGGAATGCGTCACGTTCATCAGGAGGCAATGGAACGCGTGGGAGCCAACCGGCTGGGTCGGAACGGAATGTGTGGTCGTGTTCATTGGGAGGGATTGGACGGAACATGTGATGGAAACGAGGCCTGGCGTACCGCAGAACGGAGGAAACGGCCTTGTGTTCGACCGGCCACATTCGAAACAGGATCCTGTTCATCGGGAGGGGTGTGGCGTACCGCAAAATAGAGGAAACGGACCTCCTACGGTCGAAACGGGGGTCCTGTCGATCGGGAGGGGTGTGGCATACTGCAAAACGGATGAAACGGACCTCCTAGCGTCGAAACGGGGGTCCTGTTGATCGGGAGGGGTCTGGCGTACCACAAGACGGACGAAACGGACCTCATACGGTCGAAACAGGGGCCATGTTCATCGGGAGGGGTGTGGCGTACCGCAAAATGGGACTCCACGGGATACTGTTCATCTCCACCGTCGACCTCCTCCAGCCTCCCGAGCTACCGTCGACCTCCTCCAGCCTCCACGAGCTTCTGTTCATCCAGCCTCCACCGCGCACTACTCCACCGGCTACTGTTCAACAACCCCTCCACGGGCACCCCTCCATTGTCTACTGTTCATCCAGCCCTCCACACCACGGGGTCCTGTTCATCCACCCCTCCACTGGCACCCCTTCACCGTCTACAATTCATCCAGCCCTCCACACCATGGTGTCCTGTTCATCCATCCCTCCACGGGCACCCCTCCATCGTCTACTTTTCATCCAGCCCTCCACACCACAGGGTCATGTTCATCGAGAGGCAACGCCACTGCTCAATGTTCATCCAAGCCACCCCCTCCCGCAACGCTCACTGTTCATCCTAGAGGCAGCATCGATTGGCTTGATTAGTAGCGATGGCGAAGCGAATCGCCGATCGGGTTCGATTAATGACCATCGATCGATCGCTCGGGTTCAATAACGCGTAGTTCGCAAAGGTAATCGCCGGGTTCAGTTAGAGCCCAACGCCTCGCTTCGGGTTCGATTAGAGCCAATGCCTCGCACTGCACGCAGCGTCGTGTCTGAGAAAGCGTGCATCGCTTCGGCCCCGACCTCCCATCATAACCGGGAACTCCCCTCGCTTCTACCACGGTTTTTTCGTCATGGAAGGCCCAAAGAATGTCATGCAGCTGCGTCTCCGGCCTGCCCAGGACGAAAAGCCCATTTTCTGTCATGATTTTTTGTCATAGAAGTATGAGCCCACCACATATATGATGATACCGGGTTTTGTCACACTTATCGTCATAAAAGTGTCATATGTATGATAGAAAAAATTCGTTCGACCAAAAATGTCACAGATGTGTCTTTTTTTTGTAGTGATGGTCGTACGCAAGCAAGTGCCTCATTGAAAAAATACTTCCTCCTAGTGCTATACTGATGTTGGGGCCCATGGGTTTGTCAACATAGTTACATTTTTTAGGTGCTTCAATGTAGTAACTATAGGAGATAAATACACAACGAAGTCGGGGAGCTGGCAGGTATCATTTATTATCACTGGGGCAGCAAGTATCAGCTGGGTTTTGGGCTGCCCCGTCTAGGCTTTCTTTTTTAACATGTGCAGCCCACGACCTCGGATGGGAGGTCCATAGGCATATTTGTATTTTCCTGAGGGTCGTCATTTATCGACCGGCCTACGGACCTCCCATCCAAGGTTATTTTTCCTGAAACATCGGCAGCCCAATTTATGTATTTTTTTGAAGAAAACGTAGAGGTCTGTTCTATTTTGGGCTGCCCCATCTAGGCTTTCTTTTTTAACATGCGCAGCCCAATTTATGTATTTTTTTGATTAAAACGTAGGAGGAAAAGACCATTGCTCGCCCCCGACTGCCACTCATAAGGAAGAGAATCAAAAGAGTACCTCATGCAACAAATTTGTCACACAACTTTTACCATACGTGCATGCTACGTGACTTGCTAACTTCAACACAAGTATTTCTCAATTTCATAATTACCCACTAGCATGACTCTTAACATTACTACCTTTATGTCTCAAAACAATTATCAAGCATCAAATTGATCCTAGTGTCTAATGCACTTTCTATGATAGTTTTTATTATACCCAAGTTGGATGCTCATCATTTATAACCATAGAAAATACCATGCTGTTCTAAAAGACTCTCAAAATTATATAAGTGAAGCATGAGAGATCAACAATTTCTTCAAAATTAAGCCACCCTGTGCTCTAAAAAATATAAGTGAAGCACTAGAGCAAAAACTATCTAGCTCAAAAGATATAAGTGAAGCACATAGAGTATTCTAATAAATTTTAATCAAGTGGGATTCTCCCAAAAGTTGTGTACAGCAAGGATGATTGTGGTAAACTAAAAAGCAAAGACTAATATCATACAAGATGCTCCAAGCAAAACACATATCATGTGGCAAATAAAAATATAGCTCCAAGTAAAGTTACCGATAAACGAAGACGAAAGAGGGGATGCCTTCCGGGGAATCCCCAAGCTTAGGATTTTGGCTATTATTGAATATATATTGGGGTTCCATGGGCATTCCCAATCTTAGGCTCTTGCCACTCCTTATTCCATTGTCCATCAAATCTTACCCTAAACTTGAAAACTTCACAACACAAAACTCAACAGGAAATCTCATAAGCTCTGTTAGTGAAAGAAAGAAAAACCACCACATAAGGTACTGTAATGAACTCATTATTTATTTATATTGGTGTTAAACCTACTGTATTCCAAGTTCTCTATGGTTCATACCCTTACTTACTGGCCATAGATGCATCAAAATAAGCAAACAACACACGAAAGGCAGAATCTGTCAAAAACAGAACAGTCTGTAGCAATCTGTAACTTTCGAATACTTCTGGAACTCTAAAAATCCTACAAAAATAGGAAGTCCTGGAAAATTTCCCTATTAATCTACAGAAAAACGAATCAATGCAAAAGCACGTTTCAGTGATTTATTGAATGTTTTCTCGTGAGCGCAAAGTTTCTGTTTTTCAACAGAATCAAATTAACTATCACCATAGGTTATCCTATAGGTTCTACTTGGCACAAACACTAAATAAAACATAGAAACACATCTAAACAGAAGGTAGATGCAAAATTAATTACAAAACAGAAACAAAAACAAAAAACACAAAGAAAATTGGGTTGCCTCCCAACTAGCGCTATCGTTTAACGCCCCTAGCTAGGCAAAAAAGCGAGGATAGATCTAAGTAGTGCCATAATAATAAGATAGATCACGAAAACTCATCTCATATTCTCTACGTTCAGCAGCAAGTTTCCTTTGAGGCAAGCAAAAGTAATCAAAAGGGCTAAATTTAATGCGACAAAACTCCCCAAGATCAATCTCCGGAGGTATGGGTTCCTCCTTTGGCCCTTCATATTGCACAACTAATTCATCATTATAAGCATTCTTTTGGCAGACTTCGTGAGCCTATACTCAAGAGAGTATCCTAGCTCATTGTTTCGAAGAGCAAAATCATTATTAAGTTCGGAAATTCTATCAACTAGGACATTGGTAGGAACCTTTTTTCTAAGGTTTTCATTAAAAGAAACATAGTCCAAAGATTGGAAACGCCTAATTTCCTCTTGATCAAAGAGGATTGCTTCGCTTCTATGGGAGGACGGCCGGTGTTGGGGATATTACTACTGCGCGTAAACCGGCCAGGAGAGGCCGGGTTAACATCATCAGTAGCCAAGTATGCTTGAGGCCCGTGAGGATATTCAATAAGGGCCCAAAGCCCAGGATCGGTTTAAGGGTTGTAGCCGTAAACCGGCCTTGGTATGTAACTTGTGTTGTAAGATAGAAATACTAGAGACCGAACCGGACACGTCTATGAGCCGGTCTCGGGACTCTGCAAACCGACGGGTGTCACCCATGTATATAAGGGGACGACCCGGCGGCGATACAGGAGAACAGACAACAACTCGAGACTTAGGCGAAGCTTGTTTGCTCCCTAGTCATCAAAACCCCCATCAATTCCATCACAACTAGATGTAGGCTTTTACCTTCATCGAAGAGGCCGAACTAGTATAAACTCTCTTGCGTCCTTTTGTCCGCTTTAACCCCTTTAAGCTAACCCGTAGCGATGGCTCCACGACTAAGTCCTTTCATGAGGACATCTGCCATGACAAAACCACGACAGTTGGCGCCCACCGTGGGGCTATCGCACGATGGTTTCAAGTTCTTGGAGGGCAACTTCGAAGGACTCAAGGGTTATGTTGTGGTCCGGATGACCAAGAGTCGTCGCGGCAAGCTCTACATCGACGATTCAGGCTGGGGCCCCGAGGCAGGCTTTATTGAGTACGGGTACCGGGTCCCCTTTGGTGGCATACACGTCTTCATTGGCAAGATCGGTGAATCGGGCCCTGAACCGGACATATGCACCGACCTCGTCGAACCGGCTCAGCGTGCGAGATCTGCCCAGGGTAAACCGGCCATGAAGCGTGCCTTCGTTGGAGTCATCCATGGAGGAGAATATGATGGTGGATCGGGATCTGGTAGTGAGACCGTCGTTTATTCCGGTGACGAGTCCTCGACCGGAGAAACCGAGTCATTGTATCAGTTATAAGACGTCCGGATTGAGGGCTGTTCCGATGGTGACAGTATTCCGGACCCCTCTGATTTACCCAATCAGGTCGGGATATTCATGGCCGGTACACAGGCGGCGGTCCACTCTTCGACTGCAGCGGCAATGTTCTCCGGATCAGCAGCGGTGGCTGCGGCCGGGGCAGGAGGCTCTGTGCGCCCGCCGGCTCATGTTTTATCTGATCTGTTTGATGCGTTGGCTGTGCTCATGGCAGAGGCTAACCCGGCGGATCAGGACGCCCACAACGCGGAGATTGCAAAAGTGAGGGAACAGATCACTCAGGCCAAGGCCGACCTAGCAGCTGAGAACAACAGGATGGCCGCGGAGCGGGCCGCTTTGGATGCGCAGGCCTATAAGCTTATGCTGGACCAGAACGCGTCGCATGAAATCCAGAAAAGGAAGCATTGATCTCGCCTGCCGACGGTCTTCGATGGCAGAAACCTCTTTAACACCCCAGGAGCGGGGACTAGTAACCCGCCGTGGTTAAACCGGGCGGAGGCACTTGGGACGGGTGCGCCGTTTCAACCTCGCCTGATGGAGCCACCTCGACAGAATAACATCATGCCTCAGCCTATCCATACACCTCCAGGTCATTATTCCAATCCAATGGACAATCTTATCACCGTCGCTTCACAGCTGGAGGCCATCCCAATTGAAGGTGATTCTCCCCAAGCGGTGGAGACACGCCGGGTTAAGGAACTACTTCGAACGGCTTTGGTTCAGCAGGAAGCATATTCATATAGCCGCGACCGAATTCATTCCACTCCCCGTCCAAGCCGGAGTTACAGCAGGCGGATGGATGAACCGGCCGTATCCAGTAATGAGCGGAACCGTGAAGCGCCCCGTGGCCATAACCCGGCAGGCGATGCTCAGGAAGTGGTGGATCGCCGGCGCCAGCTAGGACGCCGAAGTTAGCAAAGACCGACATGAGGATCGTCAACTTACGCCAGTTCGTCCAACCACCACAATTGAACCAGGAGTTACTTCTAGTTCTTTGGGAGTGCCTTGTCTTGTCCCAGCTTTACGCAATGTGCGCCTGCCCAAGGATTTCAAGGGCCCGCGCAAAGTACCAAGTTACACGGCCGATTTGTCTTCGGAAGCATGGATAGAGAGCTATGAGATGGCCATGGAGATGCTTGATGTAGATGAAGCGGCGTGTGCAAAGTACTTTACCATGATGCTTGAAGGGACAGCCTGTATTTTGTTGAAGAGCTTACCAACCAGTTCTATCAGTTCATGGGCCCAATTGCGAGCCCGGTCTATCCAGAATTACAAGGATACATGTAAACAGCCCATGTCGATAGTGGACTTAGCGGCCTGTGTCCAGGAGGAAGGAGAGTCAACAACCCGCTGGGTACGCCGAGTCTCGGAAATTTTGCACTCCTCGCATCAGATTAACGCTGATCCCGCGGTTATAACTTTGGAAAGCAACTGGCGGTTTAAGACTCTGAAGTTGAAATTGGGAAGGATGAAGCGCCATTGCAATGATATGGGAACACTCATGACTGCGTTGGTGAAGTATGTTGATTCTGATGGTACTAAGGATCCCGAGTCTGATGATGACAAGACAGGGAAGGGAAAGAAGAACGGCAACCCCAAGGGGCAGCAGCACAACACGGCGGGTCATGGTAATGGAGGCAAGCGTAAAGCGGACAGTAACATGGAATTTGTGTCTAATACCAACGCATAGGACAGGGGTCAGCGACGGAAGGGTAAGCCACCGAATCGTGGGGGAGCTCCAAGTCCCAATCCGGACCGCCTGACTTATCTATTAAACCAGCCTGTCTCAAGCACGGGACGAAGGAGGCGCCAGCCACCCACCTTTGAAAGGATTGTTATATTATGCAGGAGTTCAAAAATTCTAATGCTTTCCGGTATGATCACGGATCAGGTAGTGGTTCAGGATCCGGATTCCATGGGCCGGGTCATGGTGGAGGAAACGCCGGTTTAGGTTTCAATGGAGATCAGGGTAGACATAACAATCAAAACAATTAGAATAGCCAGGGTGGTTACAACCAGCAGCAGCAGCAATCGGGTTATCAGAGCCATCCAAAACAATTGAATAGTGGGCAATATCATGTATTCACCACTAGCTTGGATAAGCGGGACCAGAAGCTTCATAAGCGAGAGGTCAATTCTGTTGAACCGGACGTGCCTCGTTGTTTACGCTGGTCCGAACAGCCAATCATATGGAGCAGAGAGGATCACCCGCCCCGGGTTGTCCGGGTCAGCTAGCGTTGGTGGTGGCACCTCAGGTGGGAGGTTATAATTTCACCAAGGTGCTCATGGATGGAGGAAGCAGCATTAACATCTTGTATTACGAGACCTTCCGTCGTATGGGGCTAACAGATAAGAATCTTAAACCGTCTAATACGGTGTTCCATGGTGTGGTACCGGGCAAGTCAGCATATCCTGTTGGGAAGATAGCTCTGGAGGTAGCCTTTGAAGATGATCATGATTCCAGGTCAGAAACATTGGTTTTTGATGTGGTTAAAATCCGGAGCCCATACCACGCTTTGTTTGGGCGGCCGGCTTATGCCAAGTTTATGGCACAGCCCTGTTATATCTATCTGCAGCTCAAGATGCCGGGTCACAAGGGGACTATAACCGTTCATGGAAGTCGCAAGATTGCCTTGGAGTGTGAAGAAGGTGATGCGGCCTATGCAGAGTCGGTTTGTGCCACAGAAGAGTTGAAGTTTTACAAGGATAATGTTGATCCGGCTGACATGAATCCATTGAAAAAGCCAACTACAGAACATGATCCGGCTCTAAAGTTCATATCGGCAGCTGAGACCAAGCTTGTTGACTTCGTACCTGGCGATTCGTCCAAGCAGTTTAGTATCAGTGCCAACTTGGATCCGAAATAGGAAAGCGGCGCTCATCGAAGTTCATCCGTGAGAACCGGGACATTTTTGCATGGAAGCCTTCGACATGCCAGTGTACCGAGGGAACTCATTGAGCACACTCTTAATGTTGATCCTAAGTACAAACCGGTGAAGCGGTTTCTCCTCCGGTTCAACGAAGAAAGGCGCAAAGCTATTGGAGAGGAAGTGGCTGTGCTCTTAGCGGATGGCTTTATTGTTGAAGTGTTCCATCTGAATGGATGGCTAATCCGTGCCGGTCCTTAAGAAGAACGACACTGGCGCATGTGTGTGGATTACACGAGATCTTAACAAGGCTTATCCAAGAGATCCTTTTGCCTCCCCCGCATTGATCGATTATTGATGCTACGGCGGGTTGTGAGCGCTTGAGTTTTACGGATGCATATTCCGGTTATCAGATCAAGATGGCAGTTAAGGACCAGGAGAAGGCGGCGTTCATAACTCCTTTTGGAGCCTTCTGCTATGTTTCTATGCCCTTTGGGCTCAAGAGTGCCCAGGCAACTTATCAACGGTGTGTGCAGAACTGCCTTCATAAGAAGATCAGTCGTAATGTGCATGCTTATGTGGATGATATTATGGTCAAGTCAAGAGAGAAGGAAACTCTGGTTGATGACTTGAAGGAAACCTTTGATAATCTACGGACATACAAGATGATGCTCAATCCGGCTAAGTGTGTTTTTGGTGTACCGGCAGGCAAGTTATTGGGTTTTCTGGTGTCCAACAGGGGAATTGAGGCTAATCCGGAGAAGATCACAGCTATCACCTCTCTGGCTAAACCGAAGTGTATCAATGATGTCCAGCATTTGGCAGGCCGGATTGCCGCGTTGAGCCGGTTTATCAGTCGCCTAGGAGAGAAAGCAATACCTTTGAACCAGATGCTGAAAAAAGCGGATCCCTTTGTTTGGAGTCCGTCCGCTGATAAAGCATTGGAGGACCTAAAGCGGCAGCTAGCCAACCTGCCTGTTCTTGCTGCTCCGATTGACAAAGAACCATTGCTATTATATGTGGCAGCTAATGCTCGTGTAGTCAGCGTAGCTATTGTGGTAGAGCGCAAGGAGGAAGGCAAGGAATATCCGGTTCAGCGTCCGGTTTACTATATTAGCGAGATGCTTATTGAGTCCAAGCAAAGATACCCACATTGGCAGAAGCTGGTGTATGGAGTTTTCATGGCAAGCCGGAAGCTTAAGCAATACTTCCAAGGGCATCCCATCACAGTGGTCAGCTCTGCTCCTTTGGGAGATATAATTCAAAACAGGGAGGCAACTGGCCGGATTTCCAAGTGGGCTATAGAGCTTGGGCCGCACGGTTTGAAATACGTGCCTCGGACGGCGATCAAATCTCAAGCACTTGTGGATTTCATCAATGATTGGACGGAACTGCAGGCGCCTGAAGAAAAGCCGGATCACACCTACTGGACTATTCATTTCGATGGGTCTAGGCAATTGGAGGGCTCGGGGGCTGGAGTCGTATTAACTTCTGTTACGTTCTCCGCTTAATGTTCCCTTGTACTAACAATGCAGCTGAGTATGAAGCTTTGCTCCACGGTCTTCGGATGGCTAAGGAGATGAATCTCAGCCGAGTTAAATGCTTTGGTGACTCGGACCTGGTGGCCCAACAATTGTCTACTACTTGGGATTCTAAGGACCCGCTCATGGCAGCTTATCGCCGTGAGGTGGATGTTATTGCAGGCCACTTCAAGGGTTATCAGGTGGATCATCTGGACAGACGAAAGAACGAAGCGGCAAACACTTTAAGCCGGCTAGGCTCTCAGCGTAAACCGGTCCCGCCAAATGTCTTCTTAGATGCCTTGCATAACACATCGGTCAAGCTCCCTGGCGAAGAGGATTTGGCTATTCCTGATCCGGAGGCTCGGTTGGTGGCAGCACCGCATGTCATTCCGGACTGGACGGTTCCTTACCTTTCGTACATGAACCGGGGCGAGTTATCAGAGGATGAGACGCTGGCCAGACAGATAATCCGGCGATCGAATCCATGACTATTGTCAATGGCGAGTTGCATCATTGCAGTGTATCAGGAGCATTTCAACGTTGTGTATCACCAGAGGAAGGTTGTGAGATCTTGCGCGAAATCCACGAAGGAGATTGTGTTCACCACGCCGGTTCAAAATCTCTGGTGGCTAAGGTGTTTTGTCACGGTTTTTATTGGTTGACTGCTCATGCTGATGCGGAGGTCCTGGTTAGGCGATGTGACGGTTGTCAGAAGTTCTCAAGACGCGCTCATGTGCCGGCTCAAGAATTGAGGATGATTCCAATTACTTGGCCGTTTGCCACTTAGGGCTAGATATGGTCGGACCTTTCAAAAGGTCCAAGGACAAGAAGACCCACCTTTTGGTGGCAGTTGACAAATTTACAAAGTGGGTAGAAGCGGAGCCCGTCAGCAAGTGTGATGCAGCCACGGTATTACTGATAATGGTACCAATCTGTCTAAGGGTGCTATGAAGGAATTATGTGAACGTGAGCACATCCGGCTTGACGTTTCATCAGTAGCTCACCCGCAGTCCAATGGCCAAGCAGAGAGAGCTAACCAGGAGATCTTACGAGGCATCAAACCTCGGCTTATGGTTCCTTGTCAATGGACGCCGGGTTGTTGGGTTGAGGAGTTACCATCTGTGTTATGGAGCATCAACACTACACCCAACAGATCGATAGGATACAGGCCGTTCTTCATGGTCTACGGAGCGGAGGCGGTTCTCCCAAGCGATATTTTTCATGACTCACCTCGTGTAGCAGCTTATGTTGAAGCGGACAACGAGGTAGCTCGGCTAGACGCTTTGGACCTGTTGGATGAGGAGCGTGACATTGCAGCTGCCCGTTCGGCGATTTACCAGCAGGATCTTCGTCGCTATCACAGTCGCCGAGTTAGAACCAGAACCTTTCAAGAAGGATATTTCGTGCTCAGGCTCATTCAAGACCATACTGATATGCACAAGCTATCCCCACCTTGGGAAGGACCTTTCGTGGTCAGCAAGAATCTGCACAACGGGTCGTACTATCTGATTGATATTCGAGAGCATAAAGACTCACGTACGTCAGAGGAGGAGACCAACAGGCCGTGGAACATAGCTCATCTTCGGCCCTACTATACTTAAGCCATAGGCTTTACTTATGTACATATTATGACAATGTATATATTATGATAAATACAATAAACCGGAGCCTTAGCTAAAGCGGGGTCTCTGTTATTTTTACATCATGAGTGGTTACACGGAGTTTTTATCTTAAAGTGGTCTCCGGTTTACCCCTTGAGTTAGCTTTTTAACAAAAGCTTTATATTATGTCACTCGGGGGCTTGGTCGTGTCCGAACCAATGCAACACCTTTTGACAGGCGAAAGCCACGAGATCACTTGGGGACTTGGTAACATCTGAACCAGTCACGCCTCTTGGTCGGCCTAAGGCCACGGGATCACTTGGGGGCTTGGTCGAACCCGAACCATTGCTACACCTCTTGATCAGCATAATGCCACTGCATCATTTGGGGGCCTGGCTGACATGAACCATAGCTACGCCTATAGGGAGCTTGGTCGTGTCCGACCATGGTCATGCCAATTGATCGGTTCAAGTAGCCTCTTTTCGCAAAAAAAAATTGTCTTTGCTTTTGCTTGCAATGTGTTTGTCTTTTTCTCTTGTTGTGTTCTTAAACAGACAATTGTTAAACCGATTCGACTGTCCATTGACAGGACACGGTTATTTTTATCCGGAGACATTTTTGCCCAGTTTGATTTTTTAATAAACATCCTATTATGGAGTAACACCGGTGTTCATCTTAATCGGGAACGGTTTACCTTGTAGACCGGCTTCATATATGTAGGAGTTGTTTTTCTCCTTCAGCAGAGCGGATTTTTTACAACTCTGCTTCAAGATTGGCACGACCAACTTCATGCCCTATGATGGCAGGTATCATATATTCCCATATTTTATCATATATGTAATCTAAAGTATTGTCTTTAGTTTCATATACATGGATATCATGACCCGTCTGGTGGTACAACCACAATGGCGGTTTAAGATTTTTTGGCTGCAGATAACAGTTTAAAGTTGATGATTCAACGAAAACATAAGTTGCAATAAATATGCACGAAGGCATATCAACATGAAGTGTGGCAGCTAGTCTATTACAAGGCAACACAGTGCCCAAATAAGATAATTGTTTTTTGGCATAACAGCATGCAGCAAGGATGTAAACCGGCCTCCAGTTTATGTTTGATCACCAGCTTGGCCTGATGGTTGCGGGTCATCCTCACCGCTTCAACTTCGATTCCCTACCGGTAATTTGAAATCAACAGTCGTCCAGTCGATTCCCATTAATGCTTGGAATACAGCTTCATCGTTGATCAGCAACGACAGTTCAATATCAGGAGCGTAAGTATGCTTACGGATTGGCGGTATAAGGTTCTCCGCTTCAGGAATCGGGGCAGACACTCGTTTGTTTTCTCCATCATACTGGGCCTGATAGTGAGACAAATTTGCTTCTTCAACCAGCTGACAGGCCAAAGGGCGCACCTCCCGGTTTATAACTCGAAGATCTTCTTCGTTGAATTCCGTCCCGTCTTCTTTCAAGCTTGGGAAGCCTTGGGCTGCTTCAACTGGATCAAAATCTGGCACCCATGCTTTGGCCCGGATTAAGGCATTTATCGCGCCGGTTCTAGCAGCAGATTTCTTTAATTCTTCAAACTAGGCAGGAAGCATTGACAATTTTTTAAGGGTGTCCTGGATCAAGGTCGGGGCCGGGTTGTTGTGAGAAGAGGTGCTGATGATCCGTTGTGCTCCGGTATAAAGTTGCTCTATCAATGTATAAGAAGCTTTCAACTTTTTCCGCACATCTGATCCCAAGTGGCCAATGCGTGTCCCTGTGTCGTTCAAAGGATTATTAAACCAGAAATTTTATGAGAAGGATTTATTACGGCAGAAATAAAAAAGTACTTACCAAAGACAGCAGCGATCATGGCATGTACTTGTCGCTTTACGCTGGTCAGTTCATCCACCACCGGTTTAAGGGCAGCTTCAGCATGTTCTCGCCTCACGAGTTAAAGGGCCTTTTCAAGAGCCCAATCTGCCCGCTCCTTGTTGAAGCCCTCCTTAAGCTTTTCCATGACGCTTAAAGCGCTGGTTAATTCGTCCTTTGCTTTGGAAGTTTCAGCTTGCTGGGATTTCAGGTTCTCTTGAAGATCAGCAATATGACTATCTTTCTTGTTCACATCAGCCTACATACAAAAAATCAGTTAAGGATTGAGATGCAGAGTTGAAGTACCAATCCACAACAAGTTATGCCCTTGGTACTTGGGGGTAATGCATATTTGCTTTTCATCCTACAATTTATATATAAAGTTCCAAGCTCAATACATGTATTCAACTTGGCGCTTGGGGGCTAGTGCCTATTTGCTCTATCATTAAGTAATGCTAGAATTTTTATGTTAATCAAGTCCCGGTTTAACTACATTAAGTTGAACCGGCCCTTGGGGGCTATCAGAGTTGACAGTTTGCAATATACAAGCAGAAAGATATGGAGTTTACCTCATATTTGTCCTTCATCATGTTCACCAAGCCGGCTTCATAGTCACGGCTAGTATATAACCGGTTCAAGTAGCCGGAATGAAGCTCTTGTGGATTCAAAGCGGCGTAAGTTGCCAAATCGGAATTTCACTTGCCTTTACCAAAGGCAGTAAATTCCTCCTTGGCAGTATGTTTGGACAAGGCGACAGGATTACCTGGCTCGGAATGGCCAAAGCCAGTAATCACAACATCATCATCCTTGGCTTCGCCGGTTCACACCGGGTCGCGGTTTATCCTTCTGCTTTGGTGGACTCGCTGCCTTGTCAGTTTGGGCAGGACTTGTGGGTTGACTTGGAGGACCGGTGGTATCAACATACGCTTCTTCAGCAGTAACATCGTGCCCTTGCAATGGTGAATCAGTCAGTATATCCTCCTGGATGTGTTCCTCTAGGTTTGGTGTTTCGGCCGGTTCAGGAGCTTCGTCTTCTGCCGCTTTATCCAGGCAAGCTTTCTTGCTTGGCCCGGGCTTGGCTCTGAAAGGAAAGAAAGGGATCAGGCCAATAAATATTGAAAGTGCTATATCAAACAGCATTATCAGGAATATGGCTTACCCAAGCACTGTCTTAAGTGGCGGGAGTTGGGCGCCTGTTGACTCGCGAGAAGAAGAATGAGAAGTCACCTGATAATCGGAGTCAGATAGATTAAGTGTTTGACGAAAGCAGCCCGCTTTAGGATAAGCATTGACGAAACAGTTAGAGACCTCTGAACGGTGTTTCCGAACCGGACTGTTCGGTAAACCGGTGGATGTGACTACCGGTCATTTGTCGGGGTTCTTGTGACGAGCTTCATGCTGTTGTGTCTTCATAAGAAAGTTTTGATCCAAGTAAGCAAGAGGATGAGGAAATTTAACTTTTTGGTTTTCCCGAGGGATTGGTACTGAAGGTAAAGGGTTTGAATCGGAAGAAAGAGAGATTACCTCTACAACATTAGCATGACTAGCTTCAGCATCATCCTGGCAATAATCATTATCAATAAGGTGTGTAAAAAATAGACCAAGTGAGTCAAGTTCTACCGCAAGGTCCGGATTACCCACATCATCGTCAGCTAGTGGATCGGAGGAGGCAGTGTTTTTGTTTCTATAAGCTGGTTTCTTCACAACTTTGGTCTTGGGCCGGGTTATTGCCACTGGTTTCTCTTGTGGAGTCTTCCTGCTCCAAAATGGATCATCACCCTGTTGGAAAGATGTTAAACATCAGCAAAGAGTATTTGAACATAATCAGATTTTATAAATGAATAAGATATGAATCTTACTTCTGGCGGTTTGTTAATGGCAGAAAAGGGAGCCAGGCCGGTTTGTGCGCAAGCAGCTTCCGGTTCGTTCAACATCCTCTTAATAGCTTCAGTGACTTCATCATCTGTCAGTTGGATGTCGATATGCCGGAGAGGGTCTTTTACATCTTCTGTGTATTTGCACATCAAACCGGTGCGCAGGCTCAAGGGCAGTATACTCCAAGATATCCAGCATCGAGCAAGATCAACTCCTGTCAACCCGTTGTCCATGAAGGCCCGGAGCTTGGATAGTTGGGGTGCATATTTGCTTCTTTCCCTAGCAGTCAGTCTGTGGGGGAGAGGATGTGTATTGCTTAGCCGTTCCAGACGGTAACCTGGTAAAGGATTTTCTCCTTCAGGAGAGGCATCTTTGCAGTAAAACCAAGTTGATTCCACTCTTTGGGATGGCTATGCAGTTTGGCGTGAGGGTAAGTGACCTCTTTCCGCTTTTGAATCGCCACACCACCCAATTCGGTGTTGGGACCGTCAGAAAATTCAGTGCGACGGTTTAGATGGAAGTAATCTCTGAACAGTTCAACTGAGGGCTCCTCCTAAAAGAACACCTCAGAGAGCACTTGAAAATGATGATATTGGTTATGGAGTTGGGGCCAATATCTTGTGGCCGCAGTTGGAATTTGGCCAAGACATCTCGATATATCTTTGAACCGGGCGGAATGAAACCCCGGGCTAGGTTGTCAGCATAAACGACAACTTCTCCATCCTTAGGTTGAGAACTCCCGGACCAGGGACCCTCCGATGAATGACATCTTCCGGCCTAAAGCGCCGGTGCGAACTAAGTTCTCCAGTTGGGTTTCAGTCACTCGAGAAGGGACCCAGTTACACTCATACACTTGCTTGGCCATAATGCAATCTACAAGGCAGTAATACCGGTTCAAAAACATATTGGAAGGCTGTAGGTTGGTGCGTTCATTGTTAAACCGGCGTTCTGCAAAGTGACAATATATAAACTGGAAAAACTTTGGCGGTTCAACAAGGGGACTAATGGTATATGCCGAGTTGTAAGTTTTTCTACAATGTTAAACCGCCTGATGAATCAAGCGTGGATGTGCGAAAACAGGTTTCACAAGAACTTGTTACAGCTTTGGATCTGGAGCGTGTTCAGAAAAGAAGTAAAAATTCAAGGTATAAAACGGAGCGGTACTGAATCAACAAGCAAAGACGTAGGGAGATCTAAGACCTTGAGATGCGCAGGTAACAGCGGATGCTAAAACACTACCGCTACGCAGAACAAGGATCCACTGATTTAAACTGACAGTTATCATATGAGCAAGAAATAAACGATGAACACCGAAGAACATGGAAACCCTAAGAATAGATCTACGGTGAAAGGATAGAAGATTTACCGGAGCGGAGGAAGAAGCGTAAGGTCACCGCGATGCTCTGGTGTGTTCAGGGTGATGCAGCAGTCAACGTTGCTGCAGAGGTTGATGGCGGCGGCGGAGCTCTGAAGCTGGGCAGCGTGAGGAAGACGAAGCAAAGGGGCATGAAGGGGAAAAAGGAAGTGACACTTCGGTCTACTTATAAAGGCAAGGGACATGTGTCAGGCGCGAGAATCATGGAGCCGCGAGTTTGGAAACGGAGATGTCGCCTCGATTGTCTTAGGTCTATTAAACAAAGATGTTAGATATAATCCTTTATGACAGATGACGTCAAGCCGGTTCACCACAATCTGAGAAGATGACGTCACGGCGGTTCAACTAAGAAGATGATTGAAGACGAAGTTTTTTACTAAGGATTGACATGAACCTGTTCAAATCAATCTGGGGCCTAATGTTGGGATATTACTACTGGGCGTAAACCGGCTGTAACATCCCAAAATTCTAAATTTTGGAATGTTATAAACAAATAGATAGTTTTGATTGATTGCTTGATTGATTGACTGAAAGTGAGTGAATTCAAAACTTTTGAAAGTTAAATGAGAGGGAATAAAAGGGCTTTCCCAAACTTTCATTTTTGCTTTTATGATCTTCGGGAATTCAAATTCTTTTCATCACAAAACCACGGAGAGAAGATGACATGACTTCTTCCATTTATTTAAATGACAAGGGTGTTGAAAATATTTGAATTTCATTTGAAAAATATTTCCAATTCTGAAACTTTATGCAACTCAATGATTTTCACGAGCGAAGATAAAATGACTTCTTCAAATTATCTGAAATATGAGTTGGGAGTTTTCAAAGAATTAAAATTCAAAGTTCTTTTGAATTTATTTTTCAATTTGGAGTTATTGGAGTTTTATTCAAATTATTTTTCTCCAAAAATAAAATATATGGAAAATAGGGTAACATGATTCCCTACATCAGAAAATTGGAGAGAAATTAATTTGAAGTCATTTTGGTTTTTTTTAATGATTTTTGTTGGAATTTATTGGACTAGAAGCACTCTTTGCTTTATTTAAATTTGTATGTATTTTATTTAATGCTAGAATAAAGTTCATCATATAAGAAATCTTTTTCTGAAAATTTTGATATATTATATGCCTATATAATATATTTATTTAATTGGTTTTATTATTTTTCTTTCGTCTGGAAATTTTTTTTTTAAAAAAAAGAAAAAGAAAAAAAGTGCAGTGCCTTGGGCCAAAGGCCCAAGCCGCCACACAAGCCACCGGCCGGCCAAAGGCCAAAGCCAACGCACGCATCGCACGCACCTAGGGGAGCCAGGAGCCCAAGTTTCCTATTCTTTACAATTCCTAGTAGAGTTTGACCCCGCTTTTGTTATTCCGCTTTTTATTCATAGGATTCCTAATCCTAATCTATTTCTTGTCCCCTACCCCAAGCAAAACCCTCCCTCCCCAATATAAATACCCAAGCACCCCCTCCAACACATCAAATCAACTCTCCTCTCCTCTCCTCACTTGTGTGTGGCAGTCACCGCCGCCGCCATAGCTCTTGCCCGCCCTCCCTACGCCGCCGCCATAGCAGCGCCGCCGCCGCCCTCACGCCCGCCATAGCCGCCGCCCCTCACCAGCGCCCGCCGCCACTTGCCTTGCCGCCGCCCGCCCGCCGCCGGGATCCCTCGCCTCTTCGAGGTACTAGCCCCGCGCCGCGTCACGTTTTCTAGATCGATTTCTGTTCCGTTTTCTAGATCGGTTGTCTAGATCGGTTTCCGTTCCGGTTTTCTAGATCGGTTTTTTGTTTCGGTTTTCTTTCCGAAACCCTAGATCGGTTTTCTCGCCGGTTTTTCTTTCCGGCTTTGTTTAGCGGCGTTAAGCTCGATAGATTTTTCTTTTTATTTTTAATTTTCGTCATGGACCTATCCGTAGTCCCTAATCTTCAAACGTTCATAACTTTATACTCGTTAGTCGGAATCCAACAAAACCAACGCCCACTTCTTCGTTATGATCTCCTCTATCCGTAATACAACTCAAACATGTTTTTGAAAGTTTTAAAATTTGATTTCAAACAGATTTGTATTCAAACTTCGTTTGATCATAACTTGAGTTTCATAACTCCGATTTAGTTGATTCTTTTTGCTAATCAAGCTCTTGACCTAAACTTTCTGATAAGGCCAAATACACATGGTTTTGGTACTGTTAGAAATTGTTTTATGTTGCAAGAGTTATTTGATTTGGTTTTGACGTTTTCCAAATCGCTTTTCTTCGTTCTTTCGATCTTTTGAGTGATTGCTTATGTGTGGTTACTATTGCTTGATTACGATAGATTGACCGGAGTGTGACGAGTAGAACTATCAAGAGTTTTGAGTGCGAATCATCTTCATCAACTTTGCAGGCAAGTAACACTTTGATCATACTCTTCTCATACCCAGTTTTTATGCATTAGATCTATTCCTCAAACACTTGCATGATTAGGATCTAATTGAATTGTGGGATGGGAAGTAGTTTGAGGTAGTACCTATTACCTGTTTTATTATCAAACCCTTGGGAGTTACTTCTACGTTTGCTTATTACGCCATGCTATGCTCGTAGACGTGGATTGGGTTTGAGTGAATATCCATGACAGATGTGAGATTGATAATTAATGGTTTATCTAAGGTGGCAACTTAAACACACATCTGGTGGATTGAGGCACTGGCTATTCCAGGACTTGCTGTCAAGGCACACAGGTAGACAGGATTTACTGTATTTCTTCGGACCGCCACCCGGACTCTAAGGGATCATAAGATTATTCAAACTAGAAACTTCCGTGTGCAGCCACAAGCCATTATGGGCTCGCATAGTTGACTAAGTTGTGCGAACTCTTACGGGTAGGCTAGCTGATGTAGGGGATGTAGGTTGGTACGGTCTACCCACATGTAAGGTGCTAGTGCTTACGAAAGACCTGTCTCGGTCATCCGTCTCTCAAACACCATGCGGTCACGAGAAACCAAACGGAGGCGATCGAGTCTTGTGGGGAAAAGTGAAAACCTCTGCAGAGTGTACAAACTAATCATGATTAGCCGTGTCCCCGGTCATGGACAATTTTGAGTATCTAGTACCGGATATCCTGTTGATCTCATCAATGCTACTTAATATAATTTGTTTGGGTTTAATGAGTACTTTTAATTGGGATTGAGGATGCTGTCAACCATTCTCAATGTTCAACAACCACCATGATAGTTAAATAAATTTATTCCTTTGCAGTAGGGAAAAATTGGCTTTTCGCAAAAATTGTAACCATAGAGCTTTCCACCAGCCATATATGCATGTAATATAGTCTATTCCTTCATTACTCTCTATGTGTTACATTGCCAGCATATTCCATGTCTTGACCCGTTTTGGCTGCAACTTTTCATGTTGCGTAATTTTCAGACGACGAGTAAGTGATACGTTAGGGTTACGATTTCCTATACTCAACTTTGCCGTTGGTGTTGATGGGAATCCACAACCTTGTTGCTTCCGCTATATTTTTGGATTGAGGTAATAGTATTTACGTTATTTTATACATGTGATTTACCTCTGTTATAAATCCTTGATCGTGTGTGTCAAAGATACCGATCTAGGGATGACACGAAAGCACAGAGACTTGATCCATTCGGTCGGTCGCTACAAGATGGTATCGAGCACATGTTGATTGTAGGACGTGACCCTAGAAAATGGCAAGCCCATAGGAAAGATTTTTCTCTACAACTTCATTTTCAAAAGATCTTTTACCTCTCTTCTCTTGAGCTTATTCAAATATTCCTTTTAGTGAGACCATACCCTTTTCCCTTTTGACCACTCGAAGATTTGGTGATGAGACCACTCCAAGGAGACAAGATATCGGACAACTAAGACCATTTGGAATGAAGATGATTTTACCGTAAACGGAAACTACAACGGTGAAGACCAAGACTAGGAGATTTGAAGGCTCCAAATAAATTCGGATTTGTATGACCTAGGAAGGTTACGCTTATGGAACTTGGCGGACTATGGAAGTTATCAATAACCGAGATCAAGGTGTATCGGAGAAAGACCGGAACATGGAGCATTAGAATTCAAAGCTTTGTCGAAAACCCTAAGGCAGGAGAGATATCAACTATGGAATGATAGCTCATGAAAATGACAAGAGCAGAAACACGCTATCCATGATGTTATCGCCCGCCTATGCTATTGTCACCGTGCAGAGTTAAGCATGCAGATGCATGGAAGGATTGGATGGTAGAAAGCTGATGGAGCATCTATCTGTAAATGTTGGAGTTTAACCTTAGCTGGTGTATCACCAGGATCCGGAGTATTACATGAAGAAGTTTAAGGTGGATCTGCAGGAAGCGGTTCGTGAAGAACTCAGGACCCGTGGTTGAAAGTAGACAAGATGAAGGAGCAAAACATCGAGATACCGGAGATTTGACAAGAATGGCGAAGGATGTAGGATCATGGATCATGTCAAGGATGTTGAAACCGGCGGTTGAACGTAACTCCAGAAATATTGAAGGACGCGCGAGAGACTTACAGCGCCAACAGAGATGATCCGCAAAAGAACTTGAGAAGGACAAGCATGATCGGAAGGAGCCATCGAGAGACATGATCAAGATTGGAAGAGTTTGATGACTTTGAAGATTTATTGACCGTTAGAAGACCAAACCCTGTTACATACCTACGTTAGATGCGACGATTGTGAGCTGTCATTTGTTTGATGTTTTTCCGACAGCCACAATAAAATCTGTCTTTTCAAAACCATTGTTTGTATTGTGTGCATCCCTCTCGATCTCTCTTATCCCACCCCAAACCCATGGACCCATTAGAGGATGGATGGAGATGAGCTTGTATTTTACGGACCGATGAGTCAATTGGAGATGGAACGATGGATTTAGAACATGGAGGATCACATGGAGAACAACCCTATAGTCAGAAAAGATATGACCCAGCATGCTCTTCAGTGCTTTGAAAGAGGTGCTGCTATCTAGTGGAGGATGTACCAAACCATCAGTGTGGCTGGGAGTAACCACTTGGGAAGAATTTAAGTTGACTTTGCTAAAGTCTCGGTTTGTTTCCCGAAGTTGAAGCCTTATGGAAATGATATGGAGAAAGTGCATGCAAGCTTTGTGGAGAAAAAGGACACAACCATAAAGAAAATAAGGACAAATACCCTCATAAGCAGAGGATAACCAAAGGAGTTAGCCGAGGATTTTCGGGGAACTTCGATTGGAGATTGTTCCCAAAGGTTTTGTTGCAGACAATGGAAGTTCAGTTTACATTGTTGAGAAAGATCCGTGAAGCTTCGGAAGGATGACAAAGAGATTGCTGAGGTAAAAGATAGGATGAGAAAAGGAAAAGCCAAAGGTTTTCGTAAGGATGAGCATGACACCTTATGGTTTGAGGACAGTGTACATGTACCCAATAATGCAAAGATCAGGAAGTTAAAACTTCAGGAGGCTCATGACTCACCATACTCGATTCGCCCTGGAAACACCAAGATGTATTTTGGAATTGAAGGAGTGTTTCTGGTGGACTGGTATGAAGAAGGATATTATGGAGTATGTAGCTGTATGTGATGTATGTTAGAGAGTGAAGGCAGAACATCAGAAGCCAGTCGGATTACTACAGCCTATGCCGATACCCGAATAGAAGCAGGACAAGGTTGGCATGGATTTCATTACCTGATTTCCCAGAACCTGATTGGGATATGATTCTATCTGGGTAGTAGTTGATTCGCTTGACCAAAGTGGCTCACTTTATCCCAGTGAAAACCACCTATACAAGTGCGAAGTTGGCCAAGATATATTGGACAAGGATCATATGTCTGCATGGAGTTCCGAGGACCATCATAGAGGAACACAGTTTACCTCAAAGTTTTGGAATCAGCTGCACGGACTTTGGGTACTAGGCTAGAGTTCAAGACAGCCTTTCATCCATGAGCAGATGGATAAATCAAGAGAGTCAATCAGATTTTGGAGGACATGTTGAGAGCGTAGCGCTAGATTATGGATCTAGTAGTGATAATAATCTACCCTACGGGAGTTCTCGTACAACAACAGACTACCAAGTCAGTTTGAAGATGGCCCCTTTGAAGCTTTGTATGGGAGAAGGAGCGGACACCGTTGATGTGGGATGAAGTTGGAGACCGTCTGCTTGTTTGGACCAAATATGATCAAGGAGTCGAGAAGAGAATGTTAAGTTGATTTGAGATAGATGAAGGTAGCTCGGTCCTGTGCAGAATAGTTATGCATACTCAAAAGCGCAAGGAGGTAGTCTATGAAATCGGAGACAGAGCATATCTTTGTGTGCCCCCTCTGTGAGGAGTTAATCGATTTGGAGTTAAGGGAAAGTTAGACCCGAGATTTGTAGGACCATACCGAGTTGGAACGTATGGGAGAAGTTACCAACAAGTTGGAGTCACCCGAAGGACTGTTAGGAGTTCAGGATGTGTTTCACGTTTCCCACTTGAAGAAGTGCCATGCAGAGATGGCCAATATTTCCTTGTAAGGACGCTTGACCCTGGAAAGGATAATGAGGTTCCACGAAGTGGAGTATGGATTTCATAAGTATAAGTTTATCACGGTATGTGGGACATCCCACGAGGATGAAGAGATGAAGTGTTATTGGATATAAAGGAGGTATGATGTTGGAAATATGGATCAATGGAAATTCCATGATGAGTCTGAGTAATCACGTCTTAGTTTGGTGCAAATATAAGGAAAAGAGACAGTACATTTGGATGGATTTTAAGTATGCCAGGAAGTTGGATGTTGGGATAATGATCAGTTGCCCAGATGATGAGTTCAAGATTTGCAAGTGATGAGATGGGCCATAACCCATGTGCCCTGTGGACCTGCTAAGAAGCAAGCACACTCTTCTTTGAAGGAAAAACCCTGGAAGAAGTTATGATTTTATCGACCAACGATTCTATAGGAGTTTACGCAAAACCTGAGAGTTGTTAAGGAACGATAGATGTTTGTTTGGCCTGCAGAATCAATGGATTTTCCGAACTTGGTTCGTCGACAAGAGAAATTCTGCAATGCTTGCGAGGATGACCGGGTGTTAGAATGCAAGATTCGCTAAACCATGTACAAGGTAATGATTTGGGTGCGGGATGGATTGATCACCATACCGACTTACTCTTATTATTCGCCTTGCTATACGGGATGGTAAATCTGAGTGACTTACCTATAGCAGAGAGAGACGATTTATATTAAACCTTGTTTAAACCTTAGAAAGGTATAGGTATTGTTTTTCCCTTGTACACGGCAGTTGTTGCCAACCGTAGATTATACGGTGAGGTTCAACCTGCACCCATTTTCTGCAGGAGAAACCATAAATTGTTGACCACCACGAGATATCGATAGTTGTTTAGCATTGGCGCCAGACCCGTCAGCTATGAAGACCCAGTTTCGGGATAACCTTACCAAGAGTAAAGGACAAAGGAATTGAGGAAAAGGTTATGCCACTACCGGAAGAGCCCAGAGAAGGAATTATCCTTCCGATCTGAGAAGATCGACACTGTCAGCAATAAGGATGCAGTATCTGAGTTTTGATGGAACCTTAACAATGCTTCTAAGGGTGGTAGCACCCGAGACCTGGAGACGATCAATGGATTTTCGAGAAGACCCCCAAACCCTAACCTATTTCTTGCTAGCCTCTCCGAATCTCGAGGACGAGATTCATTTTAAGGGTGGTAGGTTGTAACATCCCAAAATTCTAAATTTTGGAATGTTATAAACAAATAGATAGTTTTGATTGATTGCTTGATTGATTGACTGAAAGTGAGTGAATTCGAAACTTTTGAAAGTTAAATGAGAGGGAATAAAAGGGCTTTCCCAAACTTTCATTTTTGCTTTTATGATCTTCGGGAATTCAAATTCTTTTCATCAGAAAACCATGGAGAGAAGATGACATGACTTCTTCCATTTATTTAAATGACAAGGGGTGTTGAAAATATTTGAATTTCATTTGAAAAATATTTCCAATTCTGAAACTTTATGCAACTCAATGATTTTCACGAGCGAAGATAAAATGACTTCTTCAAATTATACGAAATATGAGTTGGGAGTTTTCAAAGAATTAAAATTCAAAGTTCTTTTGAATTTATTTTTCAATTTGGAGTTATTGGAGTTTTATTCAAATTATTTTTCTCCAAAAATAAAATATATGGAAAATAGGGTAACATGATTCCCTACATCAGAAAATTGGAGAGAAATTAATTTGAAGTCATTTTGGTATTTTAAAAATGATTTTTGTTGGAATTTATTGGACTAGAAGCACTCTTTGCTTTATTTAAATTTGTATGTATTTTATTTAATGCTAGAATAAAGTTCATCATATAAGAAATCTTTTTCTGAAAATTTTGATATATTATATGCCTATATAATATATTTATTTATTTGATTTTATTATTTTTCTTTCGTCTGGAAATTTTTTTTTTTAAAAAGAAAAAGAAAAAGAGCGCAGTGCCTTGGGCCAAAGGCCCAAGCCGCCACACAAGCCACCGGCCGGCCAAAGGCCAAAGCCAACGCACGCATCGCACGCACCTAGGGGAGCCAGGAGCCCAAGTTTCCTATTCTTTTACAATTCCTAGTAGAGTTTGACCCCGTTTTGTTATTCCGTTTTTTATTCATAGGATTCCTAATCCTAATCTATTTCTTGTCCCTACCCCAAGCAAAACCCTCCCTCCCCAATATAAATACCCAAGCACCCCCTCCAACACATCAAATCAACTCTCCTCCTCTCCTCCTCCGCAAAGAAGACAGCAGTTGCCGGCCGCCATAGTCATTGTCGCCGCTTACGCCGCCGCCACGCCGCCGCCATAGCAGCCGCCGCCGCCTACGCCGCCATATAGCCGCCGCCCTCACCAGCCGCCGCCGCCGCCACTTGCCGCCGCCCTCGCCCGCCGCCGCCGGTTCCTCGCCTCTTGAGGTACTAGCCTCAAGGCGTCCACGTTTTCTAGATCGATTTCTGTTCCGTTTTCTAGATCGGTTGTCTAGATCGGTTTCCGTTCCGGTTTTCTAGATCGGTTTTTTGTTTCGGTTTTCTTTCCGAAACCCTAGATCGGTTTTCTCGCCGGTTTTTCTTTCCGGCTTTGTTTAGCGGCGTTAAGCTCGATAGATTTTTCTTTTATTTTTAATTTTCGTCATGGACCTATCCGTAGTCCCTAATCTTCAAACGTTCATAACTTTATACTCGTGAAGTCGGAATCCAACGAAACCAACGCCCACTTCTTCGTTATGATCTCCTCTATCCAGTAATACAACTCAAACATGTTTTTGAAAGTTTTAAAATTTGATTTCAAACAGATTTGTATTCAAACTTCGTTTGATCATAACTTGAGTTTCATAACTCCGATTTAGTTGATTCTTTTTGCTAATCGAAGCTCTTGACCTAAACTTTCTGATAAGGCCAAATACACATGGTTTTGGTACTGTTAGAAATTGTTTTATGTTGCAAGAGTTATTTGATTTGGTTTTGACGTTTTCCAAATCGCTTTCTTCGTTCTTTTCCGATCTTTTGAGTGATTGCTTATGTGTGGTTACTATTGCTTGATTACGATAGATTGACCGGAGTGTGACGAGTTGAACTATCAAGAGTTTTGAGTGCGAATCATCTTCATCAACTTTGTGCAAGTAACACTTTGATCATACTCTTCTCATACCCAGTTTTTATGCATTAGATCTATTCCTCAAACACTTGCATGATTAGGATCTAATTGAATTGTGGGATGGGAAGTAGTTTGAGGTAGTACCTATTACCTGTTTTATTATCAAACCCTTGGGAGTTACTTCTACGTTTGCTTATTACGCCATGCTATGCTCAGAGACGTGGATTGGGTTTGAGTGAATATCCATGACAGATGTGAGATTGATAATTAATGGTTTATCTAAGGTGGCAACTTAAACACACATCTGGGTGGATTGAGGCACCTGGCTATTCTAGGACTTGCCTGTCAAGGCACCTGGGTAGACAGGATTTGCCTGTATTTCTTCGGACCGCCACCCAGACTCTAAGGGATCATAAGATTATTCAAACTAGAAACTTCCGTGTGCAGCCACAAGCCATTATGGGCTCTGGCATAGTTGACTAAGTTGTGTGAACTCTTACGGGTAGGCTAGCTGATGTAGGGGATGTAGGTTGGTACGGTCTACCCACATGTAAGGTGCTAGTGCTTACGAAAGACTGTGTCTCGGTCATCCGTCTCAAACACCATGCGGGCGAGAAACCAAACGGAGGCGATCGAGTCTTGTGGGGAAAAGTGCGCAAACCTCTGCAGAGTGTACAAACTAATCATGATTAGCCGTGTCCCCGGTCATGGACAATTTTGAGTATCTAGTACCTGGATATCCTGTTGATCTCATCACGTTACTTAATATAATTTGTTTGGCTTTAATGAGTACTTTTAATTGGGATTGAGGATGCTGTCAACCATTCTCAATGTTTAACAACCACCATGATAGTTAATTAAATTTATTCCTTTGCAGTAGGGTAAAATTGGCTTTGCGCAATATCTGTAACCATAGAGCTTTCCGCCAGCCCTATATGGATGTAGTATAGTCTATTCCTTCATTACTCTCTATGTGTTACATTGCCAGCATATTCCATGTGTCAATTGACCCGTTGGGCTGCAACTTTTCATGTTGCAGAATTTTCGAACTGACGAGTAAGTGATACGTTAGGGTTACGATTTCCTATACTCAACTTTGCCGTTGGTGTTGATGGGAATCCACAACCTTGTTGCTTCCGCTATATTTTTGGATTGAGGTAATAGTATTTACGTTATTTTATACATGTGATTTACCTCTGTTATAAATCCTTCGAGTATCGTGTGTCAAAGATACCGATCCGTGGATGACACGAAAGCACGAGACTTGATCCATTCGGTCGAATGCGCTACACCGGCCAGAGAGGCCGGGTTAACTTCATCAAGAGCTGGCACGCTTGAGGCCCGTGAGGATATTCAATAAGGGCCCAAGGCCCAGGACCGGTTTAAGGGTTGTAGCCGTAAACCGACCTTGGTATGTAACTTGTGTTGTAAGATAGATATACTAGAGACCGAACCGGACACGTCTATGAGCCGGTCTCGGGACTCTGCAAACCGACGGGTGTCACCCATCTATATAAGGGGACGACCCGGCGGCGATTCAGGAGAACAGACAACAACTCGAGACATAGGCGAAGCTTGTTTGCTCCCTAGTCATCGAAACCCCCATCAATTCCATCACAACTAGACGTAGGCTTTTACCTTCATCGAAGGGGCCGAAATAGTATAAACTCTCTTGCGTCCTTGTGTCCTCTTTAACCCATTTAAGCTAACCCGTAGCGATGGCTCCACGACTAAGTCATTTCATGAGGACATCTGCCGTGACAAAACCACGACAGCCCGCGTCCACCCTATAGCGCGCAAAGATTTCTTTGGCCTCTTTTATTATAAATCTAAACTCCTGTGCCAAAAAGATAGTAATGACGTGCTTAACAGAGAACGGACAATATTAGAAAATTCCAGAAAAATTCTTTGTATGCAAGGTTGCATATGCATAAATTGTCTTTCAAGCTCAACTACAAGCATGGTTGTAGCATCCGCAAGACTACTAGTTCTATGAAGAATAGAACCACCCATAGAAGGTAAAGCACCAGCACAAGTAAAGAAGTCTTGAATAACCCTTTTCCAATAATATTACCACTACTTATTCGAAACTTTTTAGTATGTAAGATAGGGGGTTCTTCAGCAAGAGCATCAAAATTTTCCATGTTATCATTATTGTCCATATCGATGATAATCTCCCCAATTTCAGACATAAAGACAAACGAAAGCGAGGAGGAAGAAGAGGACAAGCGGAAGAGAGAGGAGATTGGGAAAGAGAGGGCGAATAAAACGGCAAGGGTGAAGTGGGGGAGAGGAAAACGAGAGGCAAATGGAAAATAATGTAAATGCGAGGGATATGAGTTTGTGATGGGTACTTGGTATGTCTTGACTTGAGCGAAGATCTCCCCGGCAACGGCGCCAGAAATCCTTCTTGCTACGTCTTGAGCTTGCATTGGTTTTCCTTGAAGAGGAAAGGGTGATGCAGCAATAGTAGCGTAAGTATTTCCCTCAGTTTTTGAGAACCAATGTATCAATCCAGTAGGAGACTCCTCACAAGTCCCACGCGCCTACACAAACAAACAAGAACTCCCAACCAACACAATAAAGGGGTTGTCAATCCCTTCACGGCCACTTGCGAAAGTGAGATCTGATAGAGATAATATGATAAGATAAATATATTTTTCGTATTTTTATGATATAGATTGGAAAAGTAAAGATGCAAATAAAAGTAAATAGCAAACTTATATGATAAGAGATAGACCCGGGGGCCATAGGTTTCACAAGTGGCTTCTCTCAAGGTAGCATAATTATTACGGTGGGTGAACAAATTATTGTTGAGCAATTGATAGAAAAGCGAATAATTATGAGATTATCTAGGCATGATCATGTATATAGGCATCACGTCTGTGACAAGTAGACCGACTCCTGCCTGCATCTACTACTATTACTCCACACATCGACTGATATCCAGCATGCATCTAGAGTATTAAGTTCATGAAGAACAGAATAACGCATTAAGAAAGATGATATGATGTAGAGGGATAAACTCATGCAATATGATATAAACCCCATCTTTTTATCCTCGATGGCAACAATACAATACGTGCCTTGCTGCCCCTGGCCACATCGGAAAAGGACACCGCAAAATTGAACCCAAAGCTAAGCACTTCTCCCATTGCAAGAAAGATCAATCTAGTAGGCCAAACCAACCTGATAATTCGAAGAGACTTGCAAAGATAACTTAATCGAAAATAAAAGAATTCAGAGGAGATTCAAATATTACTCATAGATAAACTTGATCATAAACCCACAATTCATCGGATCTCGACAAGCACACCACAAAAAGAGTTACATCGAATAGATCTTCAAGAAGATCAAGGAGAACATGGTATTGAGATCCAAAGAGAGAGAAGAAGCCATCTAGCTAATAACTATGGACCCGAAGGTCTGTGGTAAACTACTCACAACTCATCGGAAAGACTATGGTGTTGATGTAGAAGCCCTCCATGGTCGATTCCCCCTCCCGCGGAGCACCGGCGAAGGCTCAAAGATGGGATCTCGTGGATACAGAAGGTTACGGTGGTGGAAATAGTTTTTTGTGGTCTCCTTTGATGTTTTCGGGGTACGTAGGTATATATAGGAGGAAGAAGTACGTCGGTGGATGTCCGAGGGGGCCACGAGACAGGGGGGCGCGCCCAGCAGGGGTGGCGCGCCCTCCACCCTCGTGGCTTCCTCGATTGCTTCTTGACCTGCATTCCTAGTCCTCTTGATTGCGTTTGTTCCAAAAAGATCGCTCCCGAAGGTTTCATTCCATTTGGACTCCGTTTGATATTCTTTTTCTTAGAAATACTGAAAATAGGAAAAAAATAGCAATACAGGCTGGGCCTCCGGTTAGTAGGTTAGTCCCAAAAATGATATAGAAGTGTAAATTAAAGCCCATAAACATCCAAAACAAGTAATATAATAGCATGGAACAATAAAAAATTATAGATACGTTGGAGACGTATTACCCAGCAATGCTCACTGTACATCCAGAGGCAGCATCGCTTCAGTTAGCAGTAGTAGCAAGGAATCGCTCGATTGGGTTCAGTTAACAGCCATCGATCGATCGCTCGGGTTCAGTAACGCGTAGCCTGCAGTGCAATCGCTCAGGTTTAGTGGGTGATCGCCTCGCTCGGGTTCAGTTAGAGCCCAACGCCTCGCACCCACGCGCGTGCGTGTACGAGAGAAATATGCAAACCTCCAAGCATGGCTCGGCCCCCACCACCCACCGTAACCGGGAACACCATGATATTTTCCTCGCCCTCGCTTCTACCGTGATTTTTTCCGTCATGGACGGCCCAAAGAATATCATGAAGTTGCGTCTCCGGCCCACCCAGGACGAAAAGCCCATTTTCTGTCATGATTTTTTGTTATAGAAGTAGGAGCCCGCCACATCTATGATGGTAGCGGGTTTTGTCACGACTATCATCATAGAAGTTTCATAAGTATGACAGAAAAAAAATTCGTTCAGCCCAAAATGTCACGGATGTGTCTTTTTTTTGTAGTGTTACCAACAAAAGAAAAAAAAATCTTTTATGATTTAATACATTTCTTTTGGGATGGCCCACATCTTTATAAAGAAGGAGAAGATGGTATTATTAGATGTTGTGTACCTGAGCATGAACAAGAACAAATCCTATGTAAATTTCACTCCGAAGCTTATGGAGGACATCATGCGGGAGATGGAAATGCTCACAAGGTATTGCAATCTGGTATTAATTGGCCTACTGTTTTCAAGGATGCCCATAAGTTTGTTTTATCTTGTGATGAATGTCAAAGAGTTGGTAACATTGATAAGCATCAAGAAATGCCTATGAATTATTCACTTGCTGTTGAACCGTTTGATGTTTGGGATTTTTATTATATGGGACCTTTTCCTTCCTCTAATGGCTATACTCATATTTTGGTTGTTGTTGATTACGTTACTAAGTGGGTAGAGGCTATTCCAACTAGTAGTGTTGATCACAACAGTTCCATTAAAATGCTTAAATAAGTTATGTTCCCTAGCTTTGGAGTCCCTAGATATTTAAGGACTGATGGTGGTTACACTTTATTCATGGTGTTTTTCGTAAAATGCTTGCTAAGTATGATGTTAACCATAGAATTGCATCATCCTATCACGCACAATCTAGTGGTTAAGTTGAACTTAGAAATACAGACATAAAATTAATATTAGAAAAAATTATCAATACGTCTCGTAAGAATTGGTCTAAGAAATTAGATGATGCACTTTGGGCCTACAAAACAGCATATAAAAATCCTATGGGTATGTCTCCCAATAAAATGGTGTATGGAAAAGCTTGTCATTTGCCTTGAGTTAGAACATAAAATATATTAGGCAATTAAAAAAATTAATTATGATTTCAAACTTGTCAGTGAAAAGAGGTTATTTACTATTAGCTCACTAGATGAATGGAGAACCCAAGCTTATGAAAATGCCAAGTTATTTAAAGAAAAAGTTAAGAGGTGGCATGATAAAAGAATCCAAAAGCAGGAATTCAAGGTTGGAGAAAACGTTCTCCTGTCCAACTCTCATTTCAGATTCTTTGTAGGTAAACATCTCTCCAAATGAAGGACCATATATTATCGAGGAGGTTTATCGCTCTGGAGCTATCCAAATAAATAATGCCAAAGGTACTAACCCGAAGGTTGTCAATGGTCAAAGAATTAAACACTATATCTCAGGTACGCCCATTAATGTTGAAACCAATATTATCCAAACCATGACACCGGAGGAACACATAAAAGAAACCTTCCAGAAAACATCAGAATCCCTAAAAGAAGGAGGTACATGATACGGTAAGTAAATGGACTCCAAAAAATCTGCAAAAATGTTTTCTGTGAGTTTTGGAATATTTTAAACATTAGCAAAATAAGAAACAACCAGGAAGGCACCTAGGGGCACAAGAAACCAAGGCGCGCCTGGCCCCCTAGCGCGCCCAGGTGGGTTGTGCTCCCCTCAAGCACCTTCTCGACTCCATTTTCCCCTCAATTTGGTTGTGTCCCAAGATAAAAAATCTTTATATATCCGGCGAAACTATTGACCACTGTATCATGGAGAAATCTTATGTTTATTTTTCTTGTTGTTTTCTGACAGATCTAGATCGCCATGGCTGCTTCGAGCTCCTCCAAGGACATGTTCTTCAAGAACGTCATCAACCCGTATTTGCAGGAGGTGATGCAGCACCCTCAAGTGATTGAGATGTGTGAGGGGGTGCTCCACATCCGGGATGTCCAGGGTCCCAAGGAGACGAGGACTGTGGATGCCAGGAAGTTGGTATTCAAGCGCAAGGGGATGGTTTAACGTGGACTCAATTCTAATCACCTGATGATCATGGATTACACCCTGATCTCAAGGTGGATGGTAAATCCATGAAGGACATCATCTTCACCCTCAAGGAGTAAATCAACTTTCTGCAAGGACAAATCTATGATCTCCAAAACTAAGTTTTTGAATATGAGGTAAGGTTTAAAGGTATGAGACTAGCTGCCAGTTGTAGGACTCGTGAAACTCGTGCTTCATCTTATGATGGTGAACCACTACCATGCAAGCCGGAGGGTAAGCTCGCTACTATCTCTTCACCACCACCTTCATCATCTTCACCATTAAAGGAGATTTCAGTATCGGGTATGGGCACTCCCCTTGGCTTGTTCCAAGCTCGGGGGAGGTGCCCCGGTATCGTATCACACCACCATCTTTGCCTTTATTTATCTTAGTTCCATCTTTAGTTATCTTTTGAATTAGTTGAATAAAAGTTTAGTTTGATCCTTTGTTTTCGAGTGATTGCTTAGTGATCTATCTACGTAATCGTGTGAGAGATATATTATAAAGAGTAGTTTGAGTTTTGTTTCTTTAATCTTTTGTTCCAATAAAAAGAAAGGAAAAAAATGAAAAAGATCATATGCTAATCTTATGGTAAGGAATGACATCACATAACGAAAAGTATAAGTGGTAAAATTTATTGGAGATTGACATTACTTACCATATGATTTGCATATGATAATGAAAGATTCGCATGCAAAGATGTCCAAGATAATGTCAATGATGCAATTCATGAAATAATTAATAAGGGAAGGGAAAATTCACATGCAAATACACTATCTTGGACATCTTTTATGATTGTGATCCCCCATTAAATATTTTGTGTCAAAATAGTTGATGTTGGACAAGGAAGAAAACGTAATGACTTATGCTTGTTCATATTCACATAGAAGTTCTATTGTCATAGATCCTTCAACTTGCGGTGCTTGCTTAGTATCTTTTCTTGCCAAAAATTCCGCACTAAGTAGAGACACTACTCGTGCTTCCAAAAACCATTAACCCAAAATCTTATTTTGAGAGTCCACCATACCTACCTATGGATTGAGTAAGATCCTTCAAGTAAGTTGTCATCGGAGCAATAAGGCAATAAAAATTACTTCTAAAAATGTTGGATCATTTAGTGTAAGAGAAAGTTGAGTGTTGTAAGAACTTGTGATGGCAAAGTAATAAAAGCGACAAACTGCACAATAAAGTTTCGTATCACAAGGGGCAATATAACATGATGTTCTTTTGCACTAAGGGATCTGGCATAACTTACTAATAAGCGCATGACAACCTCTGCTTCCCTCTGCGAAGGGACTATCTTTTACTTTTATTCATTTACTTTTATGTAAGAGTCGATGTATTCTTCCCTATTCTAGGAACATATATCCAGTTGGATATGAGTGCGCATGAGTTATTATTGTTGACATCACCCTTGAGGTGAATACATTGGGAGGAAAAACTATAATCCCCTATCTTTCTATGTGTCTGGTCGAAACTTTTTGTTCATGGGTATGCTGTGAGTGTTAGCAAGCATAGAATATTAAATGATGGTTGAGTATGTGGACTTTCCTAAAGGCTCTAATACATGACCCTTCCTGAAAATATGGTGAATTGTAGTTCCAAAGTTGAGTGAGAACATATTTTCTTGGTTTTAATAAATTTTATGCTTTATACTTCAATGTTGTGATGAATTGTTATTGTTCATCAGAAGTTATATGATCAAAGTTATGCGATAAAGTTTTATGATAAGTTTCTTGTTGTTATAATAATATGCATGATGCTTCTATGTCCGTCTTTTGTTTTTATCGACACCTCTCTCTCTCTAAGCATGTGGACATGTTTTTTTATTTCAGTTTGCGCTTGAGGACAAGCGAGGTGTAAACTTGGGGGAGTTGATACATCCGTTTTGCATCATAATATGAAACGTTTACACAATGAGGGAGAATACCGACAGCTAGAATTCTAGACCTAAATAAGCACGTCAGAGCTACCTATTATGCACATCCCCAACTAAGCTGAAACTTCACGGAGAATTTTTATGGAATAATTAATAATTACTAGAGAAAATAACTACCAGAGGAGGCCCACTTGGGTGCGCCAGGCCCCCAGGAGCGCCCTGGTGAGTTGTGCCTTCCTCGACCCACCTCTAGTGCCCATCTCCAGTTATATAGGTCATTTTGACCTAGAAAAAATAAGGAGAGGGCTTTCGTGATGGAGCACCGCCGTCTCGATGTGGAACTTAGGAGTAGCCCTTTTTTCCTCCACCGTAGCGATTCCGTCAGCGAAACTTCCCTCCCGGAGGGGGAAATCGTAGCCATGGTCATCACCAACAACCCTCTCATCATTTGGAGGCCAATCTTCGTCAACATATCCAAGAACACTATCTCCTCTCAAACCCTAGTTCATCTCTTGTGTTCTATCTTTATACTGGAGCCTCGGATTGGTACCTGTGGGGGACTAGTAGTGTTGATTACATCTTGCGGTTGATTACTATATGGTTTATTTGGTGGAAGATCATATCTTCAGATCCATGATGCTATTTAATACCCATCTGATCTTGAGCATGCTTGTCACTTGTGAGTAGTCACTTTAGTTCTTGAGGTCATGGGAGAAATCTTGTTGCAAGTAATCAAGTGAACTTTGAAATGTGTTTGATATTTTGATGGTACGTATGTTGTGATTCCCTTAGTGGTGTCATGTGCACGTTGACTACATGACACTTCACCATATTTAGTCCTAAGGGGATTCATTTCAGAGTAGTTACTAGATGATGGGTTGCTAGAGTGACAGAAGCTTAAACCATAGTTTATGCGCTACTTCATAAGGGACCAATTTGGACCCAAATGTTTAATGCTATGGTTAGATTTTATCTTAATACTTTTCTCGTAGTTGCGGATGCTTACGAGGGGTTAATGATAAGTAGGAGGTTTTTTCAAGTAAGAACAACACCTAAGCATCAGTCCACCCATGTATCAAATTATCAAAGTTGCAGACACAAATCAAACCAACATGGTAAAAGTGACTGGATGAAATTCCCGTGTGCCCTTAAGAATGCTTTGCCTATTAGAAGAAACTATTTTGGCCTGTCCTTTGTCACAAAAAGATTGGATATCTTGCTGCATGCTATTTACCGTTACCGTTACTTGCTCGTTACAAATTATCTTGCTATCAAACTGCTCATTACCTACAATTTTAGTGCTTACAGAAATTACCTTGCTACAAACCGCTTGTCATTTCCTTCTGCTCCTCATTGCGTTCGACACTCTTACTTATCGAAAGGATTACGATTGACACCCTACACTTCTGGGTCATCAATATGCTCATCTCACATTTGAACCTACGAGAGGGTCTCACAAATGGCCAATGGTTGAAAGTCAAGCAATTTTCTCTTCAAAAGATAGCCACACTATTCCTGACCTGGAAGAAAAGATTATACAACTACTACATCAAGGGAGAAAGGAAGACTCCAGAATTCACTAGAGCACTAGAGAAGGTAAAAGATCAGTGGGACTTATTTGTGAAGTACAAGGAATCATATGACGTATGGAAAGGTCAAGAAAAAATAAGATAAATGCTGTGAAAAAGGAGTATGACCATGTTCTTGGAATAGGTGGCTAAAAGAGAGGCGTGCCTAAGTGGGAAGTAGCTGAGGCCAAGATGCTTGATGAAGGGGTCATTCCAAAAACAGTGGATTGGGCCGAGAGGTCCAAGATTTGGTTTTATGCGCATGGGGGAAAGTTGGGCCTAGCAACATGGGAGATTATTCAAAAGGTAGATCTTAAAACAGCCTTGGACGCTTTACTTGAAGCAATAGAAGACGCTCGAAAGGGGGTGTTCCAGTCCGAGAGAGAGAGAGAACCACGAGCTTACACGCGCCCTCGGGAATCCTGAACACAAGGCAAAGGTGTTGTTCCGTGGTTTCAGGAGTTTTTGAAATGGAATGACACTTATAGAAGCAGGATGCAGACCGACTTCAGAAGGTAGAAACAAAGAACGTGGAGTTGGAAGACATCTTAATGTGGCAGCAGGAGCAGATCGACACAATTAGCCAGCAAAGGGCGTCTTCGAGGTAGGAGCATGCAGATCCAGCATTGGATATATTGTCCCGTCTATGCGAAAAAGCAGCATATGGGTTCCACGGGGGTCCGGGCCGATGATGCACTGTTGGCTCGCTACCCCCTGGATGGTATCAAAGGGAGGACAAGTTGTGAGCTACACATGAAAATGAAGAAGATGTCCATGAAGGTGGCGGTTGGATTAGCTTTACCGAATGTACCTGAAGCAACCATCCATGTCAATCTGATTCCAGCTAGCTATGCTCGTGTTGGGTGGATGAAGTTCTGTCGGGATATGACTCACTAGAGCTTGACATTCCTAGAGGTGAAGGGTAGCAGATAGTCGGAGAAGTCATAGGTGGTATAATTTTCTGGAGAAAGGAATGCATCGCGTTTACAAACTTCGCGCCAAGGCCACCGACTCCTCCGAGTAGCACACCTCTAAGTCCACCGTGTCAGCCGACTCCACCCCACCTCGAGACGGAGCCCAACACGAGTACGCCATATCGATCTCTGGCACGTCAGCTGCCTCCGGCCATTATGTCCCAGTAGTAGGGCCAAAAGCAGAAGAAAGCACCAAAGAAGAAACCCGAGCCTCCTGCCAAAAAAATTTATCTTACGAGATGACTGGTGAGGAAACCAGAGTGACCGTGGCTTCCGAAGGGAAGTCCCATTTTGCACTGAAACTGTCCTTGCTGCCGAAGGATAAAATACCTACGAAAACCATACAAAACTTTGTGAATCTTCTAGAGAGAGACCCAACACATGTACATAATAGTCCATCAGACTATTAACGCTCTATTACCAAGTCATATCATGAACAAATGCAGAAGTCGTCGAGAAATACAAGTAGTTGTAAAAGCAGGAAAACAGTTCCCCAACTCGGAGAACAGGTAGTGCAATCGATCCGCCCGCTCAAGGTGACTACCGATAAGGTAATCGGCGCTGCTAAAACTTTGGTACCTGTGTTGATCAACTCCTAGGCAACAAGGAAGTCCCCATGGCTGAATGAACATGGAAATATGTCCTCGTAAACCCTCTGGCCAGACATCCCGCATCTATCAACACAAATGTGAAGATTGCATGAGTCGTACATGAAAGATGTACAGAACGGGCGAGAGATACTCATAGTAAAAGTAAAGTAAGAGCATTACCACTATGAAAATGAGATATTGATTGAGTTTCCATAATTTTTTCAGTTATACCATCAACACGAACTCACCAAATCTATCATCAGTTGCTATCGTCTGTAAGTGATTTCTTTCTGTAATTTAAGTCTCTAGCTCAGCTCGTTCATTGCATGTAATTATCATCACTATATTCTTTTGTACGCTATTATTCACAATGAAGATTTTCGAATGCACAATAACATGGAATCTTTGACATTGGGTTCGTTAACCCATATATCATTCATGAAATTATGATACAAGGCTACCCAAAGACATAGATGCTAACTTGCTAAGGTTTTTGAAGGAACAAAATACCAAAACAGAAATACCATTTCCTTACAACTTCAAGTGAGTGTTACTGTCTTGAACTACAAATTCTATTTTTCTTTCTCGATGTTAAGTTTAGTTAATGAGTTATGCATGCGTGCTTATATATATACATACATACATATACATATATATATATACATATATATATATATACATACATACATATACATATATATATATATATATATATATATATATATATATATATATATAAACGTGTGTGCAGGTTCCACCGGATCCTGCTAAACATTACAGTTTGACCCTGGAACTGTTGAAACCATGGACTCACTAGGTAGACACCCTCGAGAATACACCTGCGTCGTTTTGATGCTCGATAGGTAATTTCAATCATTATCGCACTACATCGGTCACTTTCGTTCATTTCCTGATATCAAATATTTAATCACTACTTTTTTTATTTCCTTTGTGGGGTAGGGTTTGGAAACGCTTCATCAAAGATTTTGTCAGTCAATGGAAACGGAAGCTGACATGGCGACAAACCAAGGTAATTAAATAGTACTAGCTAGGACTGTCCACCCTTTTAATTATAGTATGAATACCATTATCATGCTTGATTATTATCTGAGTGAATTCTATTCTTGCAAAGTGCATGAGGCAGGAAGAAGGGATTAATTTGTGTGCATATTATGTTTGCGGGACATTCGCATGACAACTAAATGGTGCAAAAATGTAAGACAACTTCGGGTACGTAAAGACTATTCACATTTATTTACCACGATCTAATATATATACAGACAACTAATATATTCATATAGATCCGCTTCTTTAAAGATGCAAGAGATGTGGGATAGACTCGTACCAGAGAACCGCATATGAGCAACTCAAAACAAAATTGCGGGATTTTTTCTTACGGAGGTCATATCTGAAAAAGAAGAATACCGTTGCACCAAATGCATGCATATAATAATCTACAAATAGTAGGAATATATATATATATATATATATATATATATATATAGGACAAATGTTTCCTACAAGCAGTGGTAGTTACCACCACTTGCGTTTTGTATGTTGTATGTAGTATCTGTCAAAATCGAGAGTATGTACATGTAGTATGTAGTATATAACAATGATTAGGTAGTATATATACTAATTTTTAGGTAGTATGTATCATTTTTTGAGTATGCTCTTTTTTACGTACAAATATGTACGTATTTCAGAAATATAACAAAAACTATGGGCTCATATGCAATTTTTCCACGTAACTTGCTTTGAAATATCTTAGATATAGTATATGAACATATTTAAAATAATAAAATAATATATATAGTACCACTTGGTAGTATATGAGATATGTGGGGTAACTACCACCGGGTGGTAGGATGGATTTTCCCTATATATATATATATATATATATATATATATAGGGCTGGACTATTCTGTTACTAGTAACAAAATATTATTTTGTTACTGCTCGGCCCTATAAGGGCGTGACGCGCAGGCCACAACAGAAACTCCCCGACCCGACCCCAACCTAACCCGCCTCCCATCACTGGAGGCTTGGAGACGAGGGAGCTCATGGCGCTGCGGACGGTCGCTCCTCCGACCCAGCTGCCGCCGCCACCGGCCGTCGCGACGCCTCCTCGCCGACGGGCTCGCTGGCCCCTCCTCGCGCCTTCCCTTCGACGGGCATCGGCCCCTCTCCGCACCTCCCCATCGGTGGGTGCCGGATCCTCCCGCGCCTCAGGATTTAGCTCGCTGCCCGTCTCGACCTCCGTGGCTGCCGCGTCCCGCCTCGGCGGCCGTCAGACGCCATCCTGCCTCCCTCCGCCACACCACCAACCCCGCCACGCCGCCACCCCGAGCCCCTCCGCCATGCGCCCGCCACTGAGCCCCGCCGCCTGCGCCTGCCACTTCGCTTTGCACAAGATCCTACCGATCGGACCAGTGCCGACCGAATCAGGCCAGCCCCGAAGCCGTCTTCTTCCTCGCCGAGACACGCGACAGCCACCCCAGTTTGGGCGTAGTAAGTACCTCAGTACGAGTTAAAAATGGTGGTCCGTTCGGAATAAAAGAAATGGCCCAAATTCAAATTGTAAAAATTCAAGCAAAAAAAGAAACCCATGAAAATCCTGCTTAGTAAGTACCTCAGTACAAGTCGTGAAATGAGAAAAGTTCAGAACATCGTTGTCAAAAAAATGTTGAGTTCAAACAAAATCAGTGTACCATATGTCCAACAGTTCAGTATGTATTTTATAATCAGTTAAAAGGGCATATCAAATTCGGTATGGATTGTTGCATCAATGGTTACTATCACAAAACACAAAAACATTTCTTGGAGAAGAAAATTCAGCCAATTCAAGTATATAAACCATGCAAGTTCGGTGATGATGACACGTCGAAACACATTTTAAACTAAACCTAAAAGTTACATTTCTACTAATTCAAGTGATCAACCCCCTGAACATTCCGGATTGTGAAAAATAGCTCAGTACAAACACACATATATATATCAGTACAAGTACTTTGTTTATCAGATGGGAAAACAACAGGATGTGTCTTGCCGTATTGAATTTTTTTAAATAAATACAAAGTAAAGTCTAGTATGTGGAAACACGCTCAGTACAAAGTCATATAGACATCCGTTTAAGTATTTTTTTTGGAACCATTCAAAACTACTGCGAAAAATACCTAAGTAAGAGTACTCTGTTTTTTTTAATGAAAAACACCATGATGGGTCTCACCGTAATCCAAATTACTCTTCAACGGCTGCAAATATGAGAAAACGTTCAACATGACTAAGTTTTGCATTTTTGATATCTATCCAACGGTGTATTATTTGCCCCATTTCGATAAACTTTTAAAAAAATCGCGTTAAAAATCAAAATTGACCATATTCGAATTTGTTTTTAAACCGTAAGGTATTAGAAAAACACTTCAATACAAAAAAAGTTGCGCATTTTCCGTAGCTTTCCAACGCCGTATCTATTGCATCAATCCGACAAACCGTTTGCAAAAAATCGAGAAAATACGTTTTGTCCAGAATTTCACCATTTTCAAATTACTTTTAGATCATATAGAATTAGAAAAAAAACAATATATATATATATATATATATATATATATATATATATATATATATATACATGAAAGATGCGGATTTTCACTAGATTTCCAACGCCATCTTATTTGCTCAATTCCGAGAAACCGTTTGAAAATTGAGTCCAAAATACCATTCTCGTTTTCGGTTTTGAAAAAAACGGTTTTTTCAAAACTGCTCTTAAACCATAATGATTTTGCAAAAACGTTCAATATACTTGAAATATGGTTGTCAAGAGCTTTCCAACGATATATTACACGCCCCGTTTCGACAAAAAAATTACAAAAAGTTTTTGAACTAAACAAGACGATCTGTTAAACACAACTGAAAGCATCAGTTCAACCGCATCAAAAACATCAGTACAACCACCTGAAACCGTCAGTTGAAAAAAGGTAACAGAATAATATTCTGTTACGCGTAACAGAATAGCTCAGACGTATATATATATATATATATATATATATATATATATATATATATATATATATATATATATATATATATATATATATATATATATATATATATATATATATAAGACGGATATTGTCTTTGGAGGCCGAGCTCCATGGAGCTCGGTTTTCAATTTGTTGAATTTCATATTTTCTACATTTCAAAAAATTCTGAAAAAAAACACACATGTACATGAAGGCATAACACACATGTGTGTAAATTTTCAGGGCAAAATAAGTTGGAATGAGGGCTGTGCAAAAAAGACAAATCTGGGGCTTTTTAACACAAGAGACTATTCATCCTCCCAGGCCATGAAATTGTCTTTTTTGTACAGGTCACATTTCAACGTTTTTCATTCTAAATTTTTACACACATAGACATAACATACTTGTTTACTTGCAAAAAAAAATTCAGATTTTTTTGGAACTAAAAAGTTTGAATTTTGATTTGTTTTTAAAAAAGACCTCCATGGCTCCCGGGAGCCAAACGTCCGCTCTCTATATAAGACCCTTATTCTGATAACACCTCCTTATTCTGCTAACACTTCGATTGCAAAAATTCATCAGTGCGAACCCACCCCGAGCTGCACCCACAAAAACAGATCTCCCAGCCCACCACCTCACGACCACCACCCATGCCCACCAACTCCCTGATCCGCTCCACCTTCCTCCTCCTACCCCCGAGCCGCCCCACACCATCAAGCGTTGCCGGAGCCCCACCACACCACGCGCAGCCGGAGCCACACGCAACCATGCGCCGGCGGAGCCCCGCCACGCACCGCCAGAGCCCCGCCGCACCACACGCCGTGACTCCCCACTGCTTCACATCTCCTCCCGCCATGGCAAACACCTCCGGATTCCGGCTAAGCCATGGCCTCCCCGCGACGCGCCGTCGATGGATCCAGCCATCCACGGCCTACTCGCGAAGTGCCGCCAGTGGATCCAGCCATCCACGGCCTCCATTGATGCGCCGTCACCGGATCCGGCCATCCCGAGTGCCGCCCCGCCATGGTGGTTGGCCTCCCTTGATCACCCGTTCGTCCGGCGCCGGCCAACGCCACGCCCGGACCTGACCCCTCCCTGTTCCTCCACCTTCTCCCTCCCATCCCGATGCATCTCTCCCCAGCTCTTCCTCCCCGATGACGGCCAAAAATCCATGCCTCTCGAGCCACCCCTGGGTCCTCCTCTCTGTCCACGGCCAGACGTAGGCCGGGCGCATCGTCTCCGACCTCCTTCGGCATCCATGGCCACCGCGCCACCCCTGGACATCGACGCATGATGGCGAGACTGTTCTACTCGCATGACCTACAGAGGGGAACGGGATATTTGCTCACGTGCCCCCTCAGCACGAGCTTCTTCTCTTCCGGCGAGGACAAACGGCCTCGATCCGGTGTTTCCTCTCCTCACCGTCGTGCCCTTCTCAGTCGGGTGCCATCCACCGAAGGGACAGGGGAGAAACTCCAAGCACCGGCCCTGTGTCATTTGAGCAGTGAAGCCCCCTTGCAGTTTGCGACATGTATGAGTGCAGTACGGTAGTCGCGTTGGTGCAGCCCGCTGGCCTCCAACAGGGGATGCAGCTCTTTTTGTGGGCGAAGTGCAATCCACGACGAGCAATAATGCAGTGCGTTGCTCTTCAATTCTTCATATTTCTTTTGTGCAGCTTTGTTGTGGTTTTGGCAGGAGAGCATAAACACAGGAGAAAAGGGGAGAAGGAAGAACTCCGTTGGTTTAGTTCTCTGCCCAGTGCAGTTTAGTTTTGTTTTGCGTTGATTTAGCTGGAGAGTATAAGCAGTTCTATGCCCAGTGCCGTTCCGTTGGGTTGTATATTTTGTTGTGCACTTGATGGCGCGTGGTCCTTTTTATTTTTGCTATTTCTTGCAGTAAGAAAGGGACTCCAATACATCAACCCCTGCGTGTGATTAGATTTTTCATTGCGGAGTAAACTGCTCGCTGCGCTGGAGGTTCCCACAACCTGGTTGCTTTTTGTTTTTGTTTTTTTGTGAAGGTTTTTCTGTACAAGGCAATTCCAGCTCCTGGATGTTTAACTGCGGGAAGCTGCAGTGCGGCTACCATAGTATTGAACTTCAGGATTTTCTTTTTGCCTTTCCAGATTTTGGTTGGGCGCAAAAACTGCAGTTTGCCTACGTCGTGATTACGGTGTGGCTGGGTGTCCAGCGGCGAGCATGCTCACAGTTCGGTGGCGTGACGGTCGTGCTCGGATGTGCATTTTTTGGGTTATTTCCTACAAAATGTCCAGTACATGATGCAGCTCGCTGTAAAATGCTATGTGGTTCATTCCGTAAAGAACCCGACGAGCAGGTCATTTTGTTCACGTGATAACCGAAGAAAACTAAAAAATTATTTTGAAAAATCAGTGCAGTCCGCTTCACCTTGTCTCATCTAAAATAGAAAAAAAATTAAAACATTCATGTACTTCACTTCAGTTTGTCATGTGGTTCACTTCCCTCGGTTGTGAATTACACTCGTTTCTAGCAGTTTCATGTCTTCCCCAAAAAAGTTGTGCTACCAAAGATATTCACTACTCGTCTTCAACTACAAGCAGCTTGTAAGTCATATTTTGAAGCTCACTTTGTTCTCTCAGGCAGTTTGTTATAAAACTCTAACTCCTTTGTGGTTCCCTTGGTAAACATAAACCAAAACGTCTCAAAGAAGCTCGCTTCTTATTAGATGTAGTTCACTCGCTTAGTCCCTGCGGTCCACTCGCCCGGTATATGCGTGTAAAAAATAATAAGTATGAAAAAAGACAACAAAAAATCATGAGGTTTACTTTTGGTAGTGTTGTGGTTCATTTTCGGGAGTGTTGCGGTCCACTCTTGTTCATAAAAAAGTAAAAAAAAAAAGAACAGAAACTTGTGCGAGAAAGTTTACGTCCGACAAAAAGAAATCATGAAGTTCACCCGACTTTCTGTTGCAGTGCGGTTTTTAGTTTGAAGCAGTGCGTTCTTCTGTCCGACGACGATTTTGGTGTCGCAAAAAAACAGAATGTCCACTTTTCGCTAATTTTAAAACTGCTCTTAACCCGTAAGGAATTATAGAGTGTGTTCTACATGAAAAAGTTTCGTCTCATCGATATCTTTCCAACGGCATATCATTTGAATCATTTCTACAAGCGATTTGTAAAAAAATCGCGAAAAAGACCGCTCCCACTCGTCGTCCGCCGCACCATTTTCAAAATCAACTTAAACCCGTAAGAAATCTTAAAACCATTTCTACATATGAAAGTTGCCCCTTGTCCATGGCTTTCCAACGACGTATTACACGCCTCTGTTGACAAACGGTTCAAAAACTAGGGTGAAAACAGTACCGAAAATTGCAAAAAAATCGATTTACTAAATTTGAAACTGTTCTTAAACCGTAAGGAATTAGAGAAAATAATAAATATGGAAAAGATGTGCCTCGATGATATCTTTCCAACGGCGTATCGTTTGCTTAATTCTAATTAGCGGTTTAGAAAAAATCATGAAAATACTCTCGCTGCCACTCGTCATCCGCCGCACCATTTTTCAAACTGCATTTAAACCGCGAGGAATCTCGAATAGTGTTCAACATAGCGAAGTTGCGCCTAATCCATAGATTTCCAACGGTATATTATACAAGTCGTTCCGATAAGCGGTTAAAAAACTAGAGCGAAAAGAGTACCAAAAAACAACGCGTGCAGTTTTTTCGACATGAAGTTCACTCACATTAGTTGTGCAGCACACTTGGTTCAAACAATGACGTGCATTTGCGTTGAGTGTGCAGTACGAAAGTTTTATTAGAATAATTATTTTTCTAATATTAGCAAATTAGACGGGCAATATATATATATATATATATATATATATATATATATATATATATATATATAGGCACGCTAAACTAAGCTAGAGCGTACTATAAGCAATCGTACGCTCCGCCCACCGCATGCTGCAAGCGACCAGTTGAAGCGCTAATTAGCGCACGCCTTCGTCCGCGGGCCTCAAGTACATAGTAAAAAATTGGAAAAACATGGTAATGGTTACTATATGCAGGTGGGCCCTAAGTACATAGTAAAAATGTGATAAAACATGCTAATGGTTGCTGTATGCTCACCCATGCCTGAGCAATTAGTCTATCGTAATTGGTTAAGAAACTTAGTAATGAACACATGTCTATTAGAAGATAAATTATGTATGAATATTAAATAAAAACATTTGCAGTTATCAAAATAATCTTGTGATTTCATTTGCATACAAAAAAATTGGTTTAGATTTTTATTTTAAATGCTAAAACAGTAAGGGCTTATACCAGATGGATGGTAATTTAGTTACTACTATTAGTAATTGACGCATATGAAGCACTAACACAGTTACCATCGCTACAATTTCCATTTAAATAAAAAAAATCTCACACCAACAATTATCACGTCAACACTATACTAGTATATGGTAATCACATTTCAAATATATGATAAACCCCAACTCAAAAAAATTATGAACAAACTACTAGAGGCCCTAATACGTAGTATGCTTGCTATTTTCAAGTATTGACTAAACTATACATTACCATGTGATCACTTTACTTTACGAACAGAGGATCGAGTAAATAGTGCAAGCTTCCTTACCATATATGTGAATATCTATTACCATGGTTCATTTTGTGCTTTGTAGTGTGCCATGCAAGTTGTGCTGTAACGACGTTACCATGCAGGTTGGTTTGTTTACTGTCATTAGTGGGAAGAGTTGCGAGACCGAGATGAGGCGCCTGGCTATGGTAACATGAATTAATTCCATTACTTTTTTTCCTACTGTGTTTTACTATCATTTGAACGAAGCCTGGCAGATGGGGCGAGCGGCGCGCGGCAACTATCGATCGGCGCGCATGACTAGGAATTCTACGCGCTCGCTTAGATTAGCGCCACAGTGTATATATATATATATATATATATATATATATATATATATATATATATATATATATATATATATATATATATATATATGGCCGTACGAAAAATTTATATATGAAACGTATGCAGTATGTAGTAGCTTAAAATGTTTTTCAAACGAAAATATAATTAAATGAAAAACACAAAATGAAAAGAAAAAATAAACCATAAACCCCAACACAAAATCATTAGTCCGGGTTGGTCTCGACTAAAAGTCCTCCAGCCCCCGACGCTAGCTCGCTGATACATGGAGGGGCTTTAGTTCCGGCTGGTGTCATCAACCAGGTGTAAAGGTCCTCCAGCCCCGACGCTAGCTTGCTGACACGTGGAGGGGTTTAGTCCCTGCTGGTGTCACCAACCGGGACTAAAGGTCCTCAAGCCCTTGGCGCGCGCTCGCGGCCACGTGGAGGGACATTAGTCTCGGGTCGTGGCCAACCAGGACTAAAAGGGTGGGCCTTTAGTCCCGATTTAATTGTACCGGTTGGTGACCCCGGACTAAAGACCGTTTCCAATCGGTACTAAATCTCATTTCTCTACTAGTGGGCGTATAGAGAAATTCCAGTAATGACCTCGGAAGATGCCCATGTGTGTCTATATATACACCTATAAACTCTACTCTTAGATGATATGACAACATAGCCTGTTTGTGTTTGGCTTAGGAAAGAGTACATGGAGATGGTTGCTACTCGGAGTGGCGAGCGAGCAGCAATCATGGGAATAGGCACAGCTGTGCCACCCAATGTGTGGCAGCAGAGCTCCTTCCCTGATTACTATTTTGAGGCAACAAACACTAGTAGAAAACTGGGCTTTCGTCCAGGCCAGTTTAGCCTATTAGTACCGGTTCAATCCAGAACCGGGACTAATGTGAGCATTTATCCCGGTTCGATGCGGCTAAGGCATTAGTCCCGGTTCACTGTGTTTTAGTCGGTTTGTGCCTCAAACCGGGACTAAAAATGCGATACCATTAGTCCCGGTTCGTGCCTCAAACCGGGACTAAAGAGACGACCTTTAGTCCCGTTTAGAGGCACGAACCGGGACTAATGGGGATGAGACCTTTAGTCCCGGTTCGTGCCACGAACCGGTACTAAAGGTCCCATTTTCAAACTCTACCCCCCCTGGATCGCCTTTTCAATTTAAAAAAAAAATAAAAGAAAATGATGGAAATGTCAAAAAAATAAAAGAAAATAAGTTTCCCATGTGATATGTGGTCTAGTTGTTGGGAAAATTTGCAAATGTGAATTTCGACTTTATTTGCAAAATCTCTCTGGAATTTGTAAATATGGGCATAACTTTTGCATACTAACTCGGATGAAAAAGTTTTTTATACGAAAAATCATCTACTCGAAAAGTTACATCCAAATTTAACCGAGGGAACCCCGTTAAACATTTTCAAAATCCTCAAAAACCTAACAGAAAAAAAGTTACGGGGCTTTTCATATCTGGAGTGGAAAAAATCGAAAAAATTTCAAACTGTGGTCAAACGATGGTCAAACCATGGTCAAACTAATTATTCTAGAATATTAGTGTTACTAACTAATTTGTTCAGTTAATTTGAATTTTGGTCAAATCTGGTCAAACTATGGTCAAACTATGGTCAAACCATGGTCAAACTAATTATTCAAAATAACTATTGTTTTCTAAATAATTATTGTTTTTTAAAACAATAGTTTGAAACTCAAACAGTGAAATGTGTCAATTCATGCTCAAGCAAAATTCCTGAGGGTTAATACGATTGACATCTTACTATTGTCAGGAAAACAACAAGTGCAGACTTGGAAATAAGGGAGAATAGAATCCGGAAGTTAAGCGTGCTCAGGCTGGGAGGATGGGTGACCGTTCGGGAAGTTAGGTGATTTGGAATGATGAGATGATTAGAGAAGAGGATAAATTGAGCAGTGATGAGGGGTGCTGATTAGAGATTAGGGGTTAAAATAATTCAGAAATTTGAAAATAAAAAATTATTAAAAAAAATTTCAAAAAAAATTTCAAAAAAAATCATAAAAGCTCCACGTGGCCGCGGCCTTTAGTCCCGGTTCTGGATTAAACCGGGACTAAAGGGGGGAGGCATTAGTACCGATCTTTTAGTCCCGGTTCACCAACCGGGACAATATGCCCTTTTTCTACTAGTGAAATAGTAATCACATGGTGGATCTGAAGGCCAAGTTCGTGAAAATATGTAAGTTCACTATAGGTACACGTACAACGTGACAATTGTTCTCATCATTTTAGAGTAATTTGGTGTCTTTTTTGAGGTGCTAGTTAATTTTTCAGGCGAGAAAACAACGATCTAGAGGAGGCATGTTTACATGTCTGACCAGTTCATCAGGAACAACTCTTCGATCACCGCCTACAAGTCCACGTCACTAAACCTTTGTCAAGGACTCGCGGATGCAACAGTACCGGAGCTCGGTGCGGAAGCTGCGCGGAACGCCATCGCTGACTGGGGCCGGCACGCGTCTGATGTCACACACCTGGTCTTCTGCACCACAGTTAGTGGTTGCATGCCTGGTGCTGACTTCGAGTTCGTCAAGCTCCTGGGCCTCCCGTTCTCCACCAGCCGCTTCATGTTGTACCAGGCCGGCTGCCATGGCGGCGGCATCTCCTTGCGCCTGGCCAAGGATCTTGCAGAAAACAATCCGGGAGCCCGGGTCCTAGTGGTGTGCTCCGAGGTGATCACTATGGCATTCCGTGGCCCCTCGGAGTCACATATGGGCAATTTGGTCGGGCAGGCCATCTTCGGCGACGCCGCTGGGGCTGTCATCGTTGGAGCTGAGCCAGCTGGTGAAGAGAGGGCCTTGTTTGAGATGGTGTCGGCGTCGCAGCACATCATACCGGGGACAGAAGATATGGTGGTGTCCAAGCTGCACGAGGATGGGATTGTGTACACTCTACATCGGGACGTCGCGCATCATGTCTCGAGCAACATCTGGGCGCTCGCCAGGGAGGCTCTCGAGCATGAAGGACTTGTACTCAAGGACTGGAACAAGGAGGTGTTCTGGCTGATTCATCCCGGTGGCAGGGACATACTGGACAGGGTGGAAAGCAGCCTTGGGCTATGTAAAAAGAAGTTGGAGGTGTCGAGGGAAGTGATGGTGCAGCACGGCAACACACTGAGCTCATGCGTCATCCTCGCCATGAACCAGATGAGGAAGAGACGTCCGAGAAGCAGGGGATGCCGACCGCAGGGGAAGGGCTCGAGTGGGGGCTCCTCTTTGGTTTTGGCCCTGGCCTCACCGTGGAGACCATACTCCTCCGCGCCCCGCTACGCAACCATGCATCCATGGGGTAACTTACGTCCTCCTTTCTAGAATTTCAGGTTCCGCCTCGCGCGTCTTTCAAAGTTTGATGGTGAACTCAAGTGTGTTTCATTTCAATAAAGTGGCGTTTCTTTTTCATGGAAATCAGCCTCGCAAATATCCAAATGTTACGTTTCCGTCTGTCCACGCTCCTTCCTTCAGTTCATGAAACTAAATAACGCGTTGCGCCGATGATGCCGCTTCGGCGCATCTTCATTGTGGACCGTTCCCGTGGATCGACGTTACTACGCCGCCAAGCGCCAGCTATGCTCGAGGTGCCACCTGACACGCAGCCGCGTCGTCTTCCTCGACGAGCCCCCCTCCCCTTCCTCTTGTTGGCACTGGTCCCGTACAATACGACGCCCACGAGTACTTTCCGCCAGAGAGCTAAGTACACAACCTGCTGCTCGATGCGTTCTAGCCAGCCGATACTTTTGGCCAAACACGTACGCACGTTCAACACAGCAAAGCAGGCACAAAGGCAGGTGGATCGGTTCTTCTCTGGCCACAGCACACGTACACGTACACGTACGTATACCTGCAATCCGCCGGGTTTGCTTGATCAATCTAGACTCAGGGTGGACACGGCCCGGGCCGGTCCGGTCCCTGACCGAGCCGTCACTTGGACAGGCCGCCGGCGGACCGAGCCGGACGGACCGACCAGTCTGGCGGTCCTGTTTCTAGGGACCGGACCGGCGGCGGCAAAGCCCGGGCCGGAACGAGAGGACCGAGAGGACCGGCCAGTACACAAGCCAGAGCGCGCACTCGAGCTCCGACGGCGACTGCTCCGGCTAGAGGAAGCGCAGCTCATCTATGAGATGTCTTGCGAGCTACAGCAGAACCAAAAGAAGCTAGAGTAACCAAGAACATCACCAATGGCAGCCCAATAATGACGGACGGCCATTGAACTGAGACGAAAGGGACGATGATCGATGCGGCGCCGTAGGACCTCACGATGATTAATGCGGCGCCGTAGGACCTCCCACGTCGATTTCTTTGGCTGAGACGACTAATCAGTCTCTGGCGCATCCAATGGACATGGTTACCGGGGCCAGAGAGTCCAGTGGCCGCGCTGACGACAGCCCCGCGGTGGCGGACGTAGGCGACGGTAGTTTTTTTGCGCCCCCGCCACGCCTGGGTCGCCACACACCCGCCATAGCCCCGCCACGCCCTCGCCACAGCCCCGCCGTGCCCTAGCCAAGCCCCAGCCACGCCCCACTCGATGCTCACCGTGCTCCCGCCGCGCTCCGGCCACGCTCCCGCCATGCCGATGCATCGGTTTGTCGGTCCTGCGAGCTGGCTCGGTGAAAGCCCGGACCGGACCGACGAATTTTCGGGCAGGAATCTGCAGCTCGGACCGGCTGTATTTTTCGTCGGGCTAGGACCGAGCCGGCCTGGACCAAGCGGGCTACGAGCCCGTCTGAAAGACCGCTCATTTCGTCCACCCTAAATCTAGACTAGCACAACACGTGAGCACGAGATGCTGATGGATCGCAACAGGAGCGTGTCGCTCCTGGGATTTATTATTGCTTGGTGCACCTGTCCGAGCCGGACAAGGCACCGATCGTGGTTAATTCCAACACCTCTTCTGTTGGAAACCGCTGCATCTCGTTTTCATCCGCATCCCCTTCCGGGCGGTCAGCAGTATGGCACAGTTGTGCGAGCCTGACGAGCTCCTCTTCTTCAGAGGCATCTAAGGAAATTAGATGCAATGCGTATTTCAGAAGCAAACCAATCAACGGGCTCTATAGATCAACCAAAACACAGCATCTCCACCAACCAAGAGTTAAGTGATGAACCACCATGGAAGGTGGGAAAGTTTGCGATCCTGTACTGACTGGACGTGTGTGTGAGGGCGATGCACACCCCAGCGGGAGGCGCGGCTGGAACCTGGAGGTGCGAGGACACGGTCAGACGACGTCAAGATCGACGAGAGCCCGTCGGCGGTAGCGGGAGTGCACCGGGAAATAGGGACGCGGCATCGAGTTCGGCTACGGCTCGGGGCAGGGCAATGAACAGACCAGACGATTCTTAATGGGCTGACGTTATTTTGTAAAACAAAATTATGACTAGAGTACCCTCACAAAATCAAGGGTGGATGATATGGTATACTGCTCCCTTCCCTCTATAACAGTACATGGAACCATAAAAATGCTCTGCAAAAAGCATCGACCAGCCAAGTCTTTAAAGCATGTGTATGTGATATTGTAATGCACTACTGGAAACGCCCTATACGCCGAGTGCCACGGACCCTCGGCAAAGTGCCAATAACAGCCGGCAACACCTTAGCCGAGAGCTGCACTTGGCAAAGGCCACCCGGCGTAAAGCCCTCAGGCAAACAGGAATTTGTCGACAGCTAGGATACAGACACTCGGCAAAAGAGTTTGCCGAGAGTCAAACATTACCACCCGACAATATAAAGTGACTTCACGTCAGCTGGTTCCGTCTGTTCTTTGCCGAGAGTGGGTCTCGGCAAAGTTGCCACAACCAACAGCCAACACATGCAAATTGCCTAGGGTGTCTCTCGGCAAAGCTGCAACGACATGCCACTTTGCAGAGGGTGGCTCGCGGTAAAGATCCATTCTCAGACCTGTTTCTACTGCTTTGCCCCGGATCCCTGCCGCAAAAATACATATATAATACACGAACATGCATTTCAAGTCTCAGTGTGTAACAACAAACACAAATAACCATTATATAAAATGGTTCACACGAACATCATTTGAAGTCACATGGTAACTCTTTATTACAAATGTTTAGTTACTAAACAATAAAGTGGTCAATGCATTTCTACATGCGACTACATGATAAAAACAACCCACCACAATTATCACAAACTCAAGATGAATTATCAAGTTCTTCCATCCACTGATCCCGATAAGCTGTTTATGGCTAGCACATCCACTGAACTCATCCACTAAACCAAATAATTTAGATTTTCTTTTTTGCTTAAGCACATACTGATTGTAATGATACTCTCCCTTCTCTTTTTTATTGAACGAGTCGTGGGAGCTGCCTTCGTAGTAAATCCCTTGTTCATTGCATTCAGACCATGAATCATAGACTCCTGGACATCTACCTCTGCACACCGCATGCCATTCATCTACAAAGATAGAGAAAAAATGCAGAGAAGGAATGCTAGGTTAAAAATATCACATCATACATAATCCACTTAAGCATTCATCATTCATACAATCAAAAGAATCCCAACTGGCAATCTAAGTAGTCCATATGAGCACCTACATGACTATATCACTAAATCAACGTCAAACTGTCTAGCTGGACTACTCGGAAGTGTAGTTGGTGAAACCGGTGATAGTGTAGTCACAGCATGTCAGGGCATCCCCCATGGTGGAGGACCAAGCATCGTCGGTATTGTACGTCGGTGGACTCAATGGCATCGAGTCGTCACACTCCTTACGTGGTGGGCCCTTGTTCTCCTTAGCTGGCGGTGATGGTCAAGCAAGGCGTGTCCATCATGCGTGACTAATGTATATCACAAGAAGAACTTGCCCAGATTGACCACCATCGTCAAAAGTCGATTTTATTTCTCCAAAAGTAACTATTATCGATTGTCGGTGATGGTCCCTCTTCCTCTATTCCTCCTACTATGAAAATGTCACAGAGGAGGAAGAGAGGAAGCGCGACCCCCTACAACAACAATCGACACGTTCCTCCGAAAACATCTCGCATCTGTCAAATATCATCAGGGTGACCTCCATAGCATCCATACAAACAACAAGAACTAATGGATGCAAACAACAAATTTTTTAAAAGAAATTAACTATTACCTATGCTTTATCAACAATTATCTATACAACGTATCAACAATTATCTACATTCATCTATGCATTCATGCATACATACATACACTACTATGGAAAAGCTTATACACAGACGCTTACTAGCAGCGCTGGTTTACAACCCTTGCTACTGCTGCTTACTAGTAGCGCAGATTTTTAAACACCGCTACTACTAAGTTGATAGCAGTAGCGCGGGTTTTTAACCCTCGCTACTACTAAGCGGTTTCTACGTGCCCCCCGGGACATGCCATAGTAGTAGCGCGAGTTTTTAACCCTCGCTACTACTAAGTTGATAGCAGTAGCGTTGGTTTTTAACCCTCGCTACTAATAAGTGGTCTCTGCCGTGCCCCTGGACCATGCCATAGTAGTAGCGATGGCTATAAACCCGCGCTACTACTAAGTTGATAGTAGTGGCGCGGGTTTTTACCCCTCGCTACTACGAAGCGGTCTCAACCGTGCCCCTCGGGGACATGCCATAGTCGTAGCGAGGGGTAAAAACCCGCGCTACTACTAATTACTTGGTTTTTTAAACTCTACCCCCCCCCCCCCCGGATCGCCTTTTTAGTTTTGTAAAAAGCAAAAGAAAATGATAAAGACTTCAAAAATTAAAATTCTTCGAGATGTAGCTATGTTACTACATGTACTACTTAGGGAAATTTAAAAACTGAAATGTGGACATGTTTTGCAAAAAGTGTAGGGAAAATGTAAAACGGCTATAACTTTTGCATAACATGTCAGAAAAAACATATAATATACAAAATGTTCAGCACGAAAATCCGCATCCGATTTTGACCGCCTACGGCCTGTTTGCAAATTTTTAGAATTCTCAAATTCTAAAAGGAAAAAAAGTTATGCTCAAATTTCACCTTTTTTGAATTTTGGTCAAATCTGGTCAAACTTTGGTCAAACTACTTATTCAAGAAGTATTAGTGTTATTAAATAATTATTCAAGAATATTAGTGTTACTAAATAATTATTTCGGCCTTTTGGAATTTTAGTCAAATCTGGTCAAACTATGGTCAAACTGTGGTCAAACTACTTATTCAAGAAATATTAGTGTTACTAAATAATTATTGTTTTTTAGGACAATAGTTTCAAACTCAAACAGTGAAATGTGTCACCTCATGCTCAAGCTAAACTCTTGAGAGTTAATAGGATTGACATCTTACTATTGTCAGGAAAACAACAAGTGCAGACTTGGAAACGAGGGAGAATAGAACCCGGAAGTTAAGCGTGCTCAGGCTGGAGTAGTGAGAGGATGGGTGACCGTCCGGGAATTTAGATGATTTTGGTCGATGAGGGGTGAGTAGAGATTAGAGATTAAATTGAGCAGGGATGAGGGGTGATTAGAGATTAGAGGTTAAAATAATTCGGGAAAAAATTCGCAATTTTTTTCCAGAGATTAGAGATTAGTAGTAGCGCGGGTTTTTACTCACGCTACCACTAAAGGACGTAGCACCCGCGCTACTACTACCTATTAGCTGTAGCATCGTATCAGTAGCGCGGGCACCCGCGCTACTAATATACCTAAAAACCGCGCTACTGCTAGGCTTTTCCCTAGGAGTGATACATCCATCAATATATTAATACATACAAAAACTAAAAACAAATTTACTACAAAAAATAGTACATGCATCAATTCATGCATCAATTCATGCATTAATACATACATATATACATTCATATATCCATACATCCATCAATCGTTGCATCCATATAAAAATGCATGCATCCATACATACATTCATGCATACATATAAGATCGGGGAGGGGGAGACGAAGCTCACCGAGGAAGGGGGAGGTGGTGCTGATGGGGTTGGGGCGACGACGGGGGCGGGGGCTCCGGTGTGGGGGGGGGGGGCGCCGAGGGGGAGTGTGGCGCCGTCGGCCTGCGAGGGGCCGTCCTACGGGGGCGTCAGTGGGGCGGTGTGAGGGTGTCCTGGATTAGGGGGTATCCGGATAGTCGGACTATATACATTGGCCGGACTGTTGGACTATGAAGATACAAGGTTGAAGACTTCGTCCCGTGTCCGGATGGGACTCTCCTTTGCGTGGAAGGCAAGATCGGCGATTCGGATATGTAGATCTCCTTCTCTGCAACCAACTCTATGTAACCCTAGCCCCTCCGGTGTCTATATAAACCGGAGGGTTTAGTCCGTAGGACAACAACAATCATAATCATAGGCTAGCTTCTAGGGTATAGCCTCTACGATCTCGTGGTAGATCAACTCTTGTAATACTCAGGGCATCAAGATATTTCAAGCAGGAAGTAGGGTATTACCTACATCGAGAGGGCCCAAACCTGGGTAAACATCGTGCCCCCAGCCTCCTGTTACCATTAGCCTTAGACGCATGTTCGGGACCCCCTACCCGAGATCCACCGGCTTTGACACCGACATTGGTTCTTTCATTGAGAGTTCCACTGTGCCGTTGCGATAAGGTTTGATGGCTTGCTTTGTTGTCAAGGAAAACATCACCTCTGGAGGAACCCTGGCTGTAGGCCAGACTCTCCGGCTGGGCGGCTTCGTCATGGCCGCCCGTTCGGCCTCCCCGCCGACGATGAGTTCTCAGGTCATCATGAACAGCCTCCAGGCTGGCTCGGGATTCGCCGAGCAGATGGATCCAATAGAGCTCTCCTCCCTGAACGAGCTCTTGGATCACATCGCCTCCCTGGGAGTCGCTACGGACTATGATCGGATCGGGCTTAAACCCGACCAAAGGGAGATTAACTCTCCGCCGGTCACCCATCAGATAGCGGTGGTGGAGGAACAACGCAGTGATTCTTCCTCTATTCTGAGGACGAACTATGTCCGGACTCCCGAACTCTATGAGACGGATACCCGTTTACGGGAGGACATGGCCGAGGATCCGAACTTAGAATCAGGCAGAGAGCCAGGAAAATTGGGCAACATCCTGGAGTTCGAGCTGCCATGCTCGGAAACTCCTCCGCCCCTGGGTTTCATATCAGGTCAGGGTTCGGACTTAAATATACCTACCCACCCAGATACAAGTGATCTTTCCCACATTAGGCAAGATCCCCAAGAGACAGTACATCACTTCTGGGCCAGATTCCTCCTTGTAATGAACAAGATTAAGGACTATCGCGAGAAAGACGCAATCTCATTCTTTTGCAAAAATTGCACGGACCAGGGAATTCTCAACGCCATAAGTCGTCGTGATATAGCACACTTTGCTGACTTAGCGGCCTTAGTACATAAGTACTGCACAATGGAAAGCGCCTAGAAAAGCCAAACAAAATTCTTGGATCCTTCGGCTCTTACTAAATCCCTCGTCCGAACTAAAAGGGTGCGCTCCCGTAAGCCATCCAATCCAATTACAAAGAAGCCAAAGCCCTTCACAGGGCGTGGAACCGCACTGGAGGGATGGCTCAATGGGCCATGCAAAATCCACAGCACACCGGACACTATACCAACACACAGCCTTAGAGCATGTTGGGTACTCTGGCAGGTGGCCAAGAGCTGCGAGGATCTCCTCATTAACAATGTCGCAGAGCTCCATCCCACGGAGGATAACAATATAGTACTGACAGAATTTGAGACTTTCGCCTCAAATATTAGGCGTGAGCGAGCACTTCGCAGCCTCGCCGAAATCTGCCACGTTGCAGCAATAAATCCATGGAACGACACAGCTATAACTTTCAATGCCAGTGACGAACCTCAATTCCGAATAGTTCGGGCACCAGCCGCGTTAGTCCTTAGTACAATTGTGGACGGTTTTCGGCTTACTAAAGTGCTCATGGACGGCGGCTGCGAATTAAACTTCATTTACGAGGAGACTCTTAAAAAGATTGAAATAGACAAGAGTCGCATTGAGCAAAGCAGCACGACCTTCAGGGGAATCATCCCCAGTCAATCGGGAGGCACGATGTGCAGGAAAAATCACACTGGATGTGGTATTCGACACGCCGGAGAATTATAGGTCCGAAGAAATTATATTCCAAGTGGCCCCGTTCAGCAGCGTATACCACGCCCTTGTAGGGCGGGACGCATTCACGAGCTTTCAAGCTATACCCCATTACGGGTACATGAAGCTCAAGATTCTCAGGCCCAATGGAATCATCACTCTAGCTAGTGATCCGCGCTGAAAACAAAACCGCCGCACTGGCCCTTGAGGCATTATCCGAAGCCCTCTCAGCTGAAGAGCTAACCGCACTGCGCTCCACAGTGGACAGGGACGATGTGATACTCGACAAACGACCCAAATCCACCTCCTTCAAACCAGCGGACGAAATAGTCAAATTCCAGGTCCACCCAACGGACCCTACAAAGACAGCATCAATTGGGACACAGTTGAACCCCACAATAGACGCCGCGCTACCGGAGTTCTTGCGCGAGAATTGGGACATCTTCGCCTGGCATCCTTCAGACATGCCAGGCATCCCACGCAGGCTGGCTGAGCATAGCCTAAACATACGAAAGGGATACAAGCCGGTCAAGCAGACTCTTTCGGCGCTTTTCAGAACCCAAGCGACAAGCCATGGGAGAAGAGCTAGCCAAGCTACTCGAGGCTGGATTCATCACAAAAATAAAACATCCGGACTAGCTAGCAAACCTGGTGATGGTACAAAAGAAGGACAAATCCTGGCGCCTATACGTCAACTTCAAGGACCTTAACAAGGCTTGCCCAAAGGATCCCTTCCCCCTACCCCGCATCGATCAAATAATCGACGCTACCGCAGGACACGACTCACTGTGTTTCCTCGACGCATACTTCAGATACCATAAAATCAAGATGGTGGAGTCCGACCAAGCCGCAACGACATTCATCACTCCATACGGCCCCTTATGTTTTAACACCATGCCTTTCGGGCTCAAAAAAGCCGGTGCAAGCTATCAACGCATGATTCAGACATACTTGGAAACACAAATCGTTAAAACAGTGGAGGCATACGTAGACGACGTGGTCATCAAAGCCAGACACGTCAAACCCTTAATAGACGAATTGAGGCTTACGTTCGACAATCTCCGAACATATGACATCAAGCTCAATCCAGAAAAATGTGTCTTTGGCGTACCTGCCGGAAAGCTCCAGGGCTTCATCGTCTCCAATAGAGGAATTGAAGCAAATCCGGCTAAAATCAGAGCTCTGTCACAGTTGGCTACCCCAACAGACCTCAAGAAAATCCATAAATTAACTGGATGTGTGGCTGCCTTAAGCCGCTTTATCTCCCGATTAGGAGAAAAGGCATTACCTTTCTATTGCCTTATGCGACGCACCGACAACTTTGAGTGGACGGATGCGGCTACAACTGGACTGGAAGAAATAAAGGCCCTCTTGGCCAGCAATACAATCCTGGCCGCACCAAGTATTGGTGAACCCATGCTGTTATATATAGCTGCAACACATCAGGTTGTAAGCGCAGCGCTCCTCGTCGAACGAGAGACGGACGGACACAAATTCCCGCTTCAAAAGCCGGTATACTATGTATCCACTGTCCTCACTGTATCAAAAGAGAGCATACGCGGTCTTCGTGGCATCCCGAAAACTACGACACTACTTTCGAGAGTGTTCAATCACGGTGGCCTCCGAAGTACCACTCAATGACATAATAAATAACCGCGATGCCACGGGCCGGCTTGCTAAATGGGCTATCGAGCTCCTCCCGTTCGACATAACATACGAACCACGGCGAGCCATTAAGTCACAAGTACTAGCTGACTTCGTCGCCGAATAGACATAAGCCGAACTCACTAAAGAGTATGGCGCGTTACTCCAATTGGATCCTGCACTTTGATGGCTCTAAGATGCTGGCTGGTCTAGGGGCGGGCGTTGTCCTGACATCCCCAACAGGAGATACACTCCAATACGTAGTTCAAATACTATACACAGATTCCAACGATGCAGCCGAATATGAGGCTCTGTTGCACGGTCTTCGGATGGCGGTCTCCATGGGTATTCAGCGCCTAGAAGTGCGTGGGGACTCGAACCTCGCAATATCTCAAATAAATGGAGACTTTGACGCCAAGGACCCAAAAATGGCGGCCTACCACAATGCCGTTCTTAAAATGTCAGCTCGGTTCGAGGGGCTCCAATTCCACCACGTGGTAAGAGAAAACAATCAAGCGGCGGATATCCTCGCCCGCATTGGCGCTAAGCGCGACCCCGTCCCACCTAACATCTTCCTGGAAAGGCTGTTCAAGCGATCCGTGGTATGGGAATGGGAGACCAGCAATATCAGTCCGGATCCAAAGACAACCCTACACTCCAAATACTCTGACATAATCGGAGGCTCCGCCACCGAAATAACACCGTCGGCCCACGTGATTATGGCTATAATCGCCCCGTGGATAGAACCCTTCTTAGCCTAACTAAATAGGCCAGAACTCCCTGAGGACCAAAATGAGGCACGTTGCATTGTGCGGCGCTCTAAAGCCTACAAGGTCCACGAGGGAGAGCTTTATAAGAAAAGCGCAACTGGAGTGCTCCAAAGGTGCATCTCCGAAGAGGAAGGACGGCAGCTTTTGGCAGATATTCATGCCGGACTCGACGACCACCACGCCGCAGCTCGGGCCCTTGTAAGAAAGGCCTTCCGTACAGGTTTCTACTGGCCGACATCCCGAGCGGACGCACAAGACCTCGTCCAACATTGCGTCGGTTGCTATCTTTTTGCCAATCAAAGCCATATGCCGCCTACCGCTCTTCAAACAATCCCCATAACTTGGCCCTTTGCGGTCTGGGGGCTTGATATGGTTGGACCCCTTAAAGGAGGAAGCCATAAGAAAAAATACTTGTTGGTCATAGTAGATAAATTCACCAAATGGATAGAGGCCAAGCCAGTTAAAATGGCCGAATCCGGACCAGTGATAGACTTTATATCCGGAGTCGTACACCGTTACAGTGTCCCCCATAGCATCATCACTGATAACGGCTCTAACTTTACAGCCCACGAGGTGAAAACATGGTGCGGCAAGATGGGCATTAAGCTAGATTATGCCTCTGTCTATCACCCCCAAACAAAACGGTCAAGTCGAACGAGCAAATGGTCTTATTATGAGCGGCATCAAACCCAGACTAGTACGATCCTTGAAGGAATCAGATTCGCACTGGGTCGAGGAGCTCGACTCCGTACTATGGGGGTTGCGGACCACGCCCAATCGTACCACCGGATACACACCATTTTTCATGGTGTACGGCGTAGAGGCAGTACTACCCTGCGATATCATTCATGACCCACCTCGAGTGCGCATGTACGAAGAGAGAGAAGCCGAGCTAGATCGGCAGGACAGTTTAGATGCCCTGGAGGAGGAGCGGGACATCGCGAAGGCCCGTTCCGCATTTTATCAGCAGCAGGATCAAAGGTATCAAAGCAGAGAAGTACGGGCCAAAACATATAACGTTGGCGAACTCGGTCTATGCCTACTGGAGAAGAAAAAGGACAAGCTCAAGCCCAAGTGGGAGGGTCCCTTCATCATTCACAAAGTTCTCACTGGAGGAACGTACCATCTGCACGACGCATCTGCCGAAGAAGAAAAAGGGCAGGCCGATATCTTCCATAATCGGAAAAGCCACCGCGCTCCCTTGAGCATCTCCACAAGCTCTCCCATGCCTCCGGGCAGGGATGCGGACGACCACAAGGCCTGGGCAATACCTTGCATCACCTGCCAAATTTTCTCGTGCAGCTGTGAGAGTTCTTGGAGAAAATTGCCTGCAGAACCGGGCATCTCCTCCCCAGGACGACTTGTCAGCATACCTACAGATATAATTCTGTTAGTGTGTTTCTTCGCCGACCTATCTAAGGGTTCGTTCAAGAACTTAATAAAAATGCCGCGTTGAAGCCGCTTATTCTCCTTCATGGAGTCACCTAGCTGTCCCCGGACATCCTTTAGTTCAACGTTCAGCCGGATCTTCGCATCCCGGAGATCATTCTTCTCCCATATAACTTCTGTAAGCACGCGCTCGCCAGCCTTTAGTTGTCGTTGAGCATGAGGGTCATCCTCAAATATGATCTTTAGACACTACTAGGAAAAGGCATGCTAGTGGCACACCAGTTTTGCCTTCTAATAGCGCACTACTGGTGCGCCACTAGCATCACGCCATTAGAATTAAATTCTAATGGCGCACCACTGGTGCGCCGTTAGTATCTGGTGTTCTAATGGCGCACCACGTAGTGCGCCATTAGAATGCCTCCCAGGGGGCCATATGTACCCATGTGCTTTGGCATACTAATGGCGCACCAGTGGTTGATGCGCCATTAGTGTGATTATCACAGTGCGCCATTAGTGTCTTGTGTGGTGCGCCACTAGTATGAATATTAGGGATTATTTTTTTTCTTTTCTGATATTTTCACAGGTTACAAAATATATTATTGGACAGAATTTAGACAACACCACACAGCAACAGCAGATTCATCGAATACACATAGCAACAACAGATTCATCGAATAGAATAGAAGATTAGTCTCTGAATACAATTCATCATATTAGTCTCTGAATTCAAAAGACCGAACAAAGATAGAACATTACAAGTCTCGAGACCGCGAGTAGCTAGTTTGTCTTCACATTACAAGTCGATATCGATCATCTAAACTACCATCACATAGAAGAGAGCTACGGTCATCACGATGAGCATCATCGCGATGAAATTGGTCTTCATCCGGTTCCTCCAACGCTCCCTCCTCTCTCCCGCTAGATAGCGGGCGTATCTAGATTCCGCCTCCGCCCTAGTGGTGTACCCTTTGTAATCATTACGCTGAAGCGGTGAACCTGTCTCCGACACTCCTCCCACCGTCAGAGACTCGGTAACCTTACCCTTGTACACAACATACGCATTTACATCTCTATGCACAAGCCAAACAACAGACAATACATAAGCAATATATAAGTATGCAACAAAAGGATCGGAAGAGAAAAGCAAGACATTAATATCACGATTCATGGTCCTACTAATAAATAGCATCGACTACATCTAAGTTGAACGACTGTCCAAACCAAAGAGACATACAAGTTTATTAAAGTTTAATAACAACATGAGCCAATCAATGTTTCAGAACTACACATATCATCACTACTTTCGACTCGACTCATGGGACCGGAGCGTGGATGAAGCCGCCGTCTGTCGTGATGGTCATGAAAACGTGGGCGTTGTCAGCCTGAATTTGTAGCGTTGTGTCTATCTCACTGTTGGACAATTGATATCTGAGGTAGAACTGCCCCGAGGTATGAAGGACATCTTGCTGGATAATATCCGCAAAATCTGACTGGATGCAAAATAATTCTTGTCTGATGTCCGCGTCGTGGATTGCCAACAAGCTCGCGTCCCAATCTTTGAGATTATCTGGTAGCAGAAGGTGATGATGGTCCCGTACGATCGCCCGCATGTGATGGAGGGCGTAGTAGGCATCATTCTGACCGCCAGGCGGCTGCTTGACACAGGAGAACTTTGTATTGTGGGCAAACACGTGCACGCCCGTCTGACCCTCTTAACCGGCTTGGCGAAGGTGCCTCCAGATTTGGCGTAGCCGGGGAGGAGATCATCAAGAACTTTCTTGATATTTGTGTAGTCTATCTTGGAGTCACGGTCCGGGTCGAAATACGTGGCCATGGAATATTTCGGGCTTAAGAGAATGAGTGTGCAATGTGTGTCACAACACAGAACACGGAATGTTAGAAAAAAAAGAACGATTGAAATCTAAGAAATCACATGTTACGGGGCGGTTAGGGGATGACTTACTCGAGAAAGTAAGGCACGAGGAAGTTATCCTTATCTGGGTTTGCCAGAATGATGCCTTCGAGGTAAGAACTCGAGACATGCCGATCCCCAGTGCTGCACAAGTTCTTGGCACACATGTAGAAGGGGTCGACTATCACCATGTCCGGGGTCTTGTCTCTAATGATCCGCATCTCCATACTCAGCGAAAACAACCGAACGAAGGTGTTGTGCAGCGGATGAAGGTTAAACATAGCAAAGATGTCATCAAACCGCAGGACGATCGTACCCCCTATGGGGCCATCCACAAAGCCCTTGCCCTCTGGCACCTTGGCCACGAAAACCGGGTATGCCACATCATTCTTTTTGAGACACCGCTTCTCCAAAGAAAGAACACTGTCATGCAGACTCCGCATAGCACCGGTTGCAGCATTGAGCATATTTGTCGGTAGCATCGCCCTACCCACCACATGCACCCTCCTTGAGATATCCTTAGTTGAAGGTGGCCCGTCCTGAGCACGGATCGTACTCGGTGCCGGCTGGCTCGCACCCTTGTTACTGTTTCTTTTCCTTCCCTTCTTCTTATGTTGTAATGGGACCAAGTTCTGCTCACAGACCGCCTTCTTGAGTGTGTTGGGGCTGATAATATTTGGCACCTCGGCTATCTGAGGCTCGGTGAAGTCGGCAGCTGGAGGCGTCTCCTGAGAACTGAACGCCAGACGACGCCTGTTGCAATTGGGTTTCTCTGTCGTACCAGCTAGACCGACGTCATCTTTTGTAGTGTTGGGTTCTTGAGAAAGAGGCCCGCAGAATTCGTCATCGTACCCATGTTCGGCAAAGTACTTATCGACGTTGCTAAATGTACGACCGTCGTTGTTGTCATCATCGTCCAGATCCTGTGCCATATGCACGTTCGGATCCTGTGCCATAGGGATGTCCGGCATGTCCGGTAGCGTTGTGGCGGTCTTGCCATGGCTTGGTGCCGGCACGACTGGCGGTGTTGTCTTTGGGGTGGTGTCCGCCGCCCCCAAACGAATCTGGCTCTTCGGCCAAAGCAGGGGCCAGCTTAGGCAGGCGCTAAGGGTCATCAGATCATCTTCGTCGGCCCCGGCGGGTCGAATCGGAGGTAACAACTCGTCGCAGCCTTGCAGCACCCGAACCAGTTGAAACCTATACACGATGGGTGGCATCGGTTTACCGTGGAACACGGGGTTGCCCTGTTGAACGATTTTTCCCTTGGCGACATCGACCAACTCGTCGTTCACGAAGTGCAGGAGAGTGCACGGAACGTCGTCTGCGCCCTGCGAAAACATGTAGGGTGTCAGGGATGCCCAGTCAAAGGCAAAAGGAGATGAAGTCCTCGGCCGAGAGGCTTAATTAGTTACCGTGATGATGGCGTCGAGTTCGGCTAATGTCGAGGCACCGCCAACGGCGGGCGTGCAACTGACGAAGGGGCCGCTTGCTGCCGAGGTGCCAGCCGGCGTACACCCGGGTGCATTAAGCTCCAATGGCGGCCGTAACGGCGTCGGAGACACCAATACCGCCGCCGCCGAAGACAACAGTGGCGCCGCCTGCGCGTTGTGCGAGTTGCTGGCCGTGAAGCTGGGAATCGGGGGCGGCCCCTGTTGGCCACCCGCAATCCACGTCATCAGCCCATGAATCAAGGTAGGGATAATGCCAGTTGTTGTTGATGCCAGTTGTTGTTGCATTTTCTCTTGGACAATCTCCAGAATCCACGCCACTTGTGCCCTGAGTTCTTGAATCTCGCGCGACTGGCTTTCCGAGCTGGTCTTTTTCTCCTTTCGCCCACCAGCGGTATAGTATGACGACCATTTTGTGGACAAGCCTTTGCCGGCCACACGACCCACTGACGACGGATTACTGAGCTTATCCTTGTTTTTCTTTACGTTCTACGCCCTATTTAGAATGCTTTCCCAAGCAGGGGTGCTCTCAGACGACCCCGCGCTACTGCTTTCAGTCTCCTTCGCCACAACAAGCTCAAGCGCCCTGGTCTTCGGATCCGTGGTAAGCTCCTTTGTTATTGGGTCCTCCTTGTACCGGGCCCTGACATAGTTCCTGGTCTACTTGTCACTGCTGTATTTCTCGAAGCGGGCCGGTAGGCCTTGCTCGGCACGCTCAACGTCCTCCTTGTCCCATATAGGCTCCACCACTCTGTAACCGCCGGGACCGAGTTTGTGTTCCCCTAAGTTCAACTCCAGCATTTCTTTCCCCCACTGACTTGATTCGGAGGTTGCAGTGCTCTCACACTTGATCTTGAACTCCTTGTAGTCATCTTCGCTGATCGAAGGATTTTTCGCCTTGATCTTCTCATAACTATCACCTTTCTCAATCATTCTGTTCACAGCGCTTCTCCAAGTAGACAGGGCCGTGCTCATCCTCGTGAGGGGGGCCTTTATTCACTTTATTCCCTGAGAGGCGTGTGTTTTCAAATTCTGCGGGGAACTTGTATCGTTCGTGCAGCTTCGTGAAGAGGAGGTTGCGCAAATTCCCTCGGTCCATATGCCTAAGGTTCTCAGTGTTGATCGAGACGGTGCTCCGGAGAATGCACCCGAGCTGAAACGAGTATCCCTTGACTATATGTTTGGGCTCCGTTGGATGCCCGTCAGAGTCCACTTGAGTAAATTCCTCCTTGACGGTGCGGAGCGCGTTCGGGCGCCAGTCCTTCCATTGCCTCTTCGGTTGGCTGCCATCTGTGCGTGCGCCGCCATCATCAGTGGTGGCATCCTCGGCGGCACCATCAGTGGTGGCATCCTCGGCGGCACCATCAGTGGTGTCATCCCCGACGCCACTAGGGGTTGTGTAGTCAGGATCGGTGTCTTCCGCGGCGTCCTCATAGCGGTGAGGTTGTTCCTCCATCTCTTGGGACAGCTCCCAGAATTGCTTGCCGCCCGAACCGCCGACCTCATCGTTGTTGGCCATGTTTCGCTCTAAATAGGAAAAAAGTTTGGTCAAAAAGTTGGTTATTGTCAAGGAACAAGATCATGGTCTCATCATTTAGGGTTTGTCCACTAGTAGAAAACGGAGCTTTAATACCGGTTCATAAGGGCCTTTAGTGTCGGGTCTGCAACCGGCACTAAAGAGTGGAGACTAAAGGCCTCCCCCCTTTAGTACCGGTTCGGCAAGAACCGTTACTAAAGGCCCACCACGTGGCGTGAGCTCGCGCCGTGGTTACCAACCGGTACTAAAGGTTTTTTGTTTGAAATTATTTTTTGAAAATTTTGGAAAAAAAATTGTTTTTTTTTATTTTCAATTTTCTGAATTATTTGATGATTTAGTCTCTAATCGCCCGTCTTAACTGCTCGAGTGTGGATCACTCATTCTAAATCGTCTAACTTCCCATACAGTCACCCATTGCTCTCACTACTCCAGCCTGAGCACGCTTAACTTCTGGGTTCTATTCTCCCTCGTTTCCAAGTCTGCACTTGTTGTTTTCCTGACAATAGTAAGATGTGAATCCTATTAACCCTCAGGAGTTTAGATTGAGCATGAAGTCACACGTTTTACTGTTTGAGTTTGAAACTATTATTCTAAAAAACAATAATTATGTAATAACACTAATATTTCTTGAATAACTAGTTTGACCATAGTTTGACCACAGTTTGACCAGATTTGACCAAAATTAAAAAAAAACTGAGATACTTAGTTAGTAACACTAATATTATTGCGTAATTATTTAGTAACACTCTATATTTCTTGAATCAGTTGTTTGACCGGTTTGACAAGATTTAACCAAAATTCAAAAAAAAACATAAATTAGAGCATATCTTTTTTTCCTTTTACAATTTTGTCATTTCAAAAATTGTCCTAAACCGTAAACCCGGGACTTAAAACGTCGGAAACTCTATGCTAAACGGTAAATACTAAGGGTTTAAACCATAAAACCTAACCTAAACTCTGAAATCTAAACCCTAGCACTAAACGCTAAAAACGTCTAAAAAATGTCTAAAACGCCCAAAAACTTTATTTTCCCTTTGGAATTTTGTGATTTTAAAAAATTGTCGAAACGGAAAACTTGATTTAGTTATGATTTTTTCGAGTTTGAAAACTGCCCTATAGTCCCGGTTTGTGTCTCCAACCGGGCCTATAGGTTAGACCCCTTTAGTGCCGGTTCGTGGCACGAACCGGTACTAAAGGTTGGCCCTTTAGTACCGGTTTGTGCCATAAACCGGGACTAAAGGGGCTCGTGAACCCGACTTTGGCCTTGACTGCCACCACCCCTTTAGTACCGGTTCGTGGCACGAACCGGTACTAAAGGTTCAACACGAACCGACACTAATGCATAGCTGTTCGAACCGGTACTAATGATACCATTAGTACCGGGCCAAAATCGAACCGGGACTAATGTGTTTCACATAAGGTCCTTTTTCTACTAGTGGTCGACGCCGAGGCACCCTAAAAGCCTAAGCGTACATCATTTAGGTTCTCATCGATACCGAGGCACCCTATAGAAGCCAAGGTTTCATCATTTAGGGTTTGTCGACGCCGAGGCACCCTAAATGCTAAGTTAAGTTTTCATCATTTAGGGTTTAGCGATGCCGAGGCACCCTAGGTTGGGCCTAATCACTTGGCTCTATTGCCACCTATGTTGGGTTTATCATCTAGGGTTTATCGCTGCTAAGGAGAATTCTAAGTTGGGCCTAATCACTTGGCTCTATTGCCACCTATGGTTTAATGTAGCAAGAATGGCGGGGCAGTTGATCCTACTTCACTAAGTACTAAGATACCCCGGCCCATGCATTACTCGCAAGTACCCCATATGTCCTATTTTTAGCAATGTCATGCTAAAATTCACGGAAAATTTCAGCATGACCTTTGCTGAAAATAAGACATATGGAGTACCCGAATTTGCCGGAACGGAAGTTAATTGACATTCCGGCAAACTCAAGGGCCTCTCGGGGTACCTGCAAATTCATCACGACACAATGGTCGGAGACAAAACCCAACAAACTAGCTCCACAATGTGCCTCTACTTTCATATGGATGAAAAGGCCACGGACCATATGGTCCTCTGCTTTCATATGGACAAAAATCAGCTCAACTTATGTGAGCTTCCATTCCAGATGTAATAGGTCACCCAACAAAAAATCATCAATAGTTTTAGCTGGAAAAAATCATGGATTTCTGTTAACTGAAAATTAGTGAAAGAAACTGTTGCTGATCATGGAGCAGTTGTACACTACACATGCTTAAACTCTGAGCAAGTGTACTGTTATGGTCAAAACTGAATGTTGGTTGCTTGCATCATCTACTGTGAATGATATTAATTAGTCAAAGAAGAAAGCAAATAGATATTTTGTTTCACAACTCAGATTGCTAACTGTCTTGTTCTGCTACATATTAATATTCAAAATTAGTTGTTGCAAATAGAAATAACTCATGAGATCCTTTTTGTTCTTCTCTAATCCTTGAATTTCAGGTCTGTTCCCTATATCATACATTAATTCAAGATTACTTAAAAAGTTGCCGTGCAGTCAGAGAATCTGGGTACAGAGAGAAAAAAGGGTATAAAGTATGGAATGTGACTATTGTCAAGTGTGGTACTACCGAACACATACATATGAAGATTCAAGAGCACATGCATACTGTTATAATAAACTTGTCTAATACAAAGTGGATATAATATTATGAACTGCACAATGGCATAAAACAGAGCTGAGGCAATCCTGAAGCATACATAAGCATAAGTTCAATCCCCCAAATCAAGCATGGTTTCTTACTGCCCACCTAAACAACCACCATCGCAAGGAGCAGATGAAGATAACTCACTCAAAAAGACTAATAAACACCAGTTGCAGATGGATCACTTCCTTTTAACCTTACTAATGATATATATGTTCCCTTATTGCAACATTGCTATTAGAGGATGACATCAATTTGCTGAAATAGCAATAACAGAACATGCATAATCGATCAGCTACAGAGCTTTTTGCCCTTTCGCTCTCTGGGATAATCCAATGATCCAGTAAAACCATGAGGAGACTTACTTCTAGGTTTTTTTGAGAATTATCTGCTTTTTATATAATATAAGGGAAGAGTTATCTACTTTTTTTGAGAATTGTCTGCTTTTTATATCTGACATAACCCAGTTCAGGTTACCACAAATTCATTCAAAAAAATGAGTCAACATGTACACTTATTTCCGATCGGAGGGAGTGGTACATTTTATTGCGAACACACCTGAAGCCACACCAGGGCTGACATTTGGTTCCTAGCTTTATCAACATACCAGCCAAACCAAAAACACAAAACTAACGGTATGTTTCACCTTGCAATCAGATCATGGAGTGAAAAATCACAAACCCAAACACCCAACTATTTGATGAACTCTAGCTAAAACATCCCATATAATCTTCTATAAATTTCTTAAGAGAAACATACCCAGGAGCTTGAAGTTTACAAGCTTGCAGGCTGCCATAGGGGGAAGGAGGGGAAGGGGGGAGAGGTGAGGAATCACCTGTGGGATAACGGCAGGCTGCCGTAGGAGGACGCCGGCGTCGAGGAGGAGGCGGGCGGCGGTGCGTCGAGGAGGCGACGCGTCCAGGAGGAGGCGGCGCGTCGAGGAGGCGGCGGCGCCTTCTTGCTCAGTCTCTTGCTTCCCCGAACCCTTCCTCGAAGACAACGATGGGGGGCAGGGCAGGGGCTGACTAGGGGCGGCGACGGAGACGGAGGTCAGGGGCTGTCGGCAACGGTGGTGGGGGGCAGGGCAGGGGCCGGCCAGGAGGCTGACGGCGTCGGTGATGGCGGAGCTGCAGTGGTGGGGGGCGCGGGGGCGGCAGAGGCGCGGGGGCGGCGGCGGCGTGGGTCGGGCAGCGGGGGGAAGTGGATCTGGCGAGAGGGAGGGACGAAGGCACTAGTAGAAAACAGGGCTTTGGAACCGGGACAATATTCACATTAGTCCCGGTTCAGTCACGAACCGGGACTAATGTGAGCATTGGTCCCAGTTCGTGCGGCTAAGGCATTAGTCCCGGTTCGCCTGAGCCCTTTAGTCCCGGTTTAAGGCACGAACGGGGACTAAAGGGTGCGATGCCCTTTAGTCCCTGTTCGTGCCTCAAACCGGGACTAAAGATTAGACCTTTAGTCCTGGTGTGAGGCACGAACCGGTACTAATGGGGTTGAGACCTTTAGTCCCGGTTCGTGCCACGAACCGGTACTAAAGGTCCCATTTTCAAACTCTAACCCCCCCACCCCCCGTGGATCACCTTTTTAGTTTTAAAAAAATAAAAGAAAATGATGGAAATGTCAAAAAAATAAAAGAAAATAAGTTTCCCATGTGATATGTGGTCTAGTTGTTGGGAAAATTTGCAATTGTGAATTTCGACTTTATTTGCAAAATCTCTCTGGAATTTGTAAAAATGGGCATACCTTTTGCTTACTAACTCGGATGAAAAAGTTTTTTATATGAAAAATCATCTACTCGAAAAGTTATATCCGAATTTAACTGGGGGAACCCCGTTAAACAGTTTCAAAATCCTCAAAAACCTAACAGAAAAAAGTTACGGGGCTTTTAAGATCTGGAGGCAAAAAAATTCAAAAAAATTCAGTTTTTTTTGTTAAATCTGGTCAAACTATTATTCAAGAAGTATTAGTGTTACTAAATAATTATATCAGTTTTTTTGAATTTTGGTGAAATTTGGTCAAACTATGGTCAAACAATGGTCAAACTAATTATTCAAGAAATATTACTGTTACTAAATATTAGTGTTATTTTTTAGAATAATAGTTTCAAACTCAAACAGTGAAATGTGTGACTTCATGCTCAAGCTATATTCACGAGGTTAATAGGATTGACATCTTACTATTGTCAGGAAAACAACAAGTGCAGACTTGGAAACGAGGGAGAATAGAACCCGGAAGTTAAGCGTGCTCAGGCTGGAGTAGTGAGAGGATGGGTGACCGTCCGGGAAGTTAGATGATGAGGGCTGATTAGAGGTTAAATTGAACAGTGATGAGGGGTGAGGGGTGATTAGAGATGAGATGTTAAAATAATTCAGAAATTTGAAAATAATAAAAAAATTCCAAAAAGAAATTAAAAAAAATTAAAAAAAATCATAAAATTTCCTTTAGTACTGATTGGTGTTACCAACCGGGACTAAAGGTGGACCTCCAGGCAGCGGCCACGGGGAGAGCCTTTAGTCCCGGTTCATGTAAGAACCGGGACTAAAGGGGGAGGCTTTAGTGCCGACCCTTTAGTTCCGGTTCTGTTCCCAGAACCGGGACTAAAGGCCCTTATGAACCGGGACAATAGGCCCTTTTTCTACTAGTGAGGGGTCGGGCGAACTAGAGGTGGGGGGGGGGGGGGGAGATTACTAATGGCGCACCACCTAGCGGTGCGCCATAAGTATGTTTTTTTGATAGCAATGGCGCATCCACGAGTAGTGCGCCATTAGAAATCTTTTTTTTACATAGCAATGGCGCACCACCCGACCGGTGCGCCTTTAGTATGTTTTTATTATTTTTTTAAATGAATATGAATATGAAACAGTAATATTTTTTTATAAAAACAGTAATAATTGTTGTTTAACAACAATTGTAGTATACACTTTTTTTATTATTGGTCGCCGGGAGGGTGCGGTGGAGCGGGGGAGGGTGCGGTGGGTCGTCGGCTGCGGCGGTGGAGCGGGAAGGGTGCGGGGGGTGCTCATCGGCGGTGGTGGAGCGGGAGAGGGGTGCGGTGGGTCGTCGGCGGCGGTGGAGCGGGGGAGGGTGCGGTGGGTCGTCGGCGGCGGTGGAGCAGGGGAGGGTGCGGGGGGTGCTCGTTGGAGGTGGTGGAGCGGGGGAGGGTGCGGTGGGTCGTCGTCGGCGGCGGAGCTAGCGGGGGAGGGTGCGGGTGGGATCAAGATCGAGATGGAGGGGTATAGCGAGGGAGATGGAGGGGGATCAAGATCGAGTGTCCTCATGAATATTCAATATTTTTTCATATTTAATATGAAAAAATATCATCAAATTTGAAAAAATATTCATGAATTCAAAAAGTGCCCACGAAAATTTAAATATATTCATGATATCAAAAAGTGCCCATGAAAATACAATCGAGAAATGAAGACTACGATTTAAATACAATCGATCTTAGCTAGCTATCTGTTCACAATCTTCTTGCCCTTCTTTTTCGCAAATGGAGTTCTTCTGTGGAACGGACGTCCTTTAGGTAGGGTGGTTCTGCTTCTTCTTCTGGTGTATGCTGCTACTTCATCGTCATCGTCATGTTCGTTCTTCGGGTCGCCGTACTTGTCGAAGTCTTGCTCATTGGCTACTCCATCCATTCTGATGATCTTCCTTTTGCCTCTCCTCACGACAACACGACTGTGCTTTGGCGGGTCGGTAATGAAGAAGCATTGGTCCACTTGGGAAGCCAGTACCCATGGCTCATTTTTGGGGCGACGTTTAGCCCAGCGGTCTTGGATTTGGCTTCGGGTATAACCATGGTGGTGAAATACCGATCTTCTTTTAGGATGCTCTTGGCCCATCTGACACGGAACATCGGGACCTTCTCTCCAGCGTAGCTCAGCTCCCAGATTTCCTTGATCCTTCCGTAGTATATGTCCTTGTCGTTACCGGTGTAGGATTCCATCGTTACCGGAGTTACGATAACCATCGCTCTTCATGTCCTTGTCCTCGATGTAGAATGTGTAGCCGTTGATATCGTGACGCCTCATAGGCCATCGAGGTTGTGCTCGGCATACTGTGACAAGGCGAATATGAGTTGTTCTTCCGCGGAAGAATCCTCATGTAAAGGGTACGACAGAAGCTTCTGCTTGAACCAACGCGTGAAACATGAGTCGTGCTCTTTGATTATATCTCCGTCCATCCTCTGTTGGCCTCGGTCAATGTACATCTTCTCAATAAAGGTTTTTTGCTCTACCACCCAAGGATCGACCACGTCTAGTTGTTGTAGCGCGACTAGGTTTTCTCTTTCAAAGTCGGCGAATCGACCCTCGAAGTCGACATGCATTTCATGGGCGACCCTCACGGTGACCCCATCCAGCGAGCCCGCCGAGGTGCCTGCTGACGGGCAGACCAACGGGGTCCTCGATGACTAGATAATTAAATGCGATGGGAGATGCACTCTTGGTCGAAGCCCGGCTATGCTTCCCTCTGGACGTGACATGTTGCGAACGTATCCTTTGATGACACCATTCATCCTTTCGAGTGGCATCATGCTGTGCAGGAACGTCGGCCCGAGTTGGATGATATCCTCCACGATATGGACCAGAATATGCACCATAACATCGAAGAATGCGGGCGGGAAGTACATCTCAAGCTCGCATAGTATCACCACGATCTCTTCCTGTAGCCTTACGGGTTGCCTCACGCCAACCGACTTAGAAAGATGACGTCGAAAAAGTTGCATAGGCCAAATAGCGTTTCACGGACGTGCGCATCCATGATCCCACGGGTTGCAACTGGAAGTATCTGCGTCATCAGCACGTGACAATCGTGAGACTTCATCCCGCTGAACTTCTGCTTCGCTGGGTTTAGGTATCTGCTTATCTTCCCAGCAGAATCGTAAGGAAGTTTTACTCCTACGAGGCAGGTGAAAAACTGCTCGATCTCCTCCTGACTTAGAGTGAAGCATGCCGGAGGGTAGTCATTTCCGGTCTTCTTGGCCATTTTGCCTTTGCGACGACTTTCCGTGTCCTGCTTCGCCTCATCATCATCATCATCATTAGCGTGAAGCTCCTCCCTGATGCCCATTGATTTCAAGTCTGCCCTTGCTTTCGGTCCATCTTTGGTCCTCTTTGGCATGTTGAGCAGGGTACCAAGCAGACTCTCGCACACGTTCTTCGTGATATGCATGACATCAAGGCTGTGAGGCACACGGTGGATCTTCCAGTACGACAAAGTCCCAGAAAACAGACCTTGTTTTCCATACCTTCAGCAGCTGCTCTGGCGCCTTTCGCTTCTTTCCCGGCTCTGGCGCCTTTTGCTTCTTTCCCGGTAGTGGGCAATCTTTCCAATTTTTCAACAGATGGTCTATTTCCTCGCCGTTCCTCGTACGTGGGCGTCTTCGGTGTTTAGTTTCACCATCGAACAGATCCTTGCGTTTCCTCCACGGGTCATCGTCACGAAGCCACCTTCGATGTACCGTGAACATGGTTTTTGAAGACCCGGGATCTCTATCTAGCTGGCGATATGTTGTGTCATCCATGCTCCTGACGCATCCAGAAAATCTGTGGACCACCTGCCCCGCGAGATATCCGTAACCGAGATAGTCGTGCACCTTCGTGAGCAGTGTGGCTCTCATAGGGAAATATTCTTTCTCTGTGGCGTCCCACGTATTGGCTGGCGTTTTCCACAGCGTGTCTAGCTCCTCTTTCAGCAGCCCCAGATACAGATTGATGTCATTCCCTGGTTATTTCGGCCCTTCAATTAGCATACTCATGTGAATGTACTTCCTCTTCATGCACAACCAGGGGGGAAGGTTGTACATCCACACAAAAACAGGCCAGGAGCTATGTGTGCTTCTCTGGCTGCCAAACGGATTGACTCCATCGGTGCTCGCGCCCAGCACGATGTTCCTTGGATCCTTCCCAAATTCTGCGTGTTCGAAGTTCAACGCTTGCCACTGGCTCGCACCCTTTGGGTGACTCAGCATCTTGTCTTTTTTATTTATCTTCGGATCATTTGCGTAATCTTCTCGCTTCTTCTCCTCCCTATCCGCGTGCCAACGCAGGAGCTTTGCTACCTTAGGGTCCGTGAAATACCGCTGCAGACGAGGAGTGATCGGAAAGTACCACACCACTATTCGAGGAGCTTTCTTCCTCTTCTTGTATTGAGTGACAACGCACACCGGACATATGGTAGACTCCGCGTGCTCGTCCCGATAAATGATGCAATTGTTCCTGGAAACATGGTATTTCATGTGCGGTAAATCCAGAGGACACACGATTTTCTTCGCCTCCTCGAAACTGGTAGGGCACTTGTTCCCCTTGGGCAGACGTTCGTGCCAGAATGACATGTTCTCGTCGAAGCATGCGTCAGTCATTTTGTGTTTTACCTTCATCTCCAGAGCCATGAGCGTTACTTTCAGGCGGGTATCCTCGGGCCTGCATCCTTCATACAACGGATTAACCGCGTCTATCTCAAGGTGATCCAGCTTGCCTTTCTCTCGGGAAGCAACTCTTGTGTTATCCGTCTGCTTGAGAAGCAGCTCTTGAATATGAGGGTCCTGCACCCAGCCCATCGATGGTCCATCCTCGCTCGCTCGCCGCATCTTCATCTTCATGATCATGCCCTTCGTCCGCTCCGGCACCTTCCTCATCATCATGTCCTGCATCTTCTACATGATGACTGTGTACAACATCACCGTCGTGATCATGTCCTGGAGATTCTTCGTCTTCTCGCCCGCCCGAGCCGCGGTGGTTGTCTTAGTGCCCTTCCTCATTTCTTGCCCGGCCCCCATGGACGACTTCATAGTCATCTTCATCACCTTGCCACCGATAGCCATCCATGAAACCACGCAAGAGTAGGTGGTCCCGCACTTACCCGGAATCCGGGTCCAGAATAAGGCTCTTCAGCTTGCATCTTCGACACAGACATCTTATCTCCGTCTCGTTCTTTTCAAGCATGTCGGCCTTTGCGGAGCTCAATAACCTATTCGTGATGCCTTCGGTCATCGTGCGGACCATGGTCGCCTGCGGGGTAGAGCAATACGATATTTTAGAACCAAGAAAAAATTTGGCATGACTTTCCCTAAAAATAGGACCAAAAGGAATGCATAGTGCCAAAATTCTCGCCGAAACAGAAATGAATCCACATTCCTGCAAAATATTGGCAACTATCGCATTTCAAATACCGGTACCTGCAAACACAAACATATATGCAACACCACAAATATATGCAACACCACGAACATACATAGATCTAGCTAGGCCACAAAAAGTGCATGTGCACATTGTTGGAGAGGGAGAACAACATAAAGATAGCTTCCCCCCTTGCTTACCTATCAAAAAAAGGTAATTTAACCACTTAATTTGGATGAATCTATGGTCCAAATGAGGTTAGGAGGAGGAGGCAGCCGAGACAAGCTTGGAGGAGGAGGTGGAGAATGAAGTGGGGAAAGTGAGTGGGTTGGTGGGCTGTCCAAAATATCTTGTTGGTCCCTGGTTACTAATGGCGCACCTGCTGCTGGTGCGCCATTAGAAGTTTTGCAAAAAAAAATATATATTCTAATGGCGCATCGTTGCATAGTGCGCCATTACTAGTTTAAACTAGTAATGGCGCACTATGCTACGGTGCGCCATTAGTAGTTTTGCAAAAAAAAAGAATAAAAAAAACAACAGTAGTGGCGCATTGTGTGGCCGGTGCGCCATTACTAGTTATCACTAGTAATGGCGCACCGTGCCATGATGCGCCATTAGTATGTTTGGAAAAAAAATATTTGTTACTAGTGGCACACCATGTGCCAGGTGCGCCATTAGTGTCTTCCACACTAATGGCGCACCAGCACATGGTGTGCCACTCCTATATAGTAGTGGTGCACCACATGGCAGGTGCGCCATTAGTGTCCATTCCATTTATAGATCTTTTCCTAGTAGTGAGATTACCTCCGGGATTGTCTGCAGACTCTATTTTTAGATTTGCATGCATGCCGAATACTCACTGGTATATGTCAACAAAATTATTTTTTTATCAAGACAAAGTATTACCATACGAGGCCTTCTTGGACTCCTCCATTCCGACGACTGCGGCCCGTAGCTGGGGGCTTTGCACTCTTCCAGCTCTTTAGACAGCTGGGTATTCTTCTCTGAAAGAACCTATGCACATAATTGATCCTTAAATCAGTAGTGCCAACTGTTTCAAGTCTCAGGGCTACTGATATACATACTTATCAAATTTTCTTACCTGTATATCCTTTACATATTGGTCCGTAGCTCTGGCAAGGCCATCTTGAGCAGCTCGGATGTACGCATCCCCTGAGTTGAAGGCGTTGAATGCCTCTTCAGAGAAACTAAGGTCGCATAATGTGGCCCGTCGGCGCCTGTGATTCATGGCGCTCTCTGATAACCCACAAGTGTAGGGGATCGTAACAACTTTCGAGGGTAACGTATTCAACCCAAATTTATTGATTCGACACAAGGGGAGCCAAAGAATATTCTTGAGTATTAGCAGTTGAGTTGTCAATCCAACCACACCTGGATAACTTAGTATTAGCAGCAAAGTATTTAGTAGCAAAGTAGTATGATAATAAAGGTAACGGTAGCAAAAGTAATGTTTTTGGGTTTTGTAGTGATTGTAACAGTAGCAACAGAAAAGTAAATAAGCGAAGCACAAGATGTGAAAAGCTCGTAGGCAATGGATCAGTGATGTATAATTATGTCGGATGCGATTCCTCATGTAATAGCTATAACATAGAGTGACACAGAACTAGCTCCAATTCATCAATATAATGTAGGCATGTATTCCATATATAGTCATACATGCTTATGGAACAGAACTTGCATGACATCTTTTGTCCTACCCTCCCGTGGTAGCCCGGTCCTAGCGGAAACTAAGGGATATTAAGGCCTCCTTTTAATAGAGAACCGGAACAAAGCATTAGCACATAGTGAATACATGAACTCCTCAAACTACGGCCATCACCGAGAAGTATCCCTATTCTTGTCACTTCGGGGTTGTCGCATGATAACACATAATAGGTGACTATACACTTGCAAGATAGGATCAATAACACACATATATTCATGAAAACATAATAAGTTCAGATCTGAAATCATGGCACTAGGGCCCTAGTGAGAAGCATTAAGCATAGCAAAGTCATAGCAACATCAATCTCAGAACATAGTGGATACTAGGGATGAAACCCTAACAAAACTAACTTGATTACATGATAAATCTCATCCAACCCATCATCGCCCAGAAAGAATACGATGGAATTACTCACGCACGGCGGTGAGCATCATGAAATTGGTGATGGAGGATGGTTGATGATGACGACGGCGACGAATCCCCCTCTCTGGAGCCCCGAACGGACTCCAGATCAGCCCTCCCGAGAGAGATTAGGGCTTGGCGGCGGCTCTGTATCATAAAACGCGATGAAACTTTCTCTCTGATTTGTTTCTCCGCGAGACGGAATATATGGAGTTGGTGTTGAGGTCGGCGGAGCCTCAGAAGGCCCACGAGACCGGGGGGCGCGCCCAGGGGGGGAGGGCGCGCCCCCGACCCTCGTGGACAGGGTGTGGGCCACCTGGTCTTGTTCTTTCTCCAGTATTTTTTATATTTTCCAAAATGTGCCTCCGTGGATTTTCAGGACATTCTGAGAACTTTTGTTTTCTACACATGAAACAACATCATGGCAGTTCTGCTGAAAACAACGTCAGTTCGGGTTATCATTCAAATCATGCAAGTTAGAGTCCAAAACAAGGGCAAAAGTGTTTGGAAAAGTAGATACGTTGGAGACGTATCAACTCCCCCAAGATTAAACCTTTGCTTGTCCTCAAGCAATTCAGTTGATAAACTGAAAGTGATAAAGAAAAACTTTTACAAACTCTGTTTGCTCCTGTTGTTTTAAACACGCAAAGCCATCATTCATGTTTCGGCAAATATTATGAAATAACCATACTCACAATAACACTTAGGTCTCACAATTACTCATATCAATAGCATATCAGCTAGCGAGCCATAATAATATAACTTGGATGACAACACTTCCCCAAAATAATCATAACATGATATAACAAAATGGTATCTCGCTAGCCCTTTCTGAGACCGCAAAACATAAATGCAAAGCACCTTTAAAGATCAAGGACTGACTAAACATTGTAATTCATGGTAAAAGAGATCCAGTCAAGTCATACCCAATAAAAACCAATAATAGTGAATGCAAATGATAACGTGCTCTCCAGCGGGTGCTTTTTAATAAGAAGGGTGATGACTCAACATAAAAATAAATAGATAGGCCCTTCGCAGAGGGAAGCGGGGATTTGTAGAGGTGCCAGAGCTCGATTTAAAATAGAGATTGAATAACATTTTGAGCGGCATACTTTCACTGTCAACGCAACAACTATGAGATGGTTGTATCTTCCTACTACATGCATTATAGGCAGTTCCCAAACAGAATGGTAAAGGTTTATACTCCCCCAACCACGAACAAGCATCAATCCATGGCTTGCTCGAAACAACGAGTGCCTCCAACTAACAACAACCCTGGGGGAGTTTTGTTTAATTATTTTGATTTGCTTTGATCTTTTTGGATCATGGGACTAGGCATCCCGATTACTGGCCCTTTCTCGTGAATGAGGAGCGGAGTCCACTCCTCTTGAGAATAACCCACCTAGCATGGAAGATATAGGCAGTCCTAGTTGAAACATGAGCTCCTCGAGCATACAAAACAGAATTTCATTTGAAAGTTTGGAGTTTGGCACATACAAATTTACATGGAACGGCAGGTAAATACCGAATATAGGTAGGTATAGTGGACTCATATGTAACAACTTTGGGGTTTAAGGATTTTGGATGCACAAGTAGTATTCCCGCTTAATACATGTGAAGGCTAGCAAAAGACTAGGAAGCGACCAACTGAGAGAGCGACAACAGTCATAAACATGCATTAAAATTAATTCACACTGAATACAAGCATGAGTAGGATATAATCCACCATGAACATACATATCATGAAGGCTATGTTGATTTGTTTCAACTACATGCGTGAACACGTGCCAAGTCGAGTCACTCAATTCATTCAAAGGAGGATACCATCCCATCATACCACATCATAATCATTCTAATAGCATGTTGGCACGCAAGGTGAACCATTATAACTCAAAGCTAATCAAGCATGGCACAAGCAACTATAATCTCTAAATGTCATTGCAAATATGTTTACTTCATAATAAGTTGAATCAGGAACGATGAACTCATCATATTTACAAAAACAAGAGAGGTCGAGTTCATACCAGCTTTTCTCATCTCAATAAGTCCATCATATATCGTCATTATTGCCTTTCACTTGGATGACCGAACGATGTGTGTTATAATAATAGTGCACGTGCATTGGACTAAGCTGGAATCTGCAAGCATTCAACTCAAAAGAGAAGACAAGATAATATGGGCTCTAAGTTAAATAAACAATCATGCATATGAGAGCCACTAAGCATTTTCAATATGGTCTTCTACTCTCAACCCCCAAACGAAAGAAAAGAAAATAAAACTATTTACACGGGAAAGCTCCCAACAAGTAAAAGAAGAACGAGAAATCTTTTTGGGTTTTCATTTTAATTTCTACTACAAGCATGGAAATTAAACTAACTAATTTTTTTTGTTTTTCTTAAGATTTATTAAACACACAAGAAGAAAGCAAAAAACAAAATTAAACTAACATGGATAATACAATGAAAGAGTATGAGCACCGACGACTAGTGTGTGAACATGAATGTAAAGTCGGTGAGAAATACGTAATCCCCCAAGCTTAGGCTTTTGGCCTAAGTTGGTCTAATACCAAGGACCGCCGCTACTCTCCCTGGTGTACTGGGAGGTGTAATCAGGATACCACTGGCTGGTCATCTCCGGAGACAACTGGAAAGATGATCCGCAATAAGGGTCCAGTGCAGGTTCCGGCTCAGGTTCAGGTTCTGGAGTGGATGCTTGGGCTCGATGAGCATACACCGCCTCTGGTGTGACAAGAAAATTATATGCAAGCAAATCAAACAACAAAGGTGCATGCAAAATAATAGTCTCATTGTGTTTCTTATTAAATCTAAGGTTATACAATAGCATCTTCTCTTCGTTGTCAAGAATAAACGTGTGGGCTACCATGCTCTTGTAATCTAAAATGTGAGGAGGCAATTTTGTCTCCTCTTTCTCATGGTGCCTAATAGGTATCTAAAAATGTCTAGCAAGACGTGAAGCATAGATACCTCCAAATATGGGGCCTTTTGTACGATTCAGGCCTAGCCGTTTAGCAATGACGGCACCCATACTAAAACTATTATCTCCAAGCAAAGCATGTTGAAGAATGATAATATCAGGAACACTAAAGTTTCCACTATTTCCATGACAAATCAAACATCTACTAGCAAATATGGCAGCATAAAACATGAAAGTGTATGCTAGAGATTTTTGCCTTGGAACCTTTCTTTGGCTCCTCTACAGCTATAGTGTTAACAAAGCCATCCACATCTTTACGATGGGGTTCCTCTAATTCTCCCTCATAGGGTATCCTAGATACCGCACAAAAATCATGTAAAGACATTTCTCTGAATTCATCATATAAATGAAATGATACTGAAGGCGGTGACTTCTTAGGATAATAATAAAAAATTTGCACGAAAGTATTGATAAGTAAGAGATACTGATCGACCCGGTCGTGGAGGAAATCAGTGAGGTCCGCATTCTCGATCAAAGAATAAAAATCTTCATGAATTCCATCTTCTTTCAAGAAATTATCACATGGCCACTTACACGACCGTACTTCCGCTAAGCGAGGAAGATTATACTTGGCTTTTTCCTTCTCTTTAGCTTGTTTTTCTTGAGAGCCTTGGCTAGAAGAACCCCTTAAAAGTCTCCTTAACATTTTCTGAAAATTTCTGAAATTTTAGTAACTTCAAAATAAAAGTGAATAAAACTTAACAAGACTGGTATCAACTACTCCTACAAGTGCCTAGAGCCTATAGCATGCATTAGAATTGCTTGGGACCTCATGAATTTAACATGCAAGATCAAGAACATGTACACCTATGCAACAAAAATTTGCAATGAATAAAGTACTAGAACAAAAACTAGTTGGACCAATGGAGGAGTCACATACCAAGCAACAATCTCCCAAAGCAGTTTTGTGAATGGGGCTTTGAGCAAGGAGATCGAAAATCGCAGCAAAATGAGCTAGAACTCGTGCTTGAGCTGGATGGGGATTTTTTTTGGGTAGAAGATGGAGTGTGTGGGTGCTGGCATAAGTGGAGGGGGGCCACCAGGGGCCCACAAGACAGGGGCGCATCCAGGGGGGTGGGCGCGCCCTCCACTCTCGTGGCCTGGTGCTTGCCCCTCCTGCAGTGATTTCAGTGCCTAAAATCCTCAAATATTCCATAGAAAATCATACTAAATATGCAGGGCATTTGGAGCACTTTTATTTTCGAGATATTTTTTAATGCACAGATAACTCAAAAAACAGACATATAATACTATCTTTGCTTTATTTATTCTAAATAACAGAAAATAAAAAGAGGGTAGAGAAGGTTGTGCCTTCTAGTTTCATCCATCTCGTGATCATCAAAATGAATCCACTAACAAGGTTGATCAAGTCTTGTTAACAAACTCATTCCGAATAACACGGAACCGGAGAAATTTCGAATAACACTAAGTTAGCTCAACAGGGATATGAATATCCCCAACATTAATAATATCATACTTTTTCTTGATAGTAGGGAGAGGAAATTCAAAACCTCTAATAATGATAGTTGGAACTTTTCCAATAAAATTGATGCTATGAACTTGAGATTGATTCCTCGGAAAGTGTACCATATGCTCATTACCATTAACATGAAAAGTGACATTGCCTTTGTTGCAATCAATAACAACCCCTGCAGTGTTCAAAAAAGGTCTACCAACGATAATCGACATACTATCGTCCTCTGGAATATCAAGAATAACAAAGTCCGTTAAGATAGTGACATTTGCAACCACAACAGGCACATCCTCACAAATACCGACAGGTATAGCAGTTGATTTATCAGCCATTTGCAAAGATATTTCAGTAGGTGTCAACTTATTCAGTTCAAGTCTACGATATAAAGAGAGAGGCATAACACTAACACCGGCTCCAAGATCACATAAAGCAGTTCTAACATAATTTCTTTTAATGGAACATGGTATAGTTGGTACCCCCGGATCTCCAAGTTTCTTTGGTATTCCACCCTTAAAAGTGTAATTAGCAAGCATAGTGGAAATTTCAGCTTCCGGTATCTTTCGTTTATTTCTAATGGTATCCTTCATATATTTAGCATAAGGGTTTACTTTAAGCATATCAGTTAATCGCATACGTAAGAAGATATATAGGTCTAATCATTTCAGCAAAGCGCTCAAAATCCACATCATCCTTTGTCTGGGATGGTTCAGGAGGAAAGGGCATGGGTTTCTGAACCCATGGTTCTCTTTTTCTACCGTGCTTCTTGGCAACAAAATCTCTCTTATCATAACGTTGATTCTTTGATTGTGGGTTATCAAGATCAATAGCAGGTTCAGCTTCTACTTCATTATTTTTGCTAGGTTGAGCATCCACATGAACATTATCATAATAACATTATCACTAGGTTCATGTTCATCACCTGATTGTGTTTCAGCATCAGAAATAGAAATATCATTGGGATTCTCAGGTGTGTCTATGAGGTTCACTAGAAGCATGCAAAGTCCTATCGTTTTTCTTTTTCTTCTTTTTAGAAGAACTAGGTGCCTCTAAATTATTACTTTGAGAATCTTGCTCGATTCTCTTAGGGTGGCCTTCAGGATACAAAGGTTCCTGAGTCATTCTACCAGTTCTAGTAACCAATCTAACAGCAAAGTCATTTTTATTGTTTAATTCATCAAGCAAATCATTTTGAGCTTTATGTACTTGCTCAGCTTGAGTAGCAACCATAGAAGCATATTTGCTAATGAGTTTTAGTTCACCTTTAACTCTAGCCATATTATCGCTCACACGTCCTATCTCGAAAGCATTATTCTTTAACTCTCTACCAACATAAGCATTAAAAGTTTCTTGTCTAGCCATAAAGTCATCAAATTAATCTAAGCATGGGCTATGAAATTTAGTAGAGGGGATTTCAACTTTATCATATCTATAGAGAGAATTTACCTTTACTACATGTGTCGGGTTATCAAGAAAACGTGGTTCTTCAACAGGCGGTATATTAAGACTGTTGAGGATATAATTACTAAGTGTAAACCGCCCAGGAGGGGCTGGTCCACCCTCAACTACATTGAAGCCCATAAAGACCCGGACGATGGCGCTTTACTAATGAAGCTTAGAGGCCCAGAGCCCAAAGGCGGATAGGGCCCATAGTTGTAAACCGCTATGATTGTATAACTTGTGTTGTCATTTAGGAAAGCGGAGACCGAGCCAGACACTTGTATGAGCTGGCCTCGGGACTCTGTAAACTGGTCGGGCGTCAACCTGTGTATATAAAGGGACGACCCGGCAGCGGTTCAGGGACAAGAAACAACAACTCGAGACTCAGGCAAAGTGTATTTGCTCCCTGATCATCGAAACCCAATCAATTCCATCACAACTAGATGTAGGCTTTTAACTTCATCGAAGGGGCCGAACTAGTATAAACTCTCGCGTCCTTTGTCCGGTTTAACCCCTTCAAGCTAACCCGTCACGATGGCTCCACGACTAAGTCATTTCATGAGGACATCTGACGTGATATTTCCACGACAATTGACGCCCAACGTGGGGCTATCACACGATGGTTTCGAGTTCTTAAAGGGCAGCTTTGAAGGACTCAAAGGGTACGCAGTTGGCCGGATGACCAAGAGTCGTCGCAGCAAGCTCTACATCGATGACGCAGGATGGGGCCCCGAGGCCAGCTCAATCGAGTACGGGTACCGGGTCCCCTTTGGCGGAATTCATGTCTTCATCGGCAATATCGGTGAACCGGGCCCTGAGTCGGACATCTGCACCGACCTCGTCGAGACGGCTCAGCGTGCGAGTCCCGCCCGGATTCAGCCCGCCAAGAAGCGTGCGTTCGTAAGATTCATCCATGGTACCGAATATGAACCGGTGTCTAATGGTGAGACGGTCATCTACTCAGATGGCGAGTCGTCCACTGGTGAAACCGAGGCGCTGTACCAATTGCAGGACGGCCGGGTTGGGGGATATTCCGATGGCAACAATATTCCGGACCCCTTTGAACTGCCGAATCGGGTTGCTGTTTTCATGGCCGGAACACATACCACCTTGCAGTCTTCATCTATAGCAGCAATGACGACCGGGTCAGCAGCCGCGGCAGGAGGCCCGGCGCGCCGACCGGCTCAAGTTCTCTACAGTTTGATGGAGGCCTGGGCGACCTTGTTTACCACGGCAGTTACCCCGGAGAGGCATCATCGGCATAATGCAGAAGTTACCAAGCTAAAGGAGCAGATAACACAGGCTAAGGAGGACCTGGCAGCTGAGGACGCTAGGATGGCTGAAGAACGGGCCGCTTTGGATGCCCAGTCACAGCAGATCCAGGCACAGAATTACCGGCTCATGTTGGATAAGAACGCATCAAACGACGTAATGCGAAGGAAGTACCGATCTCGTATGCCGCCGATCTTCGAAGGACTGAATCTCTTTAATACACCGGGGGCTGGGACGAGTAACCCGGCAGCCGTAAACCGGACCGAGGTACCTAGGGCAGCGCCGGATCAACCACGGATGACGGATCCGCCTCGTTGAATGGATAACCCGCCGCAATATGTATCAACACCACCAGGTCACTTTTCTAGGCCTTTGGATAACATGATTGCTGCAGCATCTCGCCTGGAAGCTATTACAATGGAGGGTGATTCATTGGCGCGGCTGAAACGCGGCGTGCCAGGGATCTTCTTCAAACCGTCGTTGTGCTGCAGCAGGCTTATTCTTATAGCCGAGACTAAATTCATTCAACCCCCCGTCCGAGCAAAAGCTATAGCAGGCACATGGATGAACTGGAGGTGTCTAGCAGCGCGCGGCACCGTAATGCGCCTCAAGGACCCAATCCGGCGCGCGGTGAGGTAAATGCTCACGACGTGGTGGATAATGGCAGAGCACGAAGGGAGGCTGCTTTAGCAGCACAATATGCGGGTCGTTATCAACCCGCCCCAGTTCAGCCAGCGGCGTCAGTAGACCGAGGCACCAGGCTTGCCTTCAGTTCCTGGGGAGTGCCGTGTCTCATTCCGGCTCTCTGTAATGTGCGACTGCCCAAGGATTTCAAGGGTCCACGTAAGGTGCCTAGTTACACCGCTGATCAACCACCTGAGGCGTGGGTTGAAAGTTATGAGATGGCAATGGAGATGCTGGATGTGGATGAAGCAGCTTGTGCAAAATACTTCACGATGATGTTGGAAGGGACAACCCGTACTTGGTTGAAGAACCTGCCCGCCAACTCCGTCTAGTCATGGGACCAGTTGAAGGCCCGGTTTATAGCCAATTTCAAAGATACGTGCAAACAACCTATGTCCATTGTAGATCTGGATGCCTGTGTTCAAGGAGAGAACGAGTCAACAACTCATTGTGTGCGCCGGGTTTCAGAAGTTTTGCATTCGTCAGACCGGATTAATGCTGGCCAAGCAATCATAACACTAGAGCGTAATTGCCGGTTTAAGTCACTAAAAATGAAGTTCAGACGGCTCAAGCTCCACTGCAATGACATGGGAACACTTATGGCAGCTTTGGTTAAATATGCCGATTCTGATAATACCAAGGATCCTGATTCTGATGAGGAGAAACCGGACAAGGGAAAGAAGAACGGCGGTGCGAAGGGACAGCAGCACAAACAAAGGAGCCATGGGAATAATGGTAAGCGCAAAGCAGATAGTTCAGATTTTGTGGCTAACACCAATAAGCAGCATCGTAAAGGTAAACCGCCCCAGCGCGGTGGGGGGATGAATCTAGAGCATCTGTTAAACCAGCCCTACCCAAAGCATGGGACCAAGGAGGTTCCAGCAACACATCTTTGGAAGGATTGTTTCATTATGAAGGAGTTCAAAAACTCTGATCTCTTCCGGTATGATCAGGTTCCGTCGAGCAGTTCGGGTCCAGGTTTTCATGGTGGCGGCAGTTCAAACTCTGGATTTGAGAATAATCAGGGCAACCAGAACAACCAAGGTGGTAATAACCAACATAATAATCAAGGGAATCAGCAGCAGTCAGGTTATCAAAGTCACCCAAAGCAGTTGAATGGCGGGCAGTATCATGTGTTCACTACTAGTTTGTGCAAGCGCGATCAGAAGCTTCACAAGAGGCAGTTAATGGTGTTGAACCGGCAGTGCCACGTTATTTGCGGTGGTCCGAGCAGCCCATTTTGTGGAGCAGAGAGGATCATCCGCCCCGGGTTGACAATCTGGGTCATCTGGCTTTAGTGGTGGCACCTCAGGTGGGAGGTTATAAATTTACCAAAGTACTGATGGATGGAGGGAGCAGTATCAACATCATGTACTATGAGACCATCCATCACATGGGGTTGACAGACAAGAGTCTTAAATCGCCAAACACTGTTTTTCATGGTGTAGTACCAGGTAAATCGGCATATCCTGTTGGCAATATCACTTTGGAAGTTGTGTTTGGAGATGAGCATGATTCCATGTCTGAAACATTGACCTTTGAAGTGGTGAAAATCCAGAGCCCATATCATGCACTGTTTGGATGGCCGGCTTACGCAAAATTCATTGCGAGGCCTTGCTATATTTATTTGTAGCTGAAAATGCCGGGTCACAAGGGGACCATCACAGTTCACAGAAGTCGAAAGATCGTTTAAGATTGCGAGGAGGGTGATGCGGCCTATGCTGAGTCGGTTTGTGCTACAGAGGAGCTGAAGTTCTATAAAGACAATGATGATCCGGCAGACATGACCCCTCTGAAGAAGCCCACCACTGAGCATGACCCGACCCTGAAGTTCAAACCGGCTGATGAGACTAAACTTGTTGAATTTGTTCCTGGCGATTCGCCAAACAGTTTAGCATCAGCACCAATCTGGATCCAAAATAGGAAAGCGCGCTCATCGAGTTCATCCGTGAGAACCGGGACATTTTTGCATGGAAGCCCTCTGACATGCCAGGTGTACCGAGGGAACTCGTTGAGCACATCTCAATATTGATCCCAAGTTTAAACCAGTCAAGCAGTTTCTTTGCCGCTTTAACGAGGAAACACCAAAGGCCATTAGTGAGTAGGTAGCCCGGCTGTTGGCTGCTGGGTTTATCATCGAAGTGTTTCATCCTGAGTGGTTGGCTAATCCGGTGCTAGTCCTTAAGAAAAATGGCACTTGGTGCATGTGTGTGGAGTACACAGATTTGAACAAGGCTTGTCCAACATATCTTCAATAGGTGGTAAATTCTTAACATCTTGAGCTTTAATACCTTTTTCTTTCATTGATTTCTTTGCCTCTTGCATATCTTCAGGACTGAGTGGGTTTAGGAATAGGCTTAGGAGTTGGCTCAATTGGTTCAGGAATTGCCTCAGGAACTGGCTCAGGAAGAGTCCAATTATTTTCATTAGTCAACATATTATTCAGTAGTAATTCAGCTTCTCATTGTTCTTTCCTGAAAACACAACCAACACAACTATCCAAGTAGTCCTTGGAAGCATCGGTTAGTCCATTATAAAAGATATCAAGTATTTCATTTTTCTTGAGAGGATGACCAGGCAAAGCATTAAGTAATCGGAGAAGCCTTCCCCAAGCTTGTGGGAGACTCTCTTCTTTGATTTGCACAAAATTATATATTTCCTGCAAGGCAGCTTGTTTCTTATGAGCAGGGAAATATTTTGCAGAGAAGTAATAAATCATATTCTGGGGACTACGCACACAACCAGGAGCAAGAGAATTATACCAAGTCTTAGCATAACCCTTTAATGAGAATGGAAATATCTTAAGGATATAAAAATAGCGAGATTTATCATCATGGGTAAATAGGGTGGCTATATCATTCAACTTCGTAAGATGTGCCACAACAGTTTCAGATTCAAGGCCATAAAAAGGACCAGATTCAACAAAAGTAATAATTTCCGGATCAACAGAGAATTCATAATCCTTATCAGTAACACAAATAGGTGAAGTAGCAAAAGCAGGGTCAGGTTTCATTCTAGCATTAAGAGACTGCTGCTTCCATTTAGCTAATAATTTCTTAAGATCATATATATGATTGCAAGCAAAGATAGCTCTAGCAGCTTCTTCATTCATAACATAACCCTCAGGAACAACAGTCAATTCATAATCATTCGGAGAATTTTCATCATCACTACCATCAATAATAGCATCTTCAATAATTTCATACTCTCTAGCCCTAGCAAATTGTTCATCAAGAAATTCACCTAATGGCAAAGTAGTATCACGCACAGAAGTAGTTTCATCATAAGTATCATGCAAAGCAGAAGTGGCATCATCAATAACATGCGACATATCAGAGTTCATAGCAGTAGCAGGTTTAGGTGTCGCAAACTTACTCATAACAGAAGGAGAATCTAGTGCAGAGCTAGATGGCAGTTCCTTACCTCCCCTCGTAGTTGAGGGCAAAATCTTGGTTTTAGCGTCTTTAAAGTTCTTCATTGTGATCAACAGATATAAATCCCAAGTGACTCAGAGAATAGAGCTATGCTCCCCGGCGGCGACTCCAGAAATTAGTCTTGATAACCCACAAGTGTAGGGGATCGCAACAGCTTTTGAGGGTAAAGTATTCAACCCGAATTTATTGATTCGACACAAGGGGAGCCAAAGAATAGTCTTGAGTATTAGTAGTTGAGTTGTCAATTCAACCACACCTGGATAACTTACTATCTGCAGCAAAGTATTTAGTAGCAAAGTAGTATGATAATAAAGGTAACGGTAGCAAAAGTAATGTTTTTGGGTTTTGTAGTGATTGTAACAGTAGCAATGGAAAAGTAAATAAGCGAAGCACAAGATTTGAAAAGCTCGTAGGCAATGGATCAGTGATGGATAATTATGTCGGATGCGATTCCTCATGTAATAGCTATAACATAGAGTGACACAGAACTAGCTCCAATTCATCAATGTAATGTAGGCATGTATTTTGCATATAGTCATACGTGCTTATGGAAAAGAACTTGCATGACATCTTTTGTCCTACCCTCCCGTGGCAGCGGGGTCCTAGCGGAAACTAAGGGATATTAAGGCCTCCTTTTAATAGAGAACCGGAACAAAGCATTAGCACATAGTGAATACATGAACTCCTCAAACTACGATCATCACCGAGAATTATCCCGATTATTGTCACTTCGGGGTTGTCGGATGACAACACATAATAGGTGACTATAGACTTGCAAGATAGGATCAAGAACACATATATATTCATGAAAATATAATAGGTTCAGATCTGAAATCATGGCACGCGGGCCCTAGTGATAAGCATTAAGCATAGCAAAGTCATAGCAAGATCAATCTCAGAACATAGTGGACACTAGGGATCAAACCCTAACAAAACTAACTTGATTACATGGTAAATCTCATCCAACCCATCACCGTCCAGCAAGCCTACAGTGGAATTACTCACGCACGATGGTGAGCATCATGAAATTTGTGATGGAGGATGGTTGATGATGACGACAGCGATGAATCCCCCTCTCCGTAGCCCCGAACGGACTCCAGATCAGCCCTCCTTAGAGAGATTAGGGCTTGGGGGCAGCTCCTCATTGTAAAACGCGGTGAAACTTTCTCTTTGATTTTTTCTCTGCGGACGGAATATGTGGAGTTGGAGTTGAGGTCGGCGGAGCCTCAGGGGGGCCACGAGACAGGGGGCGTGCCCAGGGGTGAGGGCGCGCTCCCCACCCTCGTTGATAGGGTGTGGGGCCCCTGGTCTTGATTCTTTCTCCAGTATTTTTTATATTTTCCAAAAAGTGCCTCCGTTGATTCTCAGGACATTCCGAGAACTTTTGTTTTCTACACATGAAAAAACATCATGGCAGTTCTGCTGAAAACAACGTCAGTCCGGGTTAGTTTCATTCAAATCATGCAAGTTAGAGTCCAAAACAAGGGCAAAAATGTTTGGAAAAGTAGATACGTTGGAGACGTATCGCTCTCCACTTCGGAGTTCGTAACGGATAATCTATCCGCGTCCTCTATAGGAGGACCGTACGGCTTTGCCCCCGCATTAACCTCCGCCCTAGTGTCCGGCCTCGGAGTCTGGCTGGTGGAGGCGTGACCCGCAGGCTCTCCGGATATAGTCCGGCGAGTGCTTTTTCTCCTAGGAAACCATGGACATTATTATATTTTAAGGATGATAATTGCGTAGCAGATTTTTTAATCATACCTCTGCGACGGCGTCTCCGTCCTGACTGCCTTCCTTTTAAGCCGACCAGGCTTCGGTGCTCCTTGTTGACGAGTCACCTCGGGTTCGGCGCGGTGTTCCGATGACCTTCCCTATAAAACGCAGCACAAGTGCGATGGGTAAGGTGCAAAGAAGGTATCCTTCTTGTGAATGGGGACTCCAGTTTTACTTACATGCGATGCAGGGAGTAGGCCAGGATAATCAGCTATGATGGCCACCAAGGCACCATCACAACTTAACTGATAAAATTTCCTGTCGATGAGTGATACGTCTCCAACGTATCTATAATTTTTGATTGTTCCATGCTATTATATTACCCCATTTGGATATTTATGGGCTTTATTCTACATATTTATATCATTTTTGGGACTAACCTACTAACCGGAGGCCCAGCCCGTATTGCTGTTTTTTTTCCTATTTCAGTATTTAGAAGAAAAGGAATATCAAACAGAGTCCAAACGGAATGAAACCTTCGGGAGCGTTATTTTTGGAATAAATCTGATCCGGGCATCCACCGACATACTTCTTCCTCCTATATATACCAACGGACCCCGAAAACATCCAGGAGCACCACGAAACACAATTTCCACCGCCGTAACCTTCTGTATCCGCGAGATTCCATCTTGGAGCCTTCGCCGGCACTCTGCCGGAGGGGGAATCGACCATGGAGGGCTTCTACATCAACACCATAGCCTCTCCGATGAGTTGTGAGTAGTTTACCACAGACCTACGGGTCCATAGTTATTAGCTAGATGGCTTCTTCTCTCTTTTGGATCTCAATACAATGTTCTCCCCCTCATTGTGGAGATCTATTCGATGTAATCTCTTTTTGCGGTGTGTTTGTCGAGATCCGATGAATTGTGGGTTTATGATCAAGTTTATCTATGAATAATATTGGAATCTTCTCTGAATTCTTTTATGATGATTGAATTGAGTTATCTTTGCAAGTCTCTTCGAATTATCTGTTTGGTTTGGCCTACTAGATTGATCTTTCTTGCCATGGGAGAAGTGTTTGGCTTTGGTTCAATCTTGCGGTGATCTTACCCAGTGACAAAAAGGGTTGAAAGACACGTATTGTATTGTTGCCATCGAGGATAACAAGATGGGGTTTATATCATATTGCATGAGTTTATCCCTCTACATCATGTCATCTTGCTTAAAGCGGTACTCTGTTCTTATGAACTTAATAATCTAGATGCAGGCAGGTGACGGTCGATGTGTGGAGTAATAGTAGTAGATGCAGGCAGGAGTCAGTCTACTTGTTATGGACGTGATGCCTATATACATGATCATGCCTAGATAATCTCATAACTATGCGCTTTTCTATCAATTGCTCGACATTAATTTGTTCAACCACCGTAATACTTATGCTATCTCGAGAGAAGCCTCTAGTGAAACCTATGGCCACCCGGTCTACCCCTTATCATATATGCTTTCAATCTATCTTTATTTGCATCTTTACTTTCTGCATCTATATTACAAAATACCAAAAACATATTATTATCTCTCTATCAGATCTCACTTTCGTAAGTGACCGTGAAGGGATTGACAACCCCTTTATTGCGTTGGTTGCGAGTTCTCAGTTTGTTTGTGTAGGTGCGTGGGACTTTTGAGGAGCTTCTTACTGGATTGATACCTTGGTTCTCAAAACTGAGGGAAATACTTATGCTACACTTTGCTGCATCAACCTCTCCTCTTCGGGGAAAACCAACGCTAGCTCAAGACGTAGCAATGAGCTCCACAAATGTGTCCGGATCTTCTTCAAGTCCGGGGTCGAGGGCCCTGTCGGGATCCTCTGGCTGTGGAGACGGGCTGTGAACCTCCCTCATAGCTCTTCGCAGTTCCTACTATGGATTTGTCGAGGTAAATATTTGTGATGAGGAATGTGGGAAAAGGCTGGAATAGAAGGTAGCATCTCACCCATCTTGGGGGGTTGTACATGGTGAATCCATCCCGTGGTTTAATCCGGATGAACTCCTCTTCTTCTCCTTTGAACAGGTCGGACAATATCTTCGCCAGAGCGGCGGCGGAATTCTGACCTTTACGGCCGCAGCGGGTGGCGTTGTCTTCCCCATTGAAGTGCCACAGGGGTTTCCACCGATATTGAAGTGGCTGCACCCCCCACTTTATGCATATTGACATAACTTCAATAATTGTCAGTCCCGATCTAGCCAGCGTCTTTATCCTATCCATCAAAAAAGGACCTCTCTGTTATCTTCCTCCTGGGCGCTCCGTGGGCGCCAGTTGTGGCGTTTCTTCAATGGGGCATTGGTAAACTCAGGAAGGCCCATCCGAATAGGGTCCCGAAGGGGGACGTACTCCATATAAAACCACTCCGAAGGCCAGTCTTCGGATGTCTTCTTCGGAGTACCGGACAAGTATCTGGTCTCGGTGATGCGCCATATTTCGTCTCCGCCCACTTGATATATTGACCCCTCCTGAGTACGGGGTACGAGGCAGAACAGCCTCTTCCATAGCTCGAAATGAGCTTCGCAGCACAGAAACAGCTCGCAGAAGGCAACGTAGCCGGCAATGTGCAAAATGGAGGCAGGGGTGAAGTTATGCAGCTGGAGGCCATAGAACTCGAGGAGCCCGCGGATGGATTGGAAATCCAAGTCCTCTCAGCAGAAAAGGGACAAGGCATACCCGCTCCCCCTTGGATGGGTTGGGAAAACTCTCCGCCTGCTCCCCGCCATTATAAGTGGCAAGTCCGGCTCGCACGGGAACCATGTATGCGGGCGGGAGAAACCTCTGGGTCTGCAACTTTGTCAGTTGGCTATGAGGAACATAACACTTCTCCCAGTCGTCTGGCTTAGCGCTACGGGAGCGGGAGGAGGAGCTGCGACGACTGGCCATGATGGAATGGTTTCTTCCGGGCGCGCTCTGGTGGATCCTCGCGGGGGAAGGATGGTGTGATTTGGATCTGAGGATCCCCGTCTCTTTAAATAGACAATTTACTTACATGGTCAGGGTGGCAAATGTAAAAATGCCCAGACTTCTCGCATTCGCACGACACGTGGAGATGGCCATTATTGCAGCACAGTAGCCGAGGAGCGCAATATTGATGGGAAGCCGGACACTGCTCGATACAACAGGTACTCTGGAGAATTTGGAGAAGAACACGCCTTGCAATGCCGAGGACAATCTGCGCGCCGGACTCATCGTCATTGAAGCCTGGTTCGGGGGCTACTAAGGGAGTCGTGGATTAGGGGGTATCCAGATAGCCGGACTATATACTTTGGCCGGACTGTTGGACTATGAAGATACAAGATTGAAGACTTCGTCCTGTGTCCGGATGGGACTCTCCTTTGCGTGGAAGGCAAGCTCGGCGATTTAGATATGTAGATCTCCTTCTCTGTAACCGACTCTGTGTAACCCTAGCCCCCTCGGGTTTCTATATAAACCGGACGGTTTAGTCCGTAGGACAACAACAATCATAATCATAGGCTAGTTTCTAGGGTTTAGCCTCTACGATCACGTGGTAGATCAACTCTTGTAATACTCATATCATCAAGATCAATCAAGCAGGAAGTAGGGTATTACCTCCATCGAAAGGGCCCGAACCTGGGTAAACATCGTGCCCCCAGCCTCCTGTTACCATTAGCCTTAGACGCACAGTTCGGGACCCCCTACCCGAGATCCGCCGGTTTGGCACCAACACGGGGGGCGCCGGCTAGGTGGGGGTGGCGCCGGTGGGGCGGGGGGGGGGGGGGGGGGGGGGGGGGGTTTTGGTGGGGCATTGGATATAGAGAGAGAAGTGAGGAAGAATAGACCGCACGGGTGGAGTTAAGTGTTCGCCGACCTTTACCGAGTGTCTGTCGGTGCGGCTCTCGGAAAAGGTACGAGACATAGATCTAGGGCTTACACCTTTTCCGAGAGTAACACTCGGTAAAGGATAACACCTAAGATCTAGTTTACGTTATCCCTAGAGCAGAGCTCGGAAATACAACACATACCGAGAGCCGCACTCAGAAATGACACTCCTCCCTCATGGACCAGGCATGCGACAAGGACATCACAAGTGATTCCCATGCCGCTACCAGGCATGATTTCATGTGCCGCCTTGTTGATCTACAATTCCCGGCGATGAAACCCTTGCAGATCAATATATTTCTCGAATATTGCACGTGTGCATGAAAAATGCGAGGCCGTGACACATGCCATGCGGTTGCCCCCTTTTGGAGCATGAGAAGTTTCGAAGCCAACGGAGCACCAGGACCAGCACTTCCTGCACAAACTAGGCACGTTCCCTCTTGATAACCAGATACTAGCTCGGAGACGGTGTAGTTTACATGCGGCCCCAGGGGAGGCTTACTCGAAACAAGCCCAAACTTTTATCACACCCTAGAGGGGCCTTGTTATGACACCGTGCTAGATCCCGGGCAATCCTACCATCGTACGATTTTTCGAGGATTTCAACTGTTGCCTGAAGAATGACACCGAGGTACTTTCGGTAACCCCGTGGCAGGGCATGCGCCTCCCTCATCCGTTCCAGGCCTAGGCATGCCACAAGGACCTCACAAATGATTCCCCATGCCTTTACCAGGCATGATTTCATGTGCCACCTTGCTGATCTCCAATTCCCGGCAATGAAACCCTAGAAGAGTAATATATTTCTCGAATATTGCACGCATACCTGAAAATGTGAGGCCGTGGCACGTGCCATGCGGTTTCTCCCTCTTAGAGCACGAGAAGTTTCAAGGCCAATGGAGCAACATGACTAGCACTTCTGCACAAACCGGACATGTTCCCTCTCGATACCTAGATACTAGCTCGGAGACGGTACGGTTTACAAGCGGCCTCAGGGGACGCTTACTCGAAATGCGCCCAAACTTTTGCCACACCCTATAGGGGCCCTGTGTTGACACCGTGCTAGATCCCGAGCGATCCTACCATCATAGGATTTTCCGAGGATTTCAACAGTTGCATCGGAAATGACATCGAGGTACTTTTGGTAACCCAGTGGCAATGCATGCCCCCTGATCCGTTCAAGGCCTAGGCATGCCACAAGTACCTCACAAATGATTCCAGATGCCGCTACCGGGCATGATTTCATGTGCCGCCTTGCTGATGTGCAATTCTCGGCGAAAAAACCACTAGTAGAAAAAGGGCCATTCGTCCCAGTTCGTGAGGGCCATTTGTCCCTGTTCCCTATACCTTTAGTCCCGGATCGCCCAAGAACCGGGACAGATGGGGCTCCACGTGGCCGCTGCCGCTTGCCCAGGCAGCGGGACCTTTTGTCCCGGTTGGTGCCACCAACCGGGACCAAAAGGCTTCCAAGCATCAGCAGTTCAGGGGCTGGGCTTTTTGTTTTTTTTTCTGAAAGGGAGGGGGGTTGGGGGGGTTTTGAGGGTTTTGGAGGGTTAATTTAGGGGTTTCATATATTGTGTTAGCTAGCTAACAGAGAGAAGTGTCCTCTCCTATCTCTGTGCTTGGTCGACGCTACGTATAGAGAGGACTCGACATGCTAGCTAGCTTGTAAGCAAATGAAGGAAACCATTAAGTACAGAAGATCGTCATGAACATATACACATAGAGAAGTGATCGACCTCTCCTTCTATGATAGATTGGTCGAACAACAAGTTTTCGTATATCTATCCGATGCTACTGGCTACATATATATACAATATAAGATCCCTTACGTCCCCTAACATCTAAACTCAACTTCCACATGGTATTCTCTGTGTTTGTCGATGGCATGGTCAAGAAAGAATCCCGAAAATTCCTCTTGAATTGCTCGTATCCGATCTTGTGGTAGGAGTCTATCCCGCATCAGCCACATCTAATTTCAAGAAGGTGGTCAATACATATATATGAATGAAACTGAACAGAAATGATGGTTAAAAAATAAAATTGTGAATATTATTGCTTACGCACTTCATATTGTTGTTTATAGTAGCCCCGCTCACAGGTGGTGTGGTGGATGAACTCGCAAATGTATTATCCACAGAAATCATTCCTGGGTTCCTGTCACAACCACTTTACAAGAAATAGAGGTCAATTAAACTGATAAGCAAGCATGCTAAATGGTATTGATGAAACTAGCTAGAATCAATGGGAGATGCGCGGAAATAGCTAGTAGCTAGTACTTACTTTTGGGTGGTTAAATCGCAGTTGCACCTGCAGTCCTGGAGCTTGTGCGGTGAACTTTTTCCAAACCCTGACAGACAAAGAAAACAATTACTTGATATCATGAAATGAACAAAGTTACCGATATGGTGCAATAATGATCGATTGAACTTATATTTCTCAAGCATTTTAGTCATGGTCGCATACTCCTCTGGCTTTTTTTGTTTGGAGTCTATGAGGGTTACCAGTCCCTGCTCAAGCTTGATCTCTTGCAGAATAAAGTGGAAGCTGCGCACGCATGCATAACTCATCAATTACATTACTATAACCTCGTGTAATAAGGGAAACCTAATATGCACAAGATAGTAACACTCACTTGTATTCGTAAGGAAAGAGTATTGTAGCTTTGTTTTGGTTTGGAAGTAACGATGCGAGCAAGTTGGCCTCGGTTTGTTTGGCATCATGTTTAACACTCCATTCATCCATGAGATTTATATTAATGAACCCAATATCACCATCTTATCTTTTCTTCAATTCGGCGATCTTCAATCTGCATAATATAGTGAGGATAATTATATATACACTCAATGAAAGGGCTTAGCTATATATAGAGACTTAATTAATTATAGTGAAGTAGTACTTAGAGACAGTAGCAAGTTATGATTGTTTTATCGAGGCCTTTTGATTGAAAAACATGAAGAACTCCTCATATGGAACTAACGACACATAAATTCCAACGAGGTCGTGCTCCTCTTTAACTCTCGTCGACAAAGTATTTTTCCCAGACTTCCTGCAGAAGTCCATGTACCAATCATGGAATCTTCGCATCATCGTTTTTAGGGAAGTACCAGGTGTGACGAGAGGCTTCCCGTGCTCGAATCTTAATGTGTCCACATCCATTGTTTCAAAAAAATTTGCATCGTCGTCGGTCATGTAATCTCCAGGATTGGTACCGAGCAGCATCCCCGGAAGATTAGGGACGATATCGCTAGACATATTGAGTGGGGGCACGATTGCTTCGCTTGTTTGCCGAGCTGGGGACTTTTTTTCCATTTTCTTCATTCTGCTAGCCTTTGATCACTGCAAGTACTTCCCCGCCGCTCCTCTTCCTTATATGAACTGCTAGAAGCCGGAGCAGCCGGAGCGGCTGCGGCTGTCTTCTTTCATTGCTGAAGAGGCAGAGCAGCCAGATGCGGACTACTACGACGCGCTGGAGTAGCCGGAGCGGCGGCGTCTGTGTTCCGCCGTCGCTTGCGAGGCGACGAAGGAGGAGGCGGGCTGCTCGGACGCACCGGAGAAGGCGGAGAAGGAGGTGGAGTACTACCGCCCTCACGCGCCGGAGCAGGAGGCGGAGTGCGCTGATCACTCGCCGGAGGAGGAGGAGGAGGCGGAGGACGCAGAGTACCCAGCTGACTAGCAGGAGTCGTGAAGTTCAGAAGCTTGATGTGCTCCTTCCGCCATAGACACGGAGTATGCATAGCAAGACCCAACTAAGTCTCCACATCACCTGTAGGGTGGTCAAGCTGGAGCTCCTCAAATCCCTCCGTTATTTCGTTCACCATCACGACAACATATCCTTGTGGATCGGACTGCAGTGAAAAGTTGGTTCAAGTGACGGAGGGAACACAGAGCCGGCAACCGCCTTGACTTTGAGCTAAAGCCATTGCGTCATAAGGTGGCACTGGTGTGAATCCGTAATAAAATCCACGGGGTAGATAGGACCCGTCAAGTCAGGCTGCTGAACAAGCTCGGTGGAAGCCACGCTACTTCTCCGCTAAGATGGCGGGGTAGATTCTGGGGTAGCTTCTTGGGCAGGATCTCGCAGCTGCTGGTTCTCAACATCTCGTTCCTCTAGCTTTCTTACCCTTGCCTTAAGCTCCTGCGGTTTGCTCTGCTCCACTTTCCTCCTACTCTCTTCGGTTTTGTAACCGCCTATGTCGAGAAACCCAACCTTCCATGCAACGGAGCCTGGCGTGCCTCATTTTCGTCCAGGGTTCTCAGGATTCCCGAGGGCCCTTGTGAGCTCATCATTCTCTCTGTCGGGAACGAACTTCCCTTCCCGCACTTCGTTGATTGCTTTCTGAAGCTTCATGATGGGTGTTGCAAGTTGCTTGTCCGTCCAGCAGCACTTCCCTGTTTTAGGGTCCAATGTTCCACCAGCCCTGAAGAACCAAGTCCTACAACTGTCTGGCCAGTGCAATGTCTCTGGTTCGACCCGTTTACCAATCAGGTCCTGCTCAGCCTTGTCCCACAACATCCAGGATTTGAGGTAGCCACCTGACCCCATGCGATGGTGATGCACCTTGTTTCCAACATTTATGTTGTTAGTCGCTAACATCTTCTTACTCCTCTCCGATATCTTGTTGGCCACAAATGCGGGCCAGTGATCTCTTATCTTCTCAAATCAGCCGATGAATTCTGGAGTCTTATCTTGGTCGACATACATTGTTTTGAACTCATTCTTCCACCTCCCGAATAGATCTGCCATCTTCTTGAGAGCACATGACTTGATCAATGGCTCTATAAGTGGATTCTTCGGATTCCTCTTACGGTAGGGTGAAATTTACCTTCAGCGCTTTCCAAAGATCTTCTTTCTGTCTATCTTCGAAAAAAGAAACTTGAAGCTCTTCCTTCTTAGGCTCATTCCATAGCTCGATGCTGATCAGGATCATGTCCCTAACAAGAAACCGCACTGAGAAGAAAATACTTCCTTGGTCCGGAGGGGTTTAATCGGTTGGCCATCGCGCACGATTTCTGTGACCGTGAACCTTTCATCCGGTCTCAATTTTTCTTCGGGCCTCGTTTCTTTACTGAGGTACTGCTTGATCCGGAGGGCTATATAAAAGAAGAAAGAAGAGTTAATATATGTACAAAGCAAAACAATTAATGCATCAATTAGCTAGTCAGCACAGGCTTCATATATATATACCTCGCCTGACTTTGCAATAGCTGATCCCAACTCCGTTCAGTCACCGGAGCCGTCATCACGGTCGCCAGAGCCACCATCACGATCATGACTTTCCTCTCCTTGCAGAACTTCTTCGATGTCGTTGAGAAACGACATGACATCATGTAGGTCGTCGATTATGTTCCCCAATATCTCTTTTAGTTTGAAGTCTCTTTGTTGATCAATAGTTTCTTCAAATATTAAAACATGGCAATTAATATACAAACATGAGACATGTGGATATATAGAAGTTATCGGGGAGGGGGTATATCGACAACGACGACATATACACAGAAAAAATGATATTAGGGAGGGGATATATTGACCCCCCCCCTCATGTCGAAGTTATTGGAGAGGGGGTATATCGACCACTCAACGACCCTCGACTCTCGACCCTCGACCCTCGACCACTCGGCGAACATCGGCCCTAGCTAGTTCACGACCCTCGACCGCTCGGTGATCCACGACTCTCTAATCTAGTTCCAGACGCTCGACCTCCTCATGTCACATTTGTCTAGTGTAAAAGGATTCAACACAACCACGTCTTCATCATTAGGCGAAAGTAACAGGCGCATGATGGTATGAAGCTCTCCAAAGTTATTCTGGAACAGAATCCTAGATAGCATAATTTACTTTTTGGTACAAAGTACAACAAGAGCCTTCTGAATATCGCTATTTGGAAGGCCTTTGCTAAAATTCATACCAAAAGGCGGATTATCCTATCCGAGACTCTGTTCCAGAATAACTTTGGAGAACTTCGTATCATCATGCCCCGATTACTTCCGGCTAATGATGAAGCCATGAGTTTCTTCAATACTTTGACACTAGGCAACCTCTCGACCCTCCGGCGATCGTCGACCCCTCGACGACCCTCGAACCCTCGGCCCCTCGACGACCCTCGAACCCTCGAACCATCGACCCTAGAACCCTTGAACCCTCGAATCTCGACCCTAGAACCCTCGACCCTCGAACCCTCGACCCCTCAACGACCCTCGACCCTCAAACCCTCAGCCCCTCGACGACCCTAGACCGTCGAACCCTAGAACCCGCGAACCCTAGAACCCTCGAACCCTGGACCCTCGAACCCTTGACCCTCGAACCCTCGACCCCTCGAGGACCCTCGACCCTCGAACCCTCGGCCCCTCTACGACCCTCAAACCCTAGAACCCTCGACCCTCAAACCCTTGACCCTCGGCCTCTGACCCTCGCGACCCTCTAGCCTAGTTCCCGACCCTCGACCCCTCGGCGATCCTCGACACCCTCGTTCCCGATAAAAAGAAGAAGAAGAAGAAGAAAAGAAGAGGAGAAGAAGAAAATAAAGAGAAGAAGAAGAAGAAGAAAAAATAGAAGAAAAGAAAAGAGGAGAACAAGAAGGAATAGAGGAGAAGAAGAAAAACTAGAATTTTTTTCTTCTACTTCCTCTTCTTATTCTCCTCTTCTTCTCCTTCTTTCTTCTTCCTCTTTTATTATTTTTCCTTATTTTCCTTCTTCCTCGACGACCCTAACCCTAAACAGTACAACTTCCTTGACGTCCCCGCCTCTCTCATGAACAAAAAAATATATATGAATAAAAACATCATATTCTATGAACAAAAAAACATCATATTCCATCCACATCCATGCATAGATCATATAAATGATCATCTATGAACAATTATAGTAAAAAATAAGTCATCTATGAAAAAAAATCATATGATCATCTATGAACAAAAAACCATCATATATATATGCAGGAAAAAAAACATTACATCAACATATATGCAGAAAAAAATCATACATATATCCATACATCAACATATACACATGAACATATATGAAAAAAAAGCATCACATCTATGAACAAAACAAACATCATACGGCGGCGGCGGCTGGGGGGCAGGGCAGGGGCGCGGGGGCTCACTGTGGGTGGCATCGATGACAGCGAGGTCGGGGCCGCCCTGAGGCAGAGGCGGCACGCGCGGGGCAGGGCAGGGGCCGGCACGAGGAGGCGACGGCGAGGTCGGGGAGGCGTTGGACGACGATGATGTCGTGGAGGCGTTGGAGGACGGCAAGATCGCGAGGCGATGGCGGCGGCAATGCGGACCGCGAAGCGGCGGCAGGCGATGACAAAGCGAGCGACAACGTCGGGCAGATCTTGGTGGCGGCAGCGGCGAGCAAGGGCGGCAGACGGCACAGGCGTGGCGGCGGCGATGGCGGCGATGCGTGGCAACGCGGCGTCGGCGAAGCGGCGTCGGCGTCGGGGCATCCTGGCGGCGTCGTGGAGGTCGGGGCCGTCGGGGGGTAATACGATGAAAACTGAAATTTTTGACAAGTCTTGCCTATATACCCAGGGCATTGGTCCCGGTTCGTGGCACCAACCGGGACCAATGCCCCCCGTTAGTCCAGGTTGGTGCCACCAACCGGGACAAAAGGTCTCTTTTCAGCAGCCCAAAGGGCGGGAAGTAGAGGCCTTTGGTCCTGGTTTGTGGCACCAACAGGGACTAAAGGAGGGGCATTGGTCCTAGTTGGTGCCACGAACCGGTACCAACGCCCTCCTTTAGTCCCGGTTGGTGCCACCAACCGGGATCAAAGGCCTTGTGGTGCCCGCGTCAAAATTTAGTCCCACCTCGCTAGTTGAGAGAGCTCGAGAGTGGTTCATAACCGCTACTGCGCCAACCCTCTCGAGCACCTCTCAACTGCAGGCTTTCGGGCCTAACCTGTCACTTTGTGCATGTGGGCCTACTGGGCCTTCTGCGGGCGTGAATCCTGGCTCATGATTAGGTTTCTAGTCATATTTAGGCCGTGGTGGCCCAGTAGGTGGAACTTTTTTCTTTGTTTATTTTATTTTGTTTCTACTTACTGTTGCTATTTTTATTTATTTTGTTAAAATTTATTTAGTTTACTTTCTTAAAGTTTATTTTGTTTCTACCTATTTATTAAATTTATTTTGTTTCTAATTATTTATTTTATTTGATTTCTACTTATTTATTTTATTTTCTTTTTTGCTTTTTTATTTATTTTATGAAAATTCTTTTTATTTATTTATTTTATTAAAGTTTACTTATTTTACTTTATTAAAGTTTATTTTGTTTCTACTTATTTATTATAGTTTATTTATTTTTACTTATTTATTTTATTTTGTTTCTACTTATTTATTTTCTTTTCTTTTTTTCTTTTTTGTTTAAATTATGAAAAATCTTTTTGCTTTTAATGTTTTGAACAGAAAATACATTGATAATTTTAGTTGCATAAACTTTATATAATTTTAGTTTCAATAATACTAGAGTTTATTAAAGCATTTCAAATGAACACTGAAAAGGCTGAAAGTTGGCATGGTATCATCATTTCACCCACATAGCATGTGCTAAAAAGATGAGAGGGTTACGACAAAAACTGGATGAACTTCGTGTACAAAACAGACAACCTCTTTGGAAGTATCAGGGTTTCGGATGAAAACTCATCTGTTCCAAAGGGATTTCATTTGTTCAAATGTAACCGTAGTGATATTCTACATCAAAGGCATCATCATAATAGTTGTTGATAGAAAGTCTTCACTTTTTCTGCGCTTGTGTTCTTTGTTTATTGTGCCGTAACCATGGATAATCTTCATCGTTTAACAGGGTGCTTACGTCAGCCTTGACTTTGGAGGGAGGAATTTCATGAAACTTTTCATAATCTTCCGACACGTTTGTCTTGCCCTCCAATCCCACGATGTCTCTTTTTCCTGAAAGAACTATGTGGCGCTTTGGCTCATCGTATGATGTATCCGCTTCCTTATCTTTTCTTTTTCTTGGTTTGGTAGACATGTCCTTCACATAGAAAACTTGCGCCACATCATTAGCTAGGATGAATGGCTCGTTTGTGTACCCCAGATTGTTCAGATCCACTGATGTCATTATGTACTGTGGGTATACCTGTACCCCGCCTCCTGACAGATTGACCCATTTGCACTTAAACAAAGGGACCTTAATATCATTTCCATAGTCAAGTTCCAATATGTCCACTATGTAACCATAATATGTGTCCTTTCCCCTCTTGGTTGCTGAATCAAAGCAGACACTACTGTTTTGGTTGGTGCTCTTTTGATCTTGGGAAATTGTGTAAAATGTATTGCCGTTTATTTTGTACCCTTTGTAAGTCATTACAGTCAAAGATGGTTCCCTCGCCAACGAGTACAGGTCATCAGAAATAGTGTTGTCACACCTGAGACGTGTTTGGAACCAACTACCGAAACTCCTGATGTATTCAGATGTAATCCAGTCATCACACCGGTCCGGGTGTTTGGAGCATAGAATGTTCTTGTGTTCATCCACATACGGGGTCACCAAGGTAGAATTCTGTAGAGCCGTGTAGTGTGCTTGACACCAAGAATGCCCGTCCCTACATACTATTGAGTCCCCTCCTAGCGTGCCTTTTCCACCCAGTCTCCCCTCATGTCGCGATTGAGGGAGACCTATCTTCTTAAGGCCAGGAATGCAGTCAACACAAAACCCAATGACATCCTCTGTTTGATCGCCCATGGAGATGCTTCCTTCTGGCATAGCGCGGTTACGGACGTATTTCTTTAGGACTCCCATGAACCTCTCAAAGGGGAACATATTGTGTAGAAATACAGGGCCTAGAACGACAATCTCGTCGACTAGATGAACTAGGACATGCGTCATGATATTCAAGAAGGATGGTGGGAACACCAGCTCGAAACTGACAAGACATTGAGCCACATCACTCCTTAATCTTGGTAGGATTGCTGGATCGATCACCTTATGAGAGATTGCATTGAGGAATGAAGATAGCATCACAATGGCTAATCGAACATTTTCTGGTAGAAGCCCGGCCCCTCAATGCAACCGGAAGCAGTTGCGTGATAATCATGTGGCAGTCATGAGACTTTAGGTTCTGTAACTTTTTCTCTGCCATATTTATTATTCCCTTTATATTCGGCGAGTAGCCAGATGGGACCTTCACACTGAGTAGGCATTCAAACAAGATTACCTTCTCTTCTTTGGTAAGAACGTAGCTGGCATGACCTTCATAATGCTTTCGAGGCATGCTGTCTTTTTCATGCAAACGTTGCAGGTCCTTGATAACAAACAAGTGTAGGGGATTATTGTAGCCTCTTTCGATAAGTAAGAGTGTCGAACCCAACGAGGAGCTAACGGTAGAACAAATATTCTCTCAAGTCCTTTTACCACTGATACGACTCTACGCACGCTTAGTGTTCGCCTTGCCTAGAACAAGTATGAAACTAGAAGTACTTTGTAGGTGTTGTTGGACAGATTTGCAAGATAATAAAGAGCACGTAAATAAAAAGTAGGGGCTGTTTAGATAAAGAAGAAATAAAGTAAATATAGCGAGTGTGGAAAAGTGGTGGTAGGAGTTGTGAAATTGTCCCTAAGCAATTGACTATGTTACTAGACTGGTAATCACTATTGCAATTCTATTTGAGGGAGAGGCAAAAGCTAACATACTTTCTCTTCTTGGATCAGATGCACTTATGATTGGAACTCTAGCAAGCATCCGCACCTACTAAAGATCATTAAGGTAAAACCCAACCATAGCATTAAAGCATCAAGTGCCCTTTATCCCATACGCAAACAACCTACTTACTCGGGTCTGTGCTTCTGTCACTCACGCCACCCACCATAAGCAAATCATGAACATATTGCAAACCCTACAGCGGGGATCCCTCACGCTTGTGCGACACGGAGAGCACCATAGGACAACACCAATAATAAAACATGCAACTCAAACCAATCATAGCAATTCATCAATCACCGATAGGACAAAGAAAATCTACTCAGACATCATAGGATGGCAACACATCATTGGATAATAATATGAAGAATAAAGCACCATGTTCAAGTAGAGGGTACAACGGGTTGCCGGAGAGTGGACCGCTGAATATAGATGGGGGAAGGTGATGGAGATGTTGGTGAAGATGGCGGAGGTGTTGGTGAAGATCGCGGTGATGATGATGACCCCCAGTGGCGTTCCGGCGCCACCGGAAGCAAAGGGGAGAGAGAGCCCCCCTTCTTCTTCTTCTTCCTTGACCTTCTCTCTAGATTGGAGAAGGGTTTCCCCTCTGGTCCTTGGATCCCATGGCGTGAGAGGGGCGAGAGCCCCTCCGAGATTGGATCTGTCCCTCTGTCTCTCTTTGTTTCTTCGTTCCCAGATTATGTCACTTCACCGTTTCTTTTATATCCGGAGATCCATAACTCTGAGTGGGGTGAATCTTTCGCCCAGCTTTTTCTCATAAAATTAGCTTTCTTGCGGCAAAAGAAGAGCATCAACCGCCTTACGGGGTGCCCACGAGGGTCGAGGGCGCGCGTGCCTCCCTGGGGCGCGCTCCCTGCCTCGTGGCCCCCTCGGGCACCGTCTCGCGTTGATTTTACTTCGCAAAAATCACAAATATTACAAAATAATTCTCCGTCCGTTTTTATCCCTTATGGAATCTGTTTGATATTGGGTTTCTGCGAAACGTAAAACATGTAACAAACAGGAACTCGCACTGGGCACTGGATAAATATGTTAGTCCCAAAAATAGTATAAGAAGGTGCCAAAGTAAATGAAAGTCGAATAATATTGGCATGGAACAATAAAAAATTATAGATACGACGGTGATGTATCAGCATCCCCAAGCTTAATTCCTGCTCGTCCTCGAGTAGGTAAATGATAAAAATATAATTTTTGATGTGGAATGCTACCTAGAATAATCTTGATCATATGTCTAATCATGGCATGAATATTGAGACACAAGTGATTCAAAGCAATAATCTATCATTTGACATAAAAACAATAATACTTCGAGCGTACCAATAAAGCAATCATGTCTTTTCAAAACAACATGGCCAAAGCAAGATTATCCCTACAAAATCATATAGTTTGGCCATGCTTCATTTTCGTCACACAAAATGCCCCCATCATGCACAACCCCGATGACATGCCGAGCAATTGGTTCATACTTTTTAACGCGCTTCAGCTTTTTCAACCCTCACACAATACATGAGCGCAAGCCATGGATATAGCACTATAGGTGGAATAGAATATGATTGTGGAGGTTATATGGTGAAGACAAAAAAGGGAGAAAGTCTCACATTGACGCGGCTAATCAACGGGCTATGGAGATTCCCATCAATTGATGTCAATGCGAGAAGTAGGGATAGCCATGCAACAGATGCACTAGAGCTATAAGTATATGAAAGCTCAAACTAAAAACTAAGTAGGTGTGCATCCAACAGATGCACTAGGGCATTTGAGGAAGCCCATCGTTGAAATTTACAAGCCAAGTTCTATAATGAAAAATTCCCACTAGTATATGAAAGTGACAATATACGAGACTCTCTATATGAAGTGCATGGTGCTACTCTAAAGCACAAATGTGGTAAAAGGATAGTAACATTTCCCCTTTTCTTTTTTTCCTTTTTTTTGGGCGGGCTTCTTTGGCCCCCCTTTTTTATTTAGGCTTCTTTGGCCTCTCTTTTATTATTATTATTTATTTATTTTTATTGTTTATGGGGCAGTGCTCTATAATGATGATCATCACACTTTTATTTACTTACAACCCAATATTACAACTCGATATTAGAACAAATATATGACTCTAGTGTTTTCCTCAAAAATGGCATAATCACCTAGGTTAGCACAAAAATGACCTACACTAACCTTATTTTCCTCCAAATTGACATAATAAGCTTAGTTAGCTCAAAAGTGGCATAATTACCTAAGTTAGCTCTAAAATGTCATAAATAAGGAATATGAAGAAGAAAAACAAGGACGAGGATAAAAAGAAAGAATAGAAGAAGAAAGACAAGAAAGATAAAGAATAAAAGAAGAATAAGAATCAGAATGAGAAGTAAAAGGATAAAAAGATAGAAGAGAATAAGAAAGATGAGGAAGGAGAGAAGAAGAACAAAATATCTTCTTATTCTTCCTTTTTCTCTTCTTTCTTTTTCTCCATCTTCTACTCGTTATTCTCCTTCTTCTTCTTCTTCTTCTTCTTCTTCTTCTTCTTCTTCTTCTTCTTCTTCTTCTTCTTCTTCTTCTTCTTTTTTTTTTTAGTCTTCCTCTTCTTCTAACTTTCTTACTCCCATTTTTGCAGGATACATGGACAATATGGAATTATGTGAAATGTGAAACTATGTGAAATATAAAACTATGTATGTTGTTTGAGGACTTCTAGATGTGTTTGAGGACATGGACTATGTTGTTTTCATTTGTATTTGTCGAGGAAACCGACCACCTATGGGGTCGCAAACATCCCCTTTTACGTTCGGCGGGTAGTATTTTGACAAAGAGCATGTCGAGTTCTTAGCACACAGGGGATTTTTTATGCAAGTTCGGGCTGCAGAGATGCGTAATACCCTAGTCCTGCTTTGTTTGGTTATATGTGTGTTCTTGATATTTTAAACTTGCTACGATGCGTGCTTTGTCAAAAAGCCTGAATCCCCTCTCTGTGCGCCTCGGGCCTCCTTTTATACATGAAGGTTTGCCACAACGACACATAGGAGGTGGCAAGCTACAGTTATCAAGCTTATCACTTGGTCCACGTAGGACAGACGCATTTAATGTGCTGCCTATGTGTCCTTCCCCTTTATCGGGGATGGCAACAGAAGCCATCACGTCCTTCTCCACTCCTCCTTGCCTCACAATGCGTCCAGGCTCATAAGGCATGCAACGCCACGCTGGCTAACTAGCTGCTGTGTTTGCGCAATGGTAGGCTTCCACGAAGATCTACATGCCTCCACGCAGGCGCCTGCTTGGTTGGCATGCTTATCATCGCACTAGAGTGGTGGTGAGGTGGCGAAACCTTGCCGGGCGTCAGCCTGGCCGCGGCCGAGCGATCATCCCTGGCAAGGCTTGTCAGGGGCCTTGGAGTCGTCTCCGGCAAGGCTCTTGCCGGGGGTCTTAGTCTTCCGATCTCACGTGGACTCGTGTGTTGCCAATCATCGTGAGGGGTTGTATGCTATCAGGCATGCGCTTCCCGGATCTTGGTCTTGGCATTGTTGATGGTGTCAGAGCTCTCAACCCCAAGGGTGATGGGCTTGCTGGTCTCTTCACAAGATACCCCAGCAAGGAGCTTGCCGGGAGCCTCACAGGTTGTCCCGGCAAGGCTCGTTGCCGGGCATGGCCCTGCCAGCCTTCTGTTGCTTGTTGTCTTGAGCATATGTCTTGGTGGCCTCCGTGTGTTGTCTTGCTTCCTGCCATCCTCCTCTGCCTCGCCAAACCGTGCCGTGGGAGTGGCTGCGACTGTCCGTGCACAAGTAAGGGGTACAGAAGTACCCACACTTTTGTACACCGACAAGAGCCCCCGCGCCTGGGCCACCCATCAGCGCAAGGCGTAGTTGGGCCAGGCCCAAAGCAGTGTCCGGGCAGGCGTGAAGAGGCGAACTTCCACGATCATTCTGGAAGTTGCGCTTCCCCATGACCCGCGTCAAGTGCGTGAGGTGGGGGTCATGCGTTGGATGGGCGTGGCGCGCATGTGTCACCCGCAGTAAATGGTAAAGAGGCGGCCCGCACCTTCCCCATAAAAGGGAAAATACCGCGGGGTGCTGCTCATTTACCCTCTCCGCTCCTCCCAATCTTGGAACCACCATTCTCCTTTCCTCCACAAATCCGCAGCAGAGTTCTTGCTCCCGCTTGCCGCCGCCGCCCTTCCGTCGCCCTCAGATCCCTTGCTTCTTCTCAGCCGCCATGGCGCCCAAGGCAAGCAACAGAAATGGTGAAGCACGCTGATGAAGCACGCTCTCTTTGTTTCCTCAATCTGATGAGGCTGCGTAAGAAGCACGCTCTCTTTGTCTCCTCAACCGATGCGCTCACCCTCAGGGACCATTTCTGGTGCCTGTGGGGGAGGATACTACGGGGCATCCTACCACGGTGGTCATTCTCGCTCCCTTCGCCAAGCTCGGTCCGAACACCTACCCTTTCTTTGTTGACTATTTTCCCTGCGACCTCTGTCCTCCTTTCTCTGACTTCTTCAACGATATCATGCGCACATTTGGCTTTTGTCTCCTGGATTTCACACCAAATGATGTGGCGTGCATGGCTCTCTTACCCCATCTTTGTGAAGGTTTTGCTGGGATTCACCCCAACACGACACTCTTTCGCCACTACTTCACCCCCCGCATCCAGCCAGGGGAGGGTGTCTCCGGCTATATTGCTTCGATTCCTAGGGATTCGAGCAAGGGTGTGTACCCGGAGGGAGGCCAGAATGAGCGGTGGGATGAATTGAGGGGACAGTGGTGCTGGATCATGGAGGAGAAGCCGCAGTCGTTTTGCAAGGTTCGCCAGGCTCCACCGGTCTGTGGTGATGACTGGAGCGATCTTGACCCCAATGACAAGAAGCTCACGGTCGCCACCACTCGAATCCACCGCCTTGTCGCTGCCGGCCTTACGCTCGAGATGATCGGCGCTGATTTCCTCTGTCGTCACATTACTCCTCTGCGCAACAAGGGGAGGCCGGCGTGGGACTACAAGAACACGGCCAACATCATGATGCTCCGACCTGGCCTAAATCACAACTTCTCTGTGATCCAGCACGCGCATCTATGCCAACGGCTCTTCCAGCTAAAGGTCGACGAGGCCGGAAACGCCAAGAGGACCAGCAAGACTGCCAAGGCCGGCAAGACCAACCATCCATTTAGGTTGCCGGCGGGCGTGCACCCACTGAGCAACAATTCTCGTCTGACTGAGATTATTGCGGTGATGCCAGTATTTAATGCCCATAGCCTAGACCCGACCTGGGATGAGCCACAGATGGAGTTGGTGCAGGAGTTCTTTGACACCTTGGTGGAGGGTGCCATCCGCACCAAGCCAGAGCTTATCCGCCCCACCACGGATGCGAAGGTGGCATATATTGCCGCCAGGGCAGAGGAGGCAGCGCTTCCCGCAGAGGCCGGCAGCCTTGGCACCCTGGAGGACGAGGCCGAAATGGCGGAGGAGGAGAGATGGTTTCTCGAGTGGTCGGGGCCTGTCGAGGAGACCGGTGATGCCGCTGGCAGGGCTCCCCCTGCAGACGAGGTGGCCAAAGAGCCGGCCGAGGAGGCATCCGAGATAGACGAGCCCTCGGCCCCGAAGAAGAAGCGTGTCCTGCGGCGGGCCGGTTCCAACAAGCCAGTCCATCCCGTCAGGGCTGCACACCGGCAAGAGGCTCAGGCGCAGCCCATGCGCCAGACGAGGCATGTGACCGCGAGGGAGAAAGAAGTTGCGGTTGCAAAGAAGGCCACGACCGTGGAAGTGAAGAAAACCACGGCTGCTAGTGCCTCCTCCTCATCCAAGCGCGCAAGGACCCCGTCCCCCGTCCCCCACGGGCCACATCCCGGCGGCCAAATATGACCTTGGGTCTTTCAGCCCAAGGAGGAAGACGAGGACAGAGGAGGAAGACAAGTAGGCTGCTTGCTTCCCCATCCGTTTTCTATCTCCTCATTTTTGAGTTACTCCACCTTGATTTGGTTTCGTCGTTGCAGAGACATGGAGACGCTGGCCCAGCGTGTGGCGAAGAGGGCCAGAGCTTCATCGGGCGATGAGCCCCCAGCAAGCACTCCTCATGCGTAGGGGACAATCTTCATCAGTGCAGAATCGAGCCCTGAGCGTAGCCCCCACACCAGCCCCCATCGTAAGTTCATCTCCGTTTCTCGCTGGCGGGCTCTAGAGCACGCAGCCTTATTGATTATCTTGTCGGGCCCACAGGAGGAGAGCAGCAGCAGGAACAGCCACTAGGGACCGCCCCCGATATGCCGCCTCCCTCGACCATACCGACAGGAGGGGCGTCCCCGTCAAGGACTCCCACTGACGAGCCCATGCGTACTGTGGAGGAGGTGGCGAGCACTGGTGCTGGCGACCCTATCCCGGCAACAGACGTTGCCAGGGAGGGGGACGCATCATCCCCACTTACCGCGGGTAAGCTACTTGCCTTCACCTTGACTTCCATGTATCCTTCTGTCTTAAATCTCTTTGGTTTCTGGCCTTGCCTCACTCCTCTTTTTAATGCCAGATCCTCCCCTGGCAAACCGGGTGGATCTCGATGTTGTGATCATGGAGACCGCCAAGGACGCTAAGTCTGAGGCTGCGAACATCACTACCGAGGAGGCCACCAAGGCCGCCGCCGCAGACACCGACAGGGCCGTTGCCGAGGAGGCCGCCAAGGCTGCCGCCGCAGCCACCGCCGAAGCTGCCACCAAGCAGGTCACCAAGGCTGCTGCTAAGGTGGCCACCAAGGGGCCTGCCGGAGGGACTAGCGAGGCCACTACTCAGGAGGCCAGCGAGGCCACTGCCGGGGTAGCCGGTGGGGCTGCCACCGAGGAGGCTGCTAGGAAGCCTGTCGTGGAAGATGTGCTCCACGACCAACCCTCTTCCTCCTCAGCCCCCGGCCCGAGCAAGTATCCGAGGGTTGGTGACGATTTACACATCAGCCTCCTATGGACGGCAAACACCAGAGAGCCAGCCAAGGGGGAGGGGTGTTTGCCGATGAGGTTCTCACTGCTGCCGGGCTCCAGGTTGTTGATGAACCGAGCACCGACAGCAGCGACACCAAGGAAGATCAGCTCTGTCAGGCCATGAGCGCGAACTTCCAGAAGATCCAGGCACTCTACAATGCTCGCCAGGACAAGGTGAGCTCTAGGATGGCCGCCGTGGACAAGGCCGATCGAGGCGGACTTTCAAGAGCGTGTCACCCAGACGCAGAGTTGGTTTGCCGAGGCCCGGGAGAATCTGAGGGATAGCCAAATCTAGTAGGATGAGCGCCAGTGAGAGCTTCTACTCAAGCAGGCTGACATCGATAAGGCCCAGGACGCAGTGAAGGCACTAGTTGGCAAGGATGAGGCTGAGCAGCGGCAGCGCCAAGCTTCCTGGACTCTTAGGAAGAACATCTGGATGCCCATGAAGAAGCGCTTACCGCTAAGCTATGTGCCAAGGACGAGGAGATTGACAAGATGGTCATGCAGCGGGCCCAGGAGCTGAAGAAAAGGAACTAAGAGGCGCTCGATGCTCCGGCCCTGGATCACTCCGGCAAGCTACAGGAGGTCGTTGATGGCGCCGAGGCCGCAAAGGCCGCCAATGAAGAACTGGCCGGCAAGGTGGAGAAGATGGAGCTGGAGCTGGTGGGGCTGAGGGAAGAGACCTCAAAGCTGAATCAGGACAGGGACGTGACTGCCCATACCCTGGCAGAGCTACAGGTCGCCATCTCTGACAAGACCAAACTGCTTACTGCTGCCAATGAATCCATTGATGATTTGAAGCTGAAACTGGAGTCTCAGGAGAAGACGCTCTCGGAGCCCCAGGCTCGTGAGCGGACCTTGGCCGAAGGTCTCACGGACGAGCAGCAGCTGCTGCGGACTGCCGTTTCTTCCCACAACAAGCTCGTGGAGAGAATGAAGCCCTGGAGCAGCCACCTGGTGGACGTCGCGGAAAAGCTCATAGCGCAGCTGACCGCCATGGGCATGCCAAATTCAGGTTCTCCCGTGAGGCGAGAGTGGCCAAGAGCGCCAGTCTATCTGAGTTCTTCGAGCGCGTTCTTGACACCCTGAAGCTGCTCCAGTCCACCAGGGCGGCCTACCTGGCCGAGGAGTCCCGGCAACTTTGCCGGGGCGCCTTGATCAAGGTGCTCAACAAGGTGGCGCACTGGAACCCCAGCGTCGAGTTTGTTCAGGCGCTCGACAGCTTGCCGGTGGACGTTGACCGTCAGGCGATCAAGGAGCGCATCGAGCCCATCATCAGCTGCGTCAGCGGAGTCGCGAGGCTGGAGGGCCAGCGCAGGGATTAACTTCTTTATTCCTTGTAGTTGCTACAAGTTCGTACCCAAGACAGATTATCTTAAGTTAGGATCGCGGCTGTAATACAACTTTAGTTGCACCTTGAGCTGGTTGTATGTTATCGTCCATGTTTAATTTATCCTTGTATTTTCTGCACCCTACGCCTAGTTGGATAGGCCCGCTGGCACGTGCACCCCTCGCTGTAGGCGCTAGAAGGACGGATCCTTAGCAGCCTGTGTAGGGCATCGAAGCTAGTGGGATAACCTAACGCTCTTGGCGCAGCACCTGGACTGTCGAGTGGACTCGAGGAAGAACAAGGGCGCTCTCGATTACGGCAAGGTACCCCACCGTTTTTAGCAGAGTGTAGCACCCGAACTGTTAAGCAGACTCGAAACAGAACAGGTGTGTTGCCAATCGCAGCAGGGTTCCTTTTGCGTGCAGGCTCTCCATACAAGGACTAAAACCATCGAGGGTGATAACCTCATAAAAAGGATGAATTACTCAAAGTCTTGATAACTTAGCTTTTCTTTGTTGTGCGAATTGTCGTTGCGGCCGTAGACGCCGCCGCCCGCCGGGCCCTTCGCACTAGAATGGCGCGGACGGTCTCCATTGGGCTGGCCGCTGCGGTCGCCTTCTTCTTCAGCACCATGGAGACGACGAAACTATGGCCCTAACCAACGGACCAGATTCTTAAAACTAAACAGCCCCTAGCTGGCGCGCCAAAGATGTCGGGGAACCGATCACCTATGGGGTTGCAAGGATCCCCTTTTACATTCGGCGGGGGGTTAGTTGCACAAAGAGCAGGTCAAGTTGTTAGAACATAGGGGCTTTTGTATCCAGGTTCGGGCCGCAGATATGCATAATACCCTAGTCCTGCTTTGTCTGGTTATATGTGTGTTCTTGAGCTTTTAAACAAGCTACGATGCGTGCTTTTTCCAAAAGTCTAAATCCCCTCTCTGTGTGCCTCGGGCCTCCTTTTATACACGAGGGGGTTGCCATAGCAGCACACAGGAGGTGGCAAGCTACAGTGATCAAGCTTATCAATTGGTCCACATAGGACAAATGCATTTAATGCGCTGCCTACGTGTCCTTCCGCTTTATCGGGGACGACAATAGAAGCCATCCCGTCCTTCGCCACTCCTCCTTGCCTCGCCATGCCTCAAGGCTGATAAGGCATGCAGCGCCACGCTGGCTAACTAGTTGTTGTGTTGGCGCAATGGTAAGCTTCCACGAAGATCTGCGTGCCGCCACGCAGGCGCCTGCTTGGTTGGCATGCTTATTGTCGCACTTGAGTGGTGGTGAGGTGGCGAAACCTTGCCGGGCGTGGGCCAGGCCATGGCCCAGCGATCATCCCCAACAAGGCTTGCCGGGGGCCTTGGAGTCATCCCCGGCAAGGTTCTTGCCGGGGGTCTTCATCTTCCGATCCCACGTGGACTCGTGGGTTGCCAATCTTTTTGAGGGGTTGTATGCTATCAGGCATGCGCTTCCCAGATCTTGGTCTTAGCATTGTCGATGGTGTAATAGCTCTCAGTCCCAAGGGTCATGGGCTTGCTGGTCTATTCGCAAGCTGCCCCGGCAGGGAGCTTGCCGGGAGCCTCACAGGTTGTCCCAGCAAGGCTCGTTGGCGGTCGTGGCCCTGCCTGCCTTCTGTTGCTTGTTGTCTTGAGCATATGTCTTGGTGGACTCCGTGTCTTGTCTTGCTTCCTGCCATCCTCCTCTGCCTCGCCAAACCCTGCCGTGGGAGTGGCTGCGACCGCCCGCGCACTGGTAAGGGGTACAGAAGTACCCACAGTTTTGTATAGTGACACTATTTCATTTGGATACATGGACTGCTTGATGCGTTTGAGGACTAGATGGGTTCTTTTAATACCCTATGTATGTCACTGATGGACATTTGAGGACTTCTAGATGTATCATATATGTCTTTTGAAAATGCAGGGATATAATAGAAAATAGAGAAAACAGTAACTGTACACGCACTTTGTCGTCTGCCGCTGACGGCAAAGAGACCGTTCCTATCTTCCACCGACGGCAAAGGTGACAAGTGGCAGCAACCTGTGCACCCTGGGGAGATATGTGTCGCCATTTGTCCACTTTTCCTTCTGCTGGCAGACGACAAAGATAAACCAGGCAGACAACAAAGACCCTAACAGGAGTGAGGCCAGCTGACATCACCTCACAGATGACAAATTAGCTTAGCTCTTTGTTGTCTGCCAGCTGACGGCAAAGCCTGCCGTTAGCCACCTAACGGGGCTAACTGCTCAGTTGTGTTGTGTATGCACTTTGCCATCTGCTTGGCCTGGAAGGCGGACAACAAAGGTCTTTCTTGTAAGTTGAATATAAGCGGATGACAAATAGGCCCTTTACCATAGCTTACGGTGCCAGAGATGTTTGCCTTCTGCGGCTGACGGCAAAGACCTTTGACATCCGCTTTCTTGTTCTTTGCCGTCCGCCATGGCAGACGGCAAATCGGTTGATTCTTGTTGTGCGATATGAGGTATTACCATGCCGTTCCAGGTAAATTTGCATGTGCCATCTAAAATTTCAAATGAACATCTGTTTTGTGTGCCTGGACCGCTCATAGAGCTATAGGGGGCTGTCAGTATCTTCCATGCTAAGCGGGTTATTCTCATGATTAGTGTTTATTCACTCGTCCTTGCACGAGAGGGGCGGTAATAGGGATGCCCAGTCCTGAAATAAAAAATTCTAAATAATTAAACAAAACCCCCCAGGATTTTTTTTGGTATGGACGGTACTCTTGGATTTGGCTAGCCCTGGAGTGTGTTTGTTGGTGGAGGGGGAGTAAACTTTACCTTTATCGCTTGGGAACTGCCACTAATTTGTTTAGCATGGAAGATATTGATAACTCTTTGTCGTAACATTGACGGGAAGGGTGGTCCTCCCAAAATTACATGTATCTCTGTTTTAAGCTCTGAGCTCTAGCACCTCTGTAAATCCCTGCTTCCCTCTGCAAAGGGACTATATATTTAATTTTATGTCGAGTCATCTCCTTCTCAAACAAGGATTGGACCTGAGAGCACTATTGTCATCCTCATGCATTGTGTGCACTTAATGTTGGATGCATCATGACTAGATCTTTTCTACCATGAATTATAATGTTTAGTCGCTACTTGAACTTTGGAGGTGCTCTGCATTTATGTTTTGTAGTCTCAGAAAGGGCTAGCGAGATACCGCTACTGTCATATTATATCATGATTGTTTTGAAGAAGTGTTGGCATTTGATATATCTTATTATTGCTCGCTAATTTATTGTGCCATTGATATTAGTTAACATAATTCCTAACAGTTATTGTTGACGTGGTTAGTAATGATCTTTGCTGAAAATCTGGCTGCTACTTAAGCATATATATGTAAACAAGAACACAAGAGTTTGTAAAAGTTTTTCTTTATCACTTTGATTTTGTCAGCTGTATTGCTTGAGGACAAGCAAAGGCTTAAGCTTGGGGGAGTTTATATGTCTCGACCGTATCTACTTTTCGTAACGCTTTTGCTGTTGTTTTGGACACTAATTTGCATGATTTGAATTAAACTAACCCGGACTGACGATGTTTTGAGCAGAACTACCATGTGTTGTTTTTTGTGCAGAAATAAAAGTTCTCGGAATTGGACGAATTTTTTTGGAGAATTATTTCAGAATAAATAAAAAAATATTGGAACCAAAAACCATCGGAGGGGTGACCATGGCTGACCAGAATCCACCAGGGCATGCCACCCCCTCCAGGCATGCCCTAGGGGGTTGTGGGGCCCTCGGAGCTCCGCAGACCCTAATTCCAGCAGTATAAATTCCTATTTTTGGAGAAAAAATAGGAGAGGAAGTTTCATCGCGTTTCATGATATGGAGCCGCCGCCACCTCATGTTCCTCATCGGGAGGCCAGATCTGGAGCCTGTTCGGGGTTCCGGAGAGGGGAATCTTTGGTCTTCGTCATCACCAACCCTCCTTCATCACCAATTCCATGATTCTCTCCACCGGGAGTGGGTAATTCCTTTGTAGGCTTGCTGGTCGGTGAGGAGCTGGATGACATTGATCACATAATTGAGTTTATTTTATTAGGGCTTGATCCCTAGTATCCATTATGTTCTGAGCTTGATGTTTCTATGACTTTGCTATGCTTAATGCTTGTTACACTAGGGCCCGAGTGCCATGATTTCAGATCTGAACCGTTAATGTTTTCACTGTTATATCTATTTTCTATATCCACTCTTGCAAGTCATATTCACCTATTACGTGTTATGATCCGTAAACCCCAAGGTGACAACAATTGGGATACTTTCCGATGATGACCGTAGTTTGAGGAGTTCATATATTCACTATGTGTTAATGCTATGTTCCGATTCTCTATTAAAAGTAGGCCTTAATATCCCTTAGCTTCCTTATGGACCCCGCTGCCACAAGAGGGTAGTACAAAAGATGTCATGCAGGTTATTTTCCATAAGCATGTATGATTATTTACAAAATACATGCCTACATTATATTTATGAAGTGGAGCTAGTTTTGTATCACCCTAGGTTATGACTGTTATATGATGAATATAATCCAACGAATGCACCGATCCAATGCCTACGAGTTTTCCACATATTGCTCTTGCTAAGTTACTATTGCTATTGCTACTGTTATAACTCCTACAAAATCATTACGGTTGTCACTGTTACCACTGCTATCAACCTATCATATTACTCTGCTACTGATCACATTGCTCCAGATATTCAATCTCTAGGTGTAGTTGAACTGACAACTCAACTACTAATACTTACAAATATTTTTTTGGCTCCCCTTGTGTCGAATCTATAAATTTGGTTTGAATACTCTACCCTCGAAAACTATTGTGACCCCCTATACTTGTGGGTTATCAGTATCCACATAAATTATTGCCGGATCCCTGCCTCTTGCACTTAACGACAATACAGTTCAATCAAAATAATAATCAAGCATGATAGTCGTATTGAAACTACAATCAAAGAGATGTGTGGACTTAGCTAGTACTACTTACACTAAGTTGTTCAAATCACAGCCCCTCTCTCCATTCACCCCTAGCCTGCTAGGTGAACTCTTTCCAAACCTTCTCCTGCAAAGAAAATGAATAAAGGAGTTATTAATTACTTGATATTAGTGCAATAATGATTGAAATGACATCTAGAACATTTCTCTCATGTCCGCCCACATCTCCGTGTCTTTACGTATACGTAACGAGTCCATGGCCAGTACTTTTCCTGCGTCAAACTGAATGACTAAAAAAATAAAGTGGAACCTGCGCATGCATAGCTCATCAATTACACTTACATCGAGTAAGCGAAACAGAATGATGTGTACAAGAAAGTATAAATCTCACTGGAAGTTGTAAGGAAATAGTATTCCCATTTTGGTTTGTTGTTGAATTAACGCCCTTAGCAAGATCTTCTCTGCATTCTTGGTGTTCCATCGTATCGTACCTTCATGAATAGTATTTGGGTTAATGAATCCAATGTCCTGCATTTGTCCTATTTTGCATTCGAGGATCTTCTTTAGTGAGGATAATTAATTATACATGCAATGCACGAGTTGAGTGATGTCACTTGAACTACATCGGTATTTCCCCAAAGAGGAAGGGATGATGCAGCACGGTTACGGTAGGTATTTCACTCGGTTATGAAACCAAGGTATAAATCGAGTAGAAGAAATAAGCAATACTATGTAAATGGTACCTGCAAACAAATAACAAATACTTGCAACCCGACACATATAAAGGGTTGTCAATCCCTTTACGATTAACGGCGCCCGAGATTTGCAAGTTGACGGGATAAAAATTATGATAGATTGGATAAATCGATCTCGAACAAGTGTGAAATAAAAGATGCATACAAAAAGTGCAGCAAGATATTTTTGTGTTTTTGATAATATATATCTGAAAATAAAAGTTGCAAATAGAGGAAAAATCAAATAGCAATGTAGATCTGAAAGTATATGATAGGAAAATAGACCCGGGGATCATAGATTTCACTAGTGGCCTCTCTCGAGAAATAGCAAACGGTGGGTGAACAATTAGTGTTGGACAATTGATAGAAGAGCAAATAATCATGACGATATCCAAAACAATGATCATATATAGGCATCACATCCAAGATTAGTAGACCGACTCCTGCCTACATCTACTACTATTACTACACACATTGACTGCTATCCAGCATGCATCTAGTGTATTAAGTTCATGGAGAAACGGAGTAATGTAATAAGAATGATGACATGATGTGGACAAGATCTATTCATGTAGGAATATACCCCATCGTTTTATCCTTAATAGTAACAATACATGCGTGCCATGCTACCCCGTCTGTCACTGGGAAAGGACACCGCAAGATCGAACCATCACGAAGCACCTCTTCCAATTGCAAGATAAATAGATCAAGTTGGTCAAACAAAACCCAAATATCAGAGTAGAAATACGAGGCTATAGTAATCAAGAATGGATATTAAATCAAAGCAAATCTGACCATAAACTCACACTTCATCAGATCCCAACAAAACACCGCAAAATGTCATTATATAAAATAGATTTCCAAAAGGCCATTGTATTGAGATACAAAAAGAGAGAATAAGCCATCTAGCTATTGCCTACGGACCCGTAGGTCTGATGTGAACTACTCACGCATCATCAGAGAGGCACGAATGAGGATGACGAACCGCTTTTTGATCGTGTTCCCCTCTGGCAGGGTGCCGGAAAAGGGCTCTAGATTGGATCTCATGGTTCTGAAACTTGCGGCGGCTGGAACAAAATTTTGTTGACTCCCCCGGGGTTTCTCAATATTTGGCAATTTATAGAACGAAGAGGCGGTGCGGGAGGCCACCGAGGTGGGCACAACCCACCAGGGCATGCCCAGGTGGGTTGTGCTCCCCTTGGAGCCCAACTCTATTACTGCTTTGGCCCAACAGATGTGTTCTAGCCCAGAAAAAATCCCCAAAACGTTTCGCTGTGTTTGGACTCCGTTTGGTATGGATGTTCTGCGAAGTAAAAAACAAGCGAAAAACAGCAACTGCCACTGGGCAATATGTCAATATGTTAGTCCCAAAAATGATATAAAGTTTCTATAAAATGACTGTAAAACATGCAACAATGATAATATAACAGCATGGAACAATCAAAATGTAGCGACCACGATCCCAATGGACCGAAGTCTCTGTGCTTAAGTTTCATCCTTGGATCGGTAATGCTGACACACACAATACTATAGGAATTATAACAGAGTTCAATCACACACTTATTACATCGAGGTCCTCAAAAAGAGTATGATTATACAAATAATATGGTTGATGGCCATCTAAGCATAATAACTATGGAAGTTTTGAAGGTAAATTAGTCCATCAACTCCAATGGCATAGCTGAGTGCATGACAACGACCTATCACACCTTATTCTTCGTCGTTAAAGTCTGCAACATGAGACATTGCAGCCGTGTAGGTCAGCACATGGAATATGCTGGCAGAGTTACACTGTAGAGGAAAAGAATGCAAAGAACTATATCTACATGCATATTTGGCTGGTGGAGGCTCTAAGTTTATTTTTTTTGCATAAAGCTAATTATTCCCTACAACAAAGGAATAAATTTTATTTACTACTCCCAAGTTCTACCAATATTTGAGAAGGGTCCTCCAACTCAAATCCCAATTAAGTATCATCATTAAACCCAGTTCCATCAGTTAAAGAGTGATGAGATCAACAATAATATCCAATTCCAGATACTCAAGATGTCTATAAGCGGGGACACGGCTAACCATGATTAGTTTATACACTCTACAGAGGTTGCGCACTTGTCCCCACAAGGCTCGACCGCATCCATCATCGGAAGATCGAGACATAGTCTTTCTGAACCATTAACTCTCAACTCCTGGCGAACCGGTAAACCTACTTTCCCCTACATCTACTAGTCCACCTGTTTATGAGCTCACACAACTTACTCAACTATGCCTGAGCCCATAATGGCTTGTGGCTGCACATGGACGTTTCTAGGCATGAAATATCATATGATCCCTTTGAGCCTGGGTGGCGAACCGAGAAAAAATAACACGGGTACTCCGGGATTTCCCTAATGGGCAAGCACTAGGTTCCCGAGGTGCTCAACCAATCCACCCAGATGTGTATTAAAGTTGCCACCTTAATGTTAACCAAAAATTATTAATTCTCACAACTTCCATGTACAATCACGATCCAATCCCCGTCCATAGCATAACGTATATTCCCGAGGTGAGCAAAGGTAGTAGGTTCCTACCTCAAGTACTACAACCAAACCACAGTGCTCCCAATCCTACTCATGCAAATATTTGAGGGGAAAAACTAATGCATAGTAAAAACTGGGTATAAAAGAGTACGATCAAAGTGTAACTTGAGTTGCTGAGGATGTACAAACTCTAGGGATTCATAATAATAAGCTTCGCACTCCGGAAAATCTAGCGTAGACAAACAATAGCATACATAAACAATCAAGGAAATATGCAAAGAGAAATCGAGAAAAGATCCAAATAAAGCTCGAAAAAAGCAAATAGCTAACCTAAAAAGAAAACCAAATAAAATAGCATTATTTTTATGTGGATTAGATCTTAAAGGTAGGTACATGTGATTAGCTACGAGTTGCAAAAACAATCAACTCGAACGGAGTTACGAAACTCAAGATAGAAACAAAACAAGATCGAATAATAATCTGGACTAAACACAAATTTTAACTTGTCAAAATCATTTTCAAGTTGGTTAACTGGAAAGAAGATATCGTTATGAAGATCTAGGTGTTGGTTTCTTCTAATTTGGATAAACGGGCTAAAAGTTACGCTAGTTTTAAGATTAGGGGTTAAATCGCGATAAAACTTATTCGCGGTTAGGTCACTGGGCGAAAATAAACAGAAAAAGAAAAATCTATCGGACGAACGTCTGCTAACAGAACCTAACAAACGAATTCGTTCGTTAACACAACTAATCGGGTGAACGCTCGCTATTTAACAGTACTAAATAAAATAAACCGATCTAACCTAATAAAACGAATACAAAAAAAACGAAAACTTAACAGGCGAACCGGCACATTTATTTATAACGGATCGGTCGGCGGCGTCGGCGAGGTCAACGGCGGGGCGGCGCGACTCCGGCGGGGCAAGGCAGCTCCGGCAGTGACGGCGAGCGGCGGGCGACGCAGAACGGTGGCGGCGGCAAGCGACAGCGACTAGCGGCGGCGGGAGCTTTAGGAGAGGGCGGCGGCGACTGTGAGTTGGGGAGGGAGAGGACGGCGGCTGGGCGGCTTATAAAGGCCCCGCGGCTGGGGTCCCGACTTGGGCAGTGGGTCGCGGCGGCGGGTGCGGCTCGGACTCCGGCGGGAGTCCGACGCGGGCACGGGGTCGGGGATGATGCGGTTGGCGCGACCTGGGCCGGCCCAGTTGAACATTTTTTAAACGGCGCCGCGAAGAAAAATCCTAATAAATAAAAATAAATGTCGTAAAATTCCAGAAATAATTTTCACCGTCCCTACCTAATAGTTGGGACAAAGTGAACATTTTTCTGGACTAAATGCAATTTTCAAAAATGCATATTTTTCTCTAATTCAACCGAATAAATTGCAAATTAAATTTCAAATAAAATAGTTTGACTTCAAAATTTCTTTTCGAATATTTCTCCTCTATTTTGAAGAAGTCATTTTATCTTCTCTTATTATTATTATGTTTGAAGTAATTGGAAAGAATTTGTTGAAACCAAATTGATCCAATTGTCAAATTTGAAATAAATTCAAAAATTAAATTTAAATGAAACCTCCAACTCTCTCCTTGGGTCCTTGATTTGCTTAAGTCTGGATCGCCATCAAATAAAATGCAAAATGCAAAATAAAATATGAATGCATATGAATGATCTATGGATAACATCCAAGAAAATTGGGATGTTACAAACCTACCCCCTTAAGATGAATCTCCCCCTCGAGATTCAGGTTGGTCAGCAAAAAGGTGTGGATCGTCCTTGCGGCTGTCTTCTTCTCACTCCCAGGTGGCTTCCTCCTCGGTATGGTGGCTCCATTGAACTTGCCAAACTTAATAAACTTGTTGTGAGTAACTCGACTAGAAAACTCGAGAATCTTCACTGGCTTCTCTTCTAGGTCAGATCACTATCCAACTAAATCGCTTCCACTAGCACTGTATCTCTCAGAGGGATGTCAGCCATCTCTGTGTGACACTTCTTCAACTGGGAAACGTGAAACACATCACGAACTCCTGACAATCCTTCGGGTAATTCTAGCTTGTAAGCAACTTCTCCCATACATTCCAAAACTCTATATGGTCCTACAAAACGTGGTGCTAGCTTTCCTTTGACTCCAAATCGTTTAACTACTCGAAGTGGGGACACATGAAGATATGCTCTGTCTCCAACTTCTTAAGCTACCTCCTTGCGTTTAGTATCTGCATAATTCTTCTACTTGGACACGGCTACCTTGACTCTGTCTCGAATCAACTTAACCTTCTCCTCAGAATCTCTGATTAAGTCTGGTCCGAATAACTGTCTATCTCCAACTTCATCCCACGATAGTGGTGTCCTGCACCTTCTTCCGTACAAGGCTTCGAAAGGGGCCATCTTCAAACTAGCTTAATAACTATTGTTATAGGAGAACTCTGCATATGGCAAATTGTCATCCCACCTAGATCCATAATCTAGCGCTCAAGCTCTCAACATGTCCTGCAGAATCTGACTGACTCTCTCGATCTGCCCATCTGTCTGTGGATGGAAGGCTGTACTAAACTCTAGCCTGGTACCCAAGGTTGCATGCAACTGATTCCGAAACTTTGAAGTAAACAATGTTCCTCTATCCGACACGATGGTCCTCAAAACTCTATGCAGACATACGATCCTGGTCATGTATATCTTCACCAACTTAGCACTCATGTAATTTGTATTCATAGGAATGAAATGGGCTACCTTCATCAGGCGATCGGCTACAACCTAGATAGAGTCATAGCCTGAACGGGTCCTGGGTAATCCAGTGATAAAATCCATGCCTATAGCCCACTTCCATTCGGGTATCGGCAAAGTCTATAGTAACCCTGCTGGTTTCTGATGTTCTGCCTTAACTCTATGACATACATCGCATACTCCTACATAATCTACAATATCTTTTTTCATTCCTATCCACCAAAAACTTTCCTTCAAATCCATATACATCTTGGTGTTTCCTGAGTGAATCGAATAAGGCAAATCTTGAGTCTCTTGAAGAATCAACTTCCTGATCTCGGGGTCATTGGCCACATAGATATGATCCTCAAACTATAAAGTCCCATGCACATCTTGATGAAAACCTTTAGCTTTTCTTTACTCATCCTTTCCTTTATCTCTGCAATCTCCTTGTCAGTCTTTTGGGCCTCTCGGATCTTTCCTAGTAAAGTGGTTATGAGCGTGTTATCATAACTCCTACAGCTCAACGCATCTGCTACGACATTGGCCTTTCCTCGATGACAATGCAATCTCATGTCATAGTCCTTTATGAGCTTCAACCATCTCCTTTTCCTGAGGTTCAAATCCTTCTTCGTGAAGATGTATTTCAAACTCTTATGATTGTGTAAACATCACGACGGTTTCCAATGAGAAAGTGTCTCCATGTGTTGAGCGCATGCACTACGACTCCTAACTCCAAATCATGCGTGGCATAGCATAATTTAACTCATGAGGTCTAAGCTGTCGTGAAGCATACGAAACAACTCTTCCTTCTTGCATGAGAACACCTCGAAGTCCCTGACATGAATCATCGCAATAGACATGGAAACCCTTGCGTATGTCTGGGAGAATCAGCACTGGGCTGTAACCAAACATTTCTTCAACTCCTGAAAACTCGCCTCACACTCATCTGTCAAATTAAACTTGGTGTCCATCTTCAGTAACTCCGTCATGGGCTTTGCAATCTTGGAAAAATTCTCAATGAATATCCGATAGTAACCTGCGAGTCCAAGAAAACATCTCATATCTCCAACTGAGGTGGGTGCCAACCACTCAATGCCAGATGCAACCTTGCCAGGGTCTACTGCTCTTCCTTCTCCTGATATAACATGTCCGAGAAATCCAACTTCCTTTAACCAATACTCACATTTGCTGAACTTGGCATAGAACTGATGTTCCCTAAGCTTCTCAAGAACCAAGTGCAAATGTTCCTTATGCTCCTCTTCATTATTCGTGTACACCAATATGTCATCAATGAACACCACAAAAAACTTGTCAAAAAACTCCATGAACACCTTGTTCATCATAATCATGAAATAGGCAGGGGCATTAGTCAAACCAAATGACATAATTGTATAATTGTATAGCCCATACCTCATAGTAAAAGTTGTCTTAGGTATATCTTGCTATCGGTTCTTCAACTGGTGATAACCTGATCGAAGATCAATCTTGGAGAAAACCTTAGCTCCTTGCATCTGGTCAAACAAATCATTAATCATCAGTAGAGGGTATTTGTTCTTGACCGTGACCTCATTCAGCGCACGATAATCAACAACCATCCTCAAAGATCAATCCTTCTTCTCAATTAGAAGCAATGGGGCTCCCCAAGGTGATGAGCTCGGTCGAATATAACCTTTCTCTAGTAAATCCTTCATCTGCTTCTTAATTTCCTCCAGATCATTTGCGGGTATCTGAGACGGTCTCTTGGATATTGGTCCGGTGCCTGGCAATAACTCAATCGAAAACTTGATATCTCGATCTGGTGGCATTTTTGGTAACTCCTCCGGAAATACATCGGGATAATCCTTCACCACTGGTACTTCCTCCTGAACAACTCCAGATAGTGAATTCACCTGTGTCCTCCTCGGCGCATGCCTAGACACTTACTTGATCCTCTTTCCTTCTAGGGTGGTGAGTAGAATTGATTTAATGGCGCTCGAAATTCCCTTCAAAATTGGATAGCCAATCCATGCCTAGTATCACAACCAATCCCTGTGACCCCAAGACAATAAGGTCGGTGGGGTAAACATGTCTACCTATGGTTATTAGCAACTGGTAACATCCCCTACTAGCCATATACTCTGCTCCTGGGGAGCTTACTGACATAGGTGACTTAAGGGATACGGTTGGCAACTTAAACTTGTCCAAAAATCGCCTTGATATGAATGAATGCGATGCACCAGTATCGAAAAGAACAAGTGCTATAAATGCATTAATGAAAAACTTGCCAACAACTGCGTCGGGCTGATCCTCAATCTCCTCCACACTGACGTGGTTCACCTGACCTTTGGTGAAAGGGTTGGGCTTGTTTGCAGAACTTCGATTGCCATTTCCATTCTTTGCTTCCGGACATTCAGAGGCATAGTGTCCGGTCTTCCCGCACATGAAACAAGTAATGTGACTCAGATCCCTCTTGGCAAGTGTCGCGGGGTTGGGACAGCCCTGACTGTTGCTTCCTCCATTCCCATTTCCATTCTTAGGGCCACTGTGATTGTGTGAACTTCCTCCAGGGTGTGAATGTCCTCCATGGTTGTGACTGTGTCCTCCCTAATACGGGGTATAGCGAGGCTTCTACTGAGCTCCAGAAGTGTATCTCCCTTGTACGTACTTCCTCTTGCGGTTGTCAATCTGCTGTTGCTTGCCTTCTATCATGAGGGCCCTATCTACTAGCACTTGGTAGTTGTTAAAGGTTGCTACCAACAACTGCATGCTTAGCTCATCATTTAGTACCTCAAGAAACTTCTCCTGCTTCACGGCATCTGTGGCCACATCATCCGGGGCATAGCGTGCTAACTTGCTGAACTCATCCACATACTGTTCCAGTGTGCGACTCCCTTGGCGCAGGTTGCAAAACTCACGCTTCTTCAAACTCGTGGCTCCAGCTGAAACATGCACGGTGCGGAAGGTCTGCTGAAGCGATCCCATGTAACTCTTGCAATCGGGTAAGTGGTGGTGAAATTCTCCCACCAAGATGCTGCAGGTCCATCGAGCTGATGTGCGGTAAAATGCACTATCTCCGCATCTGTGCATCTAGCAATGGTCAGCCCTCTTCCAATCTCAAGGAGCCAATCATCTGCCACAATCGGCTCAGTGCTGCTAGAGAACACCGGCGGATTCAACCTCAGAAAACGGGTTACGTTGTCAACAGGGGGTGGTGGTGGATTGTTGTTCTTGTTGTTACCTTGGTTATGGTTATGGACTAACAACTGCATCAAGGCATTCTGCTGCTGGATCAACTAGGTGAGCTCCGGCGGGAAAGTGAATCTAATGTAACGTCTCGGAGGCATCTTACGGGTTTAGAGGGGGTGAGAAAGCATAGTAGAATAAGGTCTAAGAGAGATTTCACTACCCATAAGCACATGAGGCAAATACAATCAATTCACTTCATTCGATATCAAACAAGGTTCACACAAAATATCTAACTATGATTACAAATCGATCGATGCTAACTACTTGGGAGAATACTACTAGTAACATGGTGGTCGTCTAGAAATTTTGATCCGTGGAAGACTCCATAATGTCTGCTCCAGCTTCTTCTACGTAGTCGTCATTACTGTCATCATCTGCATCACTGTACGTGTCGGTGTTGTCCAAGATGATGTAGTGCTCTGAACGAATCTCCACTTCAGGTTCTTGGTCCGGGTTCACCACGAGTATTCCTAGCTTCTTCTTCAGTTCTTCTTGCTTCTACAATAGCACAACAATTTCTTTTTCATATCCATTGTTTGTTGACTTCAGTTCCTTTTCTAGCTCGATATTCCTCTTCATCACCTTCTTGGTCTTCTTCATGATGGCGATCATCTGGTTCTCATATCGGCGAATGTGCTGATCCATCTCCTGAATCTATGCTGCAATTGATCCATCCTTCCTGGTACGAATCATCTCCCAGTGTTCGTCTCGATGTCCACATATCTGATAGACGGTGTCTTCAAGATCCTTGTGATACTCTTCACAAATGCGTACAAATGAAATGTGGGATTCCCAACTCTTTCCCAAGTTCCAAGTTGGTTCATTCAAGGTAAACTCCATGGGCTCGGTTGTTGGCGCAAACGTTCTTCAACGTACACAAACTTTGATCATCTAGCGCTCCTCTTCCAGAATCGTTGCAATGAAGGTTCCAGTGAAACTTTGTAGTCTGATGTTCAGGTACTTGGTGACTTCCTTCATCTGTCGTCCGAAAGGGGTGTCATCATCCGGCTGAGTGAACTTGTTCCTGGGGTCCGCCATCTATGGAGTAGAAATAGAGGAGAATTAGAAATGAGCAAAGAAGAGAATACTATGGCTTTTCCTAGTGGCCGCGTCCTACAGTCAGTGTGTGGTCTGATACCATCTTGTAGTGACCACAATCCCAATGGACCGAAGTCTCTATGCTTAAGTGTCATCCCTGGATCGGTAATGCTGATACACATAGTACTCGAGGAATTATAACAGAGTTCAATCACACACTTATTACATCAAGGTCCTCAAAAAGAGTATGATTACACAAATAATATGGCTGAAGCCCATCTAAGGAAAATAATTTCGGAAGCTTCGAAGTTAAATGACTCCATCAACTCCAACGGCATAGCTGAGTGCATGACAACGACCTATTGCACCTTATTCTTCGTCGGTAAAGTTTGCAACATTAGACGTTGCAGCCGTGTAGGTTAGCACATGGAATATGCTGGCAGAGTTACACTGTAGAGCAAAAGAATGCAAATAACTATATCTACATGCATATTTGTCTGGTGGAGGCTCTAAGTTTATTTTTTTTGCATAAAGCTAATTTTTCCTACAACAAAGGAATACATTTTATTTCCTAGTCCCAAGTTGTACCAATATTTGAGAAGGGTCCTCCAAATCAAATCCCAATTAAGTATCATCACTAAACCCAGTTCAATTAGTTAAAGAGTGATGACATCAACAATAATATCCAATTCTAGATACTCAAGATTTCCATAACCAGGGACACGGCTAACCATGATTAGTTTATACACTCTGCAGAGGTTGCACATTTTTCCCCACAAGACTCGACCGCATCCATGATCAGAAGATCGAGACATAGTCTTTTTGAAGCGTTAACTCTCTACTCCGAGCGGACCGGTACACCTACTTTCCCCTACATCTGCTAGTCCACCTCTTCAAGAGTTCACACAACTTACTCAACTATGCTAGAGCCCATAATGGCTTGTGGTTGCACACGGAAGTTTCTAGTCATGAAATATCATATGATCCCTTTGAGCCTGGGTGGCGAACCAAGGAAAAACCAAACGGGTACTCCGGGATTTCCCTAATGGGCAAGTATTGTGTTCCCTAGGTGCCCCAACCAATCCACCCAGATGTGTATAAAAGTTGCCACCTTAATGTTAACAAAAAATTATTAACTCTCACAACTTCCATGTACAATCACGATCTAATCCCTGTCTACAGCATGGCTAAGCAATAATTGAGCATAACGTATATTCCCGGGGTGATCAAAGGTAATAGGTTCCTACCTCAAGTACTACATCCAAACCACAGTCCTCCCAATCCTACTCATGCAAATATTTGAGGGGCAAAACTAAGGCATAGTAAAAATTGGGTACAAAAGAGTATGATCAAACTGTAACTTGCCTTGCTGACAATCTGCAAACTCTAGGGATTTGTAGTAACAAGCTTCGCACTCCAGAAAATCTAGCGTAGATATACAATAGCATACATAAGCAATCAAGCAAACGGTGCAAAGAGAAATCGAGAAGAGATCCAAATAAAACTCGAAACAAGCAAATAGCTAACCTAAATAGAAAAGCAAATCTAACAGCATTATTTTTATGTGGATTAGATCTTAACAGTAGGTACGTGTGATTAGCTACGATTTGCAAAAAGAATCATGTCAGGACCGGATTTTCGGGATATTAACTTCCAGAAAATGGCCCTTGTGCCCACCAGCCCCAGGATTACTGTTAGCTGATGAGGCACAACCTTCATGCAGAAATTCCAAGAAAAATACATAATATGTAGTACAAGACCATTCTGGCCTATGAGTACAACAAATGGTTTCTAGTGGTTGATGGCGGAAGCGGTTTGTGGATCATCAGCGTTTATGGGACTCCATTTCCCACAGGAACAGCTGACCAGGTTAACTCCTATCTTCGCGAGGCTGCTATCATCATTGCGTAGGTTCCGGGGCTGTCATCGCATCGCTCCTCTCCATGCAAGAAATCTGGCCAAGACAATAGCGAGGGACAAGCCTGTGAGTACTTTGAATGTACTCGCAAACATTATGAACACGGGTATAATATAACAAATGATAAATACGCTCTGAAATATTCTATGATCACAACGTCAGTCATAAAATAAAATCTCTGATGCATGCAAGAAGGTCATTTATATGCATTAATATGAAATAACAGAGTAGTAATAAAATGCACCGATCGGGTGTCTGAAGCGACGCCTCGAAAGGTTAGCGAATAACGAGCATGCCTTCAAGGCGTCGAGCGACACCACATAAAGGGCTTATAAGGTAAATATATAACAAGCATGCCACAGTCGGGCGTCTGAGCGACAACACATAAAGGGCTTATAAGGTAAATATATAACAAGCATGCCACAGTCAGGCATCTCAGCGACACCACAAAAAGGGCTTATAAAGAAGCACAGTAAATATCCAGGAGGTGGAACCGTCCCAGGGATACTCGATAATTCAAATAATTTAACGGGTTAGTCCATAACAAATAATAATCATGATCATCACAAGTCACAAGTCATGATCCAAGTCCTGGTTTAACAGTTTCTCCTCCGAAGACCGACTCTAAGACCGACACTTGACCCATCCTGCATCGTAGTCCTTAACCATGGACACGGCTATTCGAATAGATTTAATCTCTGCAGAGGGTGTACTCTTTACCCATGAGTAACGGATTCCTTTAGTCCATCGGGACTAATTCCGTCTACGGTCTTTTAATTGAAAACACACCTAACTTGCACACACTAGCTTAACTTACCGGTGTCTGGAATCACCCATGACACCTGTCAAGCAAAACTCTGAGTGGGGAGGCTACAACCTCGCGTAGCATGGGATCAAATTTATACCGCACGCTCTAAGGGGTGGCCTCCCCTCTCGGTCCCAACCGGAAACACCCATTCCCCCGGACTAGGTGGCCTGCCCAACAGCTACAACCGGTATCCTCCACCATGGCCTCTCTGTACGGTGTGTGCTAGAAAGGGGTTGACGACTTACTGAACCGTACCCTACTTGTTGTAGGGACAAGTGGTAGTACGAAACAAGTATGGGGGTTACTGGAACAAGACTCGATCTATGGTCGACTCAGGAGGTTTAAGTATTCCCTGCATGATTAGCATAACGAATATATTTCATCCAACAGACAGAATCACCACTCATCATACCCCATCATGCCATACCGGACAAACTCGTCTCGACGAGGAACTAGGGACAAGCGCGGGTCTACACAAGATAGAAACTTTCTCGTTTTCCTTCCGGTAGGCACAAAGGCATACGAGGATGATCACTATCACATGCATGTCCATTTCCTACAGAAAGGAAATCTCCAATATGCATTCATGCAAATGATCGTATCCGCACATAAAATAACGAGTTCTCCGTATTAAGGTGGTGTTATAATCGTGTCAAACAATGCACAAAAATATTATGCCAGGGTTCAGAATGCTTGCCTCCAAGGGTATGCAAGTGGGGTGTGCCTTTTGAAGTTGACATCTTCTTCAAAAACCTATTTTTTTAATTATTCAAATTAACACATAGTTTCAAAACAGTGCAAAAAAGTTGTCTGAATTTTTTTCAAATAAATCTTAAAATAAACTAGACTAAATTTGAGAGGGGTAGGTAAAAGAATCAACTCATTTGGAGTTTTATTTAAAAAGATATAGCCAGTCAAAGTTTAGTCAAATCTCTGGTTTTAAATAAAACAGAAAAGGAAAAGAAAACGATTCGAATAGATACACGTCGAAGACGTACTCTGGGAATACGCCTCCACTTATGCGTGCGTGGACCGGTGCTGGGTCACTGACAGTGGACCCGCCTGGCCCACTAGTCAGGTTTGACTAGTCCACGTGCGCGCCGTCTCCTCCGACCGAACAGAGGCGGAGCTCCGGCGAGGCTCGCCGGCGAACGGAGGCATCCCTCGGGGATCTGAGCACATGGTTGTGCTCAGGTGGTCGAGGCGAACCCGTGGGTACCCGCCATGGTCGCCGACATGGACGAAATCGCCGGCGACGAGCTTCGCAGCGGCCGGTGTCTTCGGGAGCAAATGGGGATCTGGGATATGGTTGCTCCTGGTCGGGGCTGAGGTGATGGGCGGCTCCGTACGGTCACGTGGAGTTAGGTGGTGGCGCTGGATGGATGGGACGGGCTTCGGTTGCGATGAAACGGACCGGATCGTGGCGGCGGCCGAACCGGCCGGAGACGGGGGAGACGGCTTCCCGCCGTTGCCTACTGGCCGTGGGGTGCGCTAGAGGGGTGGTACGAGGCTGCTGAGGAGGCTCGAGCGGGGCCTGGGGGTATATATAGCCGGGGAAGGTCGGTTCCGCCATCGCCGGGGATAAGATCGCCGGTCGACCATTTCTGCTGCGGCAGAGCGGACGACTCGGAGATAAGGGCGGCCTGCTCATGAGGCCAAATGGCGAGGAGTTGTGGCTCGGGCGGCGCCGTCCGTGGCAGAGGCGCACTGCGGATGCCGGCGTGCCGCCAAGGGGGCCTGACGGCGGCGCTGTAGGGCAAGAGGGCAGCTTGGCTCGTTCTGGCGAGTGGTCCAGGGCGAGGCACGGCTCTGTAGGCGAGCAAAGGCCGTGGGCACGGCGAAGTAACGCGGGCTTTCGGTTGATGCTGCTGCGTGCAAAACGTGCGCTATAAGCGGGCCCAGAGCACGCGCGCGACATGTTCGATAGGATGCCAGGGTGATTTAGAGTGCTCGAGTGAGGCTGGTAATTAACAGGACTTGGCTAGGGTTTGCAAGGAAGTTAATGGACAGGGGGGTTAGGCCAGGAGACCATGCTTGCAATGCTAACCAAAAACCATGCCAAAACTGGCCATGCACACAAGGTGTTTGGCAAAATGCTAAAGGCATCTAGGCAGTTCTTAGAGTGGCAAAAATCTCCAGTTCCTAGTCTCTTCAGAATGTAAAGAGGGTGGCAAGGTTAGTTTGCCAAGAGAAGAAACTTGTTAGTGCAAATCATTGAGAAAACCAATTTTGGGCAGAAACTAAAGGTTGTCATACCATGTACCAAAAATATGCCAATGGGTTCATGCCCTTGGACTTAAGGGTTTTGGAGGATGGACTGTAAGCATGAGGAAGAATCATGGGCAACAGAGCAACATAAAAAGTGGTTGTTGTACAAATCAACAAGTTGGACCAGAGTGGAAATGAGGTTGATTCACTCAAATTTTTCAAAGAACCAAACTGGGTTTTTGCATAAACTTGAATAATATACTCCTGTTAACATCCCATAATATTGGTGGGAGTTTTAAAGAAATTTTTAAATAGGTTGTAGTGCAAATTTGCCCATTGGGCCAGATTTGAAAATTTGGTGTAGAGCTCAAAATCTCCAATGAACAGAAGATATTTTTCCATAAAATGATTTAAAAACATCAAATGACATCCCCAAATTTTGGTTGGAATTTTAAATAAATTTTATCAAATGGTCGTAGTTCAAAATAGGGCTTCAACTAATAAAAATCACTTTAAGGAATAAAGCTCAGAGAGCAAAATTTTATGCAAATAAATCCACTGATAACAGAGGTATTTTTCTTGAGAGGGTAAACAAGTCTAATAAAATAATTGGCCGGTTCTCACTTGGGGTAAAAACTCCATAACATAAAGAACAGAAAGGTTCTGAAATTAAAAGAGAATCCAGAAAATAAAAGTTTAAGTTTCCTGGCAAAATTTTAATTTATAAAACAAGGTTAAATTTTTTGGGGTGTCACAAATCAACTCAAACGGAGTTAGAAACTCAAGATACAAAAAAAACAAGATCGAATACTAATCTGAAGTAAACTCAAATTTTAACTTGCCAAAATCATGTTCAAGTTGGTTAACTGGAAAGAAGAGATTATTACGAAGATCTAGGCGTTGGTTTCATCTAATTTAGATAAACGAGCTAAAAGTTATGCTAGTTTAAAGATGAGGGTCTAAATCACAATAAAACTTATTCATGGTTTGGTCCCTGGATGAAAATAAATAGAAAAAGAAAAATCTATCGGATGAACGTCTGCTAACAGAACCTAAAGAACGAATTCATTCTTTAATAGAACTAATTGGGTGAACGCTCGCTATTTAACAGATCTAAATAAAATAAACCGATCTAACCTAATAAACCAAAAACAAAAAATAACTTAACCGGCGAACCGGGACGTTTTTTATACCGGATCGGTCGGCGGCGTCGTCGAGGTCAATGACAGGGCGGCGCGACTTTGGCGGGGCAAGGCGGCTCCGGCGGCGATGGCGAGAGGCGGCAGCAACAGTGACGGCGGTGCAGCAGCGACGGCGACTAGTGGCGGCGGCGGCGGCTTTAGGCGAGGGCGGCGGCGACTGCGACTTGGGGAGGGAGAGGGCGGCGGCAGGGCACCTTATAAAGGCCTGGGGTCGGGGTCCCGACTTCGGCAGTGGGCCGCGGCGGCGGGGGCGGCTCGGTCTCCGGCATGAGTCCGGCGCGGGTACGGGGTCAGCGACGAGGTGGTTGGCGCGAGCTGGGCCGGGCCTTGCTTCGGTTGGGCCGGCCCAGTTAAACTGTTTTTTTAAAACGGCGCTGCGAAGAAAAATCCTAATAAATAAAAATAGAAGTCCTAAAATTTCAGAAACAATTTTCACTGTCCCTACCTAATATTTGGGACAAAGTGAATATTTTTCTGGACTAAATGCAATTTTTAAAAATGCAAATTTTTCTCTAATTCAACCGGATAAATTGCAAATAAAATTTAAAATAAAATAGTTTGACTTCAAATTTCTTTTACAATATTTCTCCTCTATTTTGATGAAGTCATTTGATCTTATCGCATTATTTTTATTGTTTGAAATAATTGGAAAGAATTTGTTGAAATCAAATTGATCCAATTGTCAAATTTGAAATAAATTCAAAAATGAAATTTAAATGAAACCTCCGACTCTCTCCTTGGGTCCTTGAGTTGCTTAAGATTTCTGGATCACCACCAAATAAAATCCAAAATGGAAAATAAAATATGAATGCATATGAAGGATCTACGTATAACATCCAAATTGAAAATTCGGATGTTACACAAAACTATAGATACATTGGAGACCTGTCAGCATCCCCAAGCTTAATTCCTGCTCGTCCTCGAGTAGGTAAGTGATAAAAACAGAATTTTTGATGTGGAATGCTGCCTAACATGTTCATCACATATTCTTTTGTTTTGCAGCATGGACATTTGGACTTTTATATGGTTCAAAGCAATAGTCTAGTTTTGACATAAAGACTTTAATACTCAAGCATATCAACAAGCAACTATGTCTTTAAAAATATCAACACTAAATTAAGTTATCCCAAGCCCATCATGCTCAATCATTGATCCATTCATGAAACACACTCGCATATTAGCTACATCCAATGCTCAAGTACGATCATAGTACCCCTTAGTTGGTGCTTTATAAGAGAAGATGGAGACTCAAATAAAATAAAAATTGCATAAAGTAAATAGAAATTCCTTTCACAGAGGGAAGTAGGGATTTGTAGAAGTGCTAGAGCTCAAACTTAGAAGCTAGAGATAAAATATTTTGGGTGGCATGCTTTTCCGGTCAATCAAAACGACCAAGTAGTTCCCAATACTTTCCATGCTAGATATATCATAGGCGGTTCCCAAACAGAAAATAAAATTTATTCCTTTTCCCACCATGATTTCACATTCCACGACTAGCAGTATCCACCGGTGCCATACATACCAACACTTTCCAGCGAACTTATTATTTGACAACATACATTAAATTCAGTTTCCATTTTGGGACTGACATCTCAAATACTTTTGTCGTACTCTCGTGCAATGACAAGTGAATAAACACTCATCTTGAGAATAACACGTCTAGCATGGAAATTATTAACCATCGCCTACTGTTTCATTAGCGGTACGAACACACAAAAAGGAAATTTATTGTGAACATTAGAGATGGCACATACAAATTTTCTTAGAACGCCATGGAAATACTGCATATAGGTAGGTACGGTGGACTCATATGGCAGAACTGGGTTTGAGGATTTTGGATGCACATGTAGTATTTCTACTTACTACATGTGAAGGCTAGCAAAAAGATAGAGAAGCATCCAACGAAGAAACAAAAAATCACATAAATGAGCATTGAGCATAACTAACACTGAATGATGCACCACAAGTAGGATGTAATTTCATTGGATTACTATTGCCTTTCGTGCTTGCATAGGGAATCACAAACACTAGTAGAAAAAGGGTCAAACGTGAAGCACATTAGTGCCGGTTCGAATTTGAGCCGGCACTAATGTATACATTAGTGCCGGCTCCAACAGCTAGCCGGGCCGCTTTCATTAGTACCGGTTCATGGCGAACCTTTAGCACCGGTTCGTGCTAATTAACCGGTACTAATGATAGTGGTGGCAGGATGTTGTCAAAATGGGGCCCCTCCAGGCCCTTTAGTACCGGTTGTTGGCACGAACCGGTACTAAAGGTCGTCCTACATAAACCCTTCGTCCACCCGAGCTCACCCTGTTCTTCCCCTTTCCCCTCTCCTCTCTGTTCTTCCCCTCTTCCTCTCGAGCTCATCACACATTTTGCCCAAAATTTGTCAAGATTTGAAGGCCCCCATCCATTCAAATGATCATAAAGGTTAGCAACTTTGTCCTTTGATCTCTCATTGCTAGATTAGCTCTTGCAATGCTTTATATAGTGATTAATTTGTGAGTTTAGTAATTTGGGAGGAAATATATATATATGTGCTAGTATTTGATTTATATGCAATTTGAGGTCAAAAATAACACTTAGTTTGCATATGTAGGTGTGTTTTACTTAGTGCCTTCTAAATCTCCGTCAGAATTCACCGCCGATCGCCAAGACCGTCTCTGTCACGGCACCACCTTGTGGTGAGCCTCTTGTTGATGAAATTTTATATAAAAAATTGATGTTTGTGTGATTTGGATATATAGTTACTCGTATAATTATCTTACCCGTACGTTGTTTGTTATACATAGTGCCATGGTTTTGATATCCGTAACCGTCGGCCCTCGTCCTTGTTATGATTCGGATGTGGTATATTCTCTTTTAAAACTATTAGTTGCATTTCGTGTTTATGACAAATTATGCCCATCAAGTTGACATAGATCTTTTTATCTACGAGGTATGTGAACCAGAAATTCCAACCGACCCTATTGTCGAGAGGTTAAATTTAGTTGAAAGAGAAAACGAGTACTTGAAAGAAAAATTGAAAAGAATTGAGGGGGAGAAGATGGAATTGGAGTTGCATTTTGCCGATGTCGTCGATGATCACAAGATCAAGATGGAGAAAATGCGCTTGAAGATTAGAAAGATTAGAAAATATGCCATCGATAGTGAGGCTTGGTATCATTATGCTGTTGGATCAATTGTAACCTTAGTTGCGATCTTGATCGCATTTGTTGTTGCATTTAAATGCTTTAGCTAGAGAGTTATTTGTTTGTTGCTTTTAAGTGTTGTATGAACTATATGTATCAACTTGTATTAATTTGGTCTATTTGGTGTTGTGTAATGAAGATGAGCCCGCAATGGATGTACGATGACCGATGCTCTCCCCAGTTCGTTGAGGGCGTGCATACTTTTCTGCTTGCGGCTGAGGCAAACAAGCGGGCGGATGGTTTTATGCCTTGTCCATGTGCTGGCTGTAAGAATGGTCGCAATTACTGTATGTCGAGAACCATTCACGTCCACCTGTTTGAGTCCGGTTTCATGCCCCACTATAATATTTGGACCAAGCACGGAGAAAGAGGGGTTATGATGGAAGACAATGAAGAAGAAGAGGACGACGACAGCTATCCTGGCCATGGGTTCCCTAAATACGATGATACAACAATGGGGAAGAAGCTGAGCCGGTAATGCGGGAAGAAGCTGAGCCGCAATGCAGGAAGAAGCTCAAGAAGAGGCATCGATGAGCCCGTTGATGATCTAGGTCGGGCCATTGCCGAGGCAAAGAGAAACTGCGCAAGTGATTTGGAGAAGAAGAAGTTGCAGCCCATGTTAGAGGATCACAAAAAATTGTTGTACCCGAATTCATGAGGTGACAAGAAAAGCTGGGCACCACAATCGGAATTGCTGCAATGGAAGGCAGAGAATGGTGTATCTGACAAGGGATTTGGAAAGTTGCTGGTAGTGATAAAGGATATGCTTCCAAAGGACAACGAATTGCCCGAGAGTACGTACGAAGCAAAGAAGGCTGTCTGCCATCTAGGGTTAGAGGTGTAGAAGATACATGCATGCCCTAATGATTGCATCCTCTACCGCGGTGAGTACGAGGATTTGAACGCTTGCCCGGTATGTGGTGCATTGCGCTATAAGATCAGTCGCGATGACCTCGGTGATGTCGAGATGAAGCGCCCAGAAGAAGATTCCTGCCAAGGTGATGTGGTATTCTCCTATAATACCACGGTTGAAACGTTTGTTCCAAAACAAAGAGCATGCCAAGGCGATGCGAATGGCACAGAGAAGACCGTAACAAAGACGGAAAGTTGAGAGTACCCGCTGACGGGTTGCAGTGGAGAAAAATTGAAAGAAAGTACGGGAAGGAGTTTGCAGATGACGCAAGGAGCGTATGGTTTGGTCTAAGCGCAGATGGCATTAATCCTTTTGGGGAGCAGAGCAGCAACCATAGAACCTACCCTGTGACTCTATGTTTGTATAACCTTCCTCCTTGGTTGTTCATTATGATGCCAGTGCTCATCCAAGGCCCTAAGCAACCCGGCAACGACATTGATGTGTACCTAAGGCCATTAGTTGAAGAACTCTTACAACTATGGAATGGAATAGGTGTACGTGCGTGGGATGAGCACATGGGGAAGAATTTGACCTAAAGGCGTTGCTGTTCGTGACCATCAATGATTGGCCTGCTCAAGAACCTTTCGTGATGCATAAACAAGGGATACCGCGGATGCACACACTGTTTGGATGATACCGACATTAGATATTTGAATAGTTGTAAGAAGAATGTGTACTGGACATCGCCGATTTCTTCCGAAAGCAGGTATCCCGTGAAGAAAGAAAGGCAAGCATTTCAAAGGTGAGGCGGATCACCGGACGAAGCCTCGCCACCGCATTAGTGCTGATGTACATGATATGGTCAAGGATTTGAAGGTGATATTTGGAAAGTTATCCCGCGGACAACCTGTTCCGAAGGACGCCGACGGACGCGCACTCCATGTGGAAGAAGAAATCTATATTTTGGAACCTGCCATATTGGAAAGACCTAGAGGTCCGCTCCGCAATCGACGTGATGCACGTGACGAAGAATCTTTGCGTGACCCTGCTTGGGTTCTTGGGCGTGTATGGGAAGACAAAAGATACACCGAGGCACGGAGGACCAGCAACGTATGCACGGAGAAGATGGCATACATCGTGGTTATGCAAGCTACGCCTTACCAAAGAAGAGAAGGAAATCTTCTTTGAATGCACCTTTCGATATTAAGGTACCGTCGGCTTCTCGTCGAATATAAAGGGAATAATAAACATGGCAGAGAAAAAGTTCGAACCTAAAGTCTCATGACTGCCACGTGATTATGACGCAACCGCTTCCGGTTGCATTGAGGGGGCTTCTACCGAAAACGCTCGATTAGCCATTGTGAAGCTATGTGCATTTCTCAATGCAATCTCTCGAAGGTAATCTATCCAGAAATCATACCAAGGTTACGTAATGATTTGGTGCAATGTCTTGTCGGGCTTTCGAGTTGGTGTTCCCACCATCCTTCTTCAACATCATGACGCACGCCCTAGTTCACCTATGCGAAGAGATTAGCGCTCTGGGTCGTGTATTTCTACACAATATGTTCCCTTTTTGAGGTTCATGGGAGTCTTAAAGAAATATGTTCATAACCGTGCTAGGCCAGAAGGAAGCATCTCCAAGGGCCATGAAAATGAGGAGGTCATTGCGTTTTGTATTGACTTTATTCCTGACCTTAAGCCGATTGGTGTTCCTGAATCGCGGCATAAGGGCGCATCGATGGAAAAGGCACGCTAGGAGGGGAACAAATAATATGTATGGACGGACATTCTCTCACCGAAGCAATACTACACATTTCTACAGAATTCCGCCTTTGGTGGCTCCGTATATGGATGAACACAAGAATTTGCTACGCCCAAACACCCGGAGCGGTCGATGACTGGATTACACGTGAACAAACCAGGAGTTTCGCCAATTGGTTGCGTATATCGCATCATGCATGACACCTCTATTGAAGATGACCTGTACTTGCTGTCCCAGCTACCATCTTCAATATAATGACTTTCAAAGGGTACGAGATAAATGGTAATACATTTTACACGATCGCCCAAGATAAGAAGAGCACCAACCAAAACAGTGGTGTCCGCTTTGATGCAGAAACCAAGACGGGAAAGGAAACATATTATGGATAAATATAGGACATATGGGAACTTGACTATCGACGTGGTTTAAAGGTCCCTTTGTTTCTGTGCAAATGGGTCAATATGACACTAGGCGGGGTAACGGAAGACCCGCAAAGATGTAATGACAACAAGTGGATCTCAACAATCTTATGACGCAGACGAACCATTCGTCCTAGCCAATGATGTGGCACAGGTTTTCTATGTGAAGGACATGTCTACCAAGCCAAGAAAAAGAAAAGATAAGGAAGCGAATGCATCGTGACGATGAGCCAAAGCGACACATAGTTCTTTCTGGGAAGAGAAACATCGTGGGAGTGGATGACAAGACAGACAAGTCAGAAGATTATGAAAAGTTTGATGAAATTGCTCCATTTACAGTGAATATTGACCCGAGCATCCCGTTAAATGATGAAGATTTTCCATTGTTATGGCGAAAAGGGACACACGCGAAGAAAAAGTTTCACACCCAAAGATCTGGGATGTGATCGGCTTCACTATCATCACTTTCTTCTGTGTTTCACACCCAGAGGGGAATCTCTGTAATAGTTAGGGTAGTTATGTGTTTTGGCATTTGAAATGTGAAGAAATTTTATGTGCAAACAAATTCTTTCATGCCTTTACTGATTTTTAAAGTTAAATTATTCACAAACTAGTGATTCACACTAATTTCAAATAATTCAAAATTTAAACTATTCAAATTTGAAAACTACGGGCACTAACAGAAAGTTTGTAATTTTTGTACCTAAAGCAAAAATATTCACAAAGAAACTCTAAATACACAAAAAACAACACAAAAATAAATAAAGAAAAAATATATAAAAAGCCCGCCTACTATGCCGTGAGCGGCCTGCATACGACTAGAAACCCAACCTGTTGTTGGGCCAGGATGCGGCCAAGAAGGCTGGCGTGGGCCACAGGCAACAAAGAACACGAGGCCCAAAGAGGGCCTGCTTTGGGGACGAGCTCGAGAGAGCGACCGCATGGGGGTTTATAAACCAGTCACGCCTCGGCTAGCGAGGTGGGACTGAACTATGGCACTACACTGCTTAATACATTCTTTAGTACCGGTCGTGGCACAAACCGGTACTAGTGGGCCTTTAGTACCGGTTTGTGCCACCACCCGGTACTAAAGGGGGTCGCTTCCGCCGCTTGGCTGGTTAAACAGATTTTAGTACCGTTGGTGGCTCCAACCGTACTAAAGGTGCCTTCTATATATACAACACTAGAGAAAAATTTCATTCTCCCTCTGTTTCTTCCTTTGTTTCCCCATTGAAGCACCGCCCGCCCCGATCGATCGACGCCGTTGCCGCCCCCCTGCCGCCGCCTCTGGCCCCCATCGCCGCCCCTGCCCCGTCGCCGCCTCGCCTCCTTCGCCGCCTGGCCCGTCCCCATCGCCGCTCGTCCCTGCCGCCGCCCGGCCCGTCCCTGTCACCGTCCGCGTGTCGCCATCCCCGCGTCACTCCCCGGTCTGTCGCTGCCCCGCCATCCTCGCTGTCGCTGCCGCCGCTATGAGCTCTCCCCTCTAACCCCTCTCCCTCGCCTCAAGGCCACCATGGGCGCCGCCCCTCCCGAGCCCATACACACACACACAAGCATGATGAACACACACACACACACGTATATATGTATGAATGCATGTATATATTAGTATATACGTATTTTGTATGTTTAATTAGTTTAAATTTTTAGATTATTATTTTTCACTAGTATATATGTATGAATGCATGTTAGATGGATATAATTAGTGTTTAATTAGTATGGAATTTTTATATAATGTTGTTTTTCTGTTTTTTAATGGATGTATAGAAGTTGTTTTTCTGTTTTTAGTGTTAGATGCTTAATTAGTACGTAAATAGCATATAGATTTTGACATATGCAATGATAGCATAATTAGTGTTATATAGAAATGTTAGAAATTTTAGTTATCGTAATCCAATCATTAAAAAATGTTACTTTTTATGCGGTATATAGCTAGTATTTGTTCTCGACGATGCGGCCCGCATCCTCGCCGTCGACACGTCGCTGACGATGTCCGGCTGACCCATGTCCGGACTGGGCTCCGCTGGCTGGCACCGGGAGGTGCTGCTCGGAGGGGCGCGCTGCTTGATGAGGAACCCGCCCCGGGTTCCGCTGCCGACCCTGATCTCATTTGGTGGCGTCAGCGTGGGCCAGTTTTGGTGCGGAGGGAGCCGGCCCCGCTGGAGGTGGTACGTCGCCGTGTCAGGGAGGAGGACAAGCACGTCCATCGCTAGATGGTTGCGTTAGAGGGCGGCAGGTTCTCCAATACCTGTCAGTTTCTTCAGGGATCTCACTTCAGCTATGATCCTGTGAGGGTTCCTTCTCTTTGCGTGTCCACAGCCCGCGCCGCAGGAACCACGAGTGTCCTAGATTCTTCTGTAGTATTCGATCTTTATTAGCTACCTAGCCTGTGATGTATTCGATATTATATCTATTATTCGAGATGATGTATTCGAGATTATATCTATTATTCGAGACGATGTTTTCGAGATTACATCTATTATTCGAGACGATGTATTCGAGATTATATCTATTATTCGAGATGATGTAATTTGAATACTAAATTGGTTTATATTTCTTTTGGATTAGTTATATAAAAGCTATGGCGGACAATACCGGCTGAGAGGGAGAACAGGCCATGTTCGATATGATACGCCATCCTCACGGGCCAGATGATGATCAGAATGAAGAAGATTATGACGGCTCATCATTTCTAATCAACACCGGAGAGGGTGATATGATATTCGATCGCGACGACCGAATTGATGAAGTCATGAACTATGATTATGATGATGACGAAGAAAATGTTGATCTTGAAACAACAAAGACCGGCGAGGTATATATATTTATATAAGCAGGCATCTGGTGATCATCACATGTTTTAAATGACTTGAAGATATATTAACGAATCGATCTTTGTTCTTTAAGCCATCCAGATCGAGAAAATCTTCAGGAAAAGGACGAAACGAGGCCCGAACAAAAAGTTGAAGGAGGGCGTACAGTACAATATCGAAGCAATAAGACCTAATGGTGAACCATTAGCACCTAAGAAGATTGCGGACAAGTTCGTTCATCAGTGCGGAGTTGTTGTGAAGGACCAACTCCGATCTCCCTTCAAGAATGGAGAGAGCCAAAGAAAAGACAAAAGACAAAAAGACAAAACGGACGCTGCTCCACGTCCAGATGTTACTTTTGTCGACAAAAGACAAAAAGAACTGCTTTGGGATACTCTCATGGAACATTTCACCCTACCAGATCATTTCACAGAAGCAGATGTGCAGAAAGTCAAGGACGCTGCTCTTAGGAAGATGGCGGTTGCATTCAAGAACCACAAGAATCGTGAATGGGACAAGTACGTCAAGGGAGGAAGGAAGACTCCAGTATTTGAGGGAACACTAGAGAACCAACGTGCTCATTGGGACGATTTCGTGAAATACAAGGATTTAGAATTAGCTAAGGAACGGTCGAGAATAAACAAGAAGAATGCCGATAAAAAGGATAAGTTACATAAGTGGGGCTGTGTGGCTATGCGGTGGCAATGCCTAAGTGGGATAAGTCCGAGAAAGGGATGGAGGATGCAGGGTGTCACCGCGGTTACTAAGAGCTGGCCCCCTGTGTGCAGGACTTGGTTCAATGCGCATGGGGGAGTTGGACCCAAGATGTGCAATGTTTCGACGAGGGCAAGTCTGAAGGGAGCCGACGATGCGATACTTGTTGCAATATAAGAGGCACGATCGGGGTGTTCCAGCCCAACAGAGAGAACAACGAGCTTACGCGTGCCTCGGGAAATCCTGAACACCCGGAAGAACACGAGGCAAGGGCGCTTATTACGTGGTATGAGGGTTTTCAGACCGGAACCACGACTACGTAACCTGCAAGTAGAAAGAAGATTGCGGAGGAGAAGAAGAGGAAGATGGAGGAGGAGCAGGAAGCAGGACTATGAACGCCTTCAAGGACTAGAAGCAAGTCAAGCGGAATTGGTAGTCAAATTCCAGCGCAGGAGAGCAGATCGACTCACTTAGCCAGCAAAGGGGTCTCAGCCACCTGCCTCCGCCGCCTCGGCAATCGCAGAGAAGAGACACCCCGCAGCTATGGTGCGTAGCGGTACGAGTCGAGGTAGTACAGGAAGTACATGCGGAGGCAAGCGATATAAATATGGTCCAAGCCTCACGCCTCTTCCACAGAGGCCTTATGACAGGTCCGAGGAGGAAAACGCAGCCATATCGAAGGCCCAGGTGGAAGCCCATTTTGCACCGAAACCGCCACTGCCGCCAATGGAGAAAGTGCCTAAGGAAACGATTGACCACTTCTTTCGTATGGCTCAACCACCAGCTTCCAAGCCTGTTGACACAGACTATGAGCGCCACATTAGGAAGTTAAATCGAGCATGTCTACGTAAGGAGGCGAGCTCGGGATCGAGCAAACAACAAGCAGCTGTCAAAAATTGCGGGAAAACCATTCCCCAACTGGGAGAACAAAGGCGCTAATCGATCCCTCGCTTGTTGTGCCAACAACACGTGATAAAGACACGCGCCCAATATTATTGTGGGCAAACAGTTTACGTTCCCGAGGTGGGCAATGTGGTAATAACCAAGGACCATATAATGCAGGCTGAAGTTCTCAACATCACTGTTGGACAACTCCTCGAAATCGAGCCCATGCCTGTTGAGGGAGTTCCGGACTAGGGGGTGTCCGGATAGCCGAACTATCATCATCGGCCGGACTCCAAGACCATGAAGATACAAGATTGAAGACTTCGTCCCGTGTCCGGATGGGACTTTCCTTGGCGTGGAAGGCAAGCTTGGCGATACGGATATGTAGATCTCCTGCCATTGCAACCGACTCTGTGTAACCCTAACCCTATCCGGTGTTTATATAAACCGGAGGGTTTTAGTAAGTAGGACGAACAACAATCATACCATAGGCTAGCTTCTAGGGTTTAGCCTCCTTGATCTCGTGGTAGATCCACTCTTGTAACACACATCATCAATATTAATCTAGCAGGACGTAGGGTTTTACCTCCATCAAGAGGGCCCGAACCTGGGTAAAACATCGTGTCCCTTGTCTCCTATTACCATCCGCCTAGACGCACAGTTCGGGACCCCCTACCGAGATCCGCCGGTTTTGACACCGACACCTGTGCTTACAGAGGATGAAATAAAACGGAAATATGTCCGGGGCCAACCTTTGGTCAAGCCAGACAAGGTCAAGAACCTCCCAAAGAGAATGTATGAATTGCATCAATGGTACATGAACATTACCAAGATTTCCAATCGATTGTCCGTCATGGTGAATGTCAAGGAGGAGCATTACTTCCATGAGAAAGCTTTGTCCGTTGAGTATTCCGAATCGCTTTCAGTTATACAATCAAGACGCACTCGACAAATATATCGTCAGTTGCTATTGTCTGTAAGTGATTTCTTTCTGTAATTTAAGTCTCAAGCTAGCTGTAGTGATCCTTTTGATCAATCATTACCTGTAATTATCCTCACTATATTTTCTTTTCTGTGGTATTATGCAGGATGAAGATGTATGAAATGAGAAAATGTGGACGCTTTGGCATTGGGTTCATTGACCCAAACACCGTTAATGAATACACATGGAAAATAAATCCACATCATCAAAAGGTCAGAGAGGACAACATGCTAGAGTTCTTGAAGCGCCTCAAATACAATGAAGATATACTACTTCCTTACAACTTCCAAAGTGAGTCACACTGCCTTGTACTACAAAATCTCTGCTTTTGCCTACTAGCTAGCTACATGTTTTTGCTTACATATGCCCGCTTAATTAAGACATGCAAACGTGTGTGCATGCAGATTTCAATCGGATCTTGTGTATCATTAAAGTTGACGCGGAACAGCTTGAAATATCGGACTCACTACTCAAAGCAAATACTGACTATAACATCTTGTTTGGGATAGTCAATGTGTAATTTCAATCATTATTAACTATATATCTCGGCCTATTTAGTTCGTCATTTCATGATATGAACTATTTAATAACCCCTTTATTAATTTTCTTTGTCGGGCGGGCAGGGCTTGGGCAAGGTTCATCGGCGTCACTAAGGCGTAATGGAAAAAAGCTTAACTGGTTTCACCCAAGGTAAGTAATTATAGTACTAGCTAGCTAGCTAGCTGCCATCTCTTTAATTATCATGCTTGATTAATTATTATCTGATCAAATTCCATTCTCGTAAAGGCCCTGCAGCAGCGCAGGGACTGATCTGTGTGCATTCTGCGTTTGCGAGAACATTCGCATGATGGCGTCCGAAAGGAGCAGATCTCAAAACAGGAATGGGTACGCTTGTCGTAACACTATTCACAATTTTTACACCATTATCGATATCTAGTCACACAACTAATACACATGCATATTGATCTCCTTCTTAACAGTTCACAGAGATGCGGGACAAGCTCCTAGAAACGGAGCGCGTAGAAGCACTTCAAGAGGAAATAGCGGGATTTTTTGCTCGACCAGGTCATTAATGTGAAGGGAGAATACTATTACCCACTACCGCCCCCATGAAAACCACTTCCAATTGTCATCGTGCTCCGAAGGCACCAATTAGGCTAATGCCACTGGCTCCGAAGGCAACATGCATATGTAGGAGAAATTGTATATAGCTATACATGTGTGTATGTGTGAATTAATTAAAATGGTGGTTTGTGAGACATTGATGATATATATATGCATGATTGGTTCTACTAGAAATTCTATATATATATATATATATATATATATATATATATATATATATATATATATATATATATATGCATAACGTGTACAATGTGTAGTATCGTAAAATACCAAAGCAAACAAAAAGAATTAAAATGGAAACACAAAATTAAATGAAAAAGAAATCATAAAACTAAAAAACTCCCAAACCTTATAGTACCGGTTGGTGTTACCAACCGGTACTAAAGGGCTCCCTGCGCCTGGAGCTGCCTTGTGCCACGTGGTTGGCCTTTAGCACCGGTTCATGCTGAACTGGTACTAAAGGGGGGGGGGCTTTAGTGACCACACTTTAGTTCCCGTTGTGGAACCGGCACTAAAGGGCCTTACGAACCGGTGCTATTGCCCGGTTCTGCAGTAGTAAAACCTTAACACCAATATTCTTTCTAAATCGTAATTACTCACAAACATGACTCACATATCACTATCAGCATATCTTAAAACTATTACAAATAATCAAGTTTATTCTGTCAAGTGATCTTAATTAAATTTTTTATTATATCCCTCTTGCATATTTATCAGTTTGGGACTAATTTCATATATTGCAATTTCTTTTAGCAAGCTCAAACAAATTTAGGTGAAGAACATGAGCATAAAAATTTTCATCTCCCAAAATAATCCAAGTGAAGCTTGAGAGAATTTCTTCAAAATCACTACTCTCAAATAAGTCTAAGTGAACCATGGGAGCATTTCTTCAAAAATAATAAAGCACAGTGTGTTCAAAATGGTATAAGTGAAGCACTAGAGAAAATCCATAGCTCTAAAAAATTTAAGCGAAGCATAAAGAGCAATTCTAACAAGTCATGGCATAATTTTGGCTCTCTAAAATAGGTGTATCTAGCAAGGATATATGAAACAAAACCAGAAACAAAACAAGCATAGACTCATATCATACAACACACTCCAAGCAAAACTCATAATATGTGACGAATAAAAATATAGTCTCAAGTAAAATAACGATGGTCGTTTAGAAGAAAGAGGGGATGCCAGTCGGGGCACACCAAGCTTAGTTACTTGATGCTACTTTAATATTATCTTGGGGTGCCATGGGCATCCCCAAGCTTAAGATTTTGTTACTCCTTACTCCTTCATCCATCATGATCTGACCAAAAACTTGAAAACTTCAATCACACAAAATCTATTAGTGTAACAAAGAAAATCACTACTATAATTACTATTTCAAACCCATTCATATTTTAATATTGCATTATATCGACTGTATTTCAACTTTTCTATAGCAAAAACCGTTCAATAAAAACCATAGATTCATCAAAACAACCACATAACACAACGAAAACAGAATCTATCAAAAACAGAACAGTCTGTAGTAATATGGAAATTTATCATACTTATTTAACTCCAAAATTCTGAAAAATTAGGACAAAGTAGGCAATTTGTATATCATTCATGTGTAAAAAAATTAAGAATTCTTCGTGCTTTTGTGATTTTTAGAAACTCGGCCACTGGAAGCAAAAGTTTTTGTTTCTCAACAGGATCAAATCAACTATCACCCAACGTAATACCAAAGGTTGTACTTGCCACAAACACTAAATAAAACATAAAAACACAACCGTAACAGTAGCATAATTGTGCAAACACTCAAAAACAGGAAGCAAAAATAAAAAAATTATTTATTCATTGGGTTTCCTCCCAACAAGCCCTATCGTTTTACACCCCTGGCTAGGCGTAATGCATAGAGCTCAGGTATTGTCATCTTTGGTTTTAGCCACTTCTGTGAGGGCCTTTTCAAACCTCAGGGGGGGGGGTGTGCTCTTTACGTTTCCTGAGATTTTCCAGTAAAGAGGCCATCTTGAGATCTAGAATATCCAAACGCTTATTACAAAGAGTAATCAAAGTATTCATGCGATTGAGGTTCCCACTAATATGTTTAAGAGGTTCGTTATATTTTTTGCAGCTCAACCAAATGTTTATGAAAATCACTCAACTTGTCTAAAATTTGAACCCCTTCCTGGGTAAAAGAAATCCCCTCTAGTGTAATCCTCAAAATTCTCTCTAGGACCTCATAAGCGGTATTAGCTTCAAGCTCAATAATGTTCCCTTTAGCGGAAAAATCCAAAAGTTGCCTATGATGCAAAGTTAATCCTATATAAAAATTTCAAAGCAAAATCTTTGCATACCCTTTTAGATTGCAAATGCGGTAAGATTCCATTAGCCTATACCATGCGTCTTTCAGATTTTCTCCTCGTTTTTGTTTGAAGTACAAAACTTCAAAATCTTGTGACAAAGGAAGAGTAGTCATACTAGCCATAAAACCAAGGTAGGCAAACAAGATTGCAAACAAAACATATCAGACGAGAAAACGGTGAACGAAAAAGAGGGCGAATAAAACGGAATTTTTTTGTGAATTGGAGGACATGAAAACGAGATGCAAATGGAAAATAATGTAAATTGCAAGGAGATGAGATTTGTGATTAGGAACCTGATTGATGTTGATGATGTCTCCCCAGCAACGGCACCATAAATTCCTTTTGATGACGCTTGAACTATGTCGGTATTTCGCCAAAGAGGAAGGAATGATGCAGCACAGCTAAGGTAGGTATTTCCCTCAGTTATGAAACCAAGGTATCAATCGAGTAGGAGAACCAAGCAACAATATGTAAACGGCATCTGCACACAAATAACAAATACTTGCAACCCGATGCATATAAGGGGTTGTCAATCCATTTACGGTTAACGACACCCGAGATTTGCATGTTGACGGGATAAAATTGTGATAGATTGGATAAAGAGATCTCAAACAAGTGCGAAATAAAAGATACAAATAAAAAGTGCAGCAAGATATTTTTGTGTTTTTGATAATATAGATCGGAAAATAAAAGTTGCAAATAGAGGGAAAAGCAAATAGCAATGTAGATCGAAATGTATATGATAGGAAAATAGACCCGGGGGCTGTAGATTTCTCTAGTGGCTTCTCTCGAGAAATCGCAAATGTGGATGAACAATTAGTGTTGGGAAATTGATAGAAGAGAAGATAATCATGACAATATCCAAGACAACGATCGTATATAGGCATCACTTCTAAGATTACTAAACCGACTCCTGCCTGCATCTACTACTATTACTCCACACATAGACCGATATCCAGCATGCATCTAGTGTATTAAGTTCATGGAGAAACAGAGTAATGCAATAAGAACGATGACATGATGTAGACAAGATCTATTCATGTACGAATAAACCCCATCGTTTTATCCTTATTAGCAATGATACGTGTGTGCCTTGTTGCCCCTTCTATCACTAGGAAAGGACACCGCAAGATCGAACCCATCACAAAGCACCTCTTCCAATTGTAAGATAAATCGATCAAGTTGGCCAAACAAAACCCAAATATTGGAGAATAAATACGATGCTATAGTAATCAAGAATGGATATTAAATCAATGCAAACCTGATCATCAACTCACACTTCATCGGATTCAAACAAACACACCACAAAAAGTCATTACATCAAATAGATCTCCAAGAGACCATTTTATTCAGATACAGAAAGAGAGAAGTAGCCATCTAGCTACTGCCTACGGACCCATAGGTCTGATGTGAGCTACTCATGCATCATCGGAGAGGCACCAATGAGGATGACGAACCCCTCAGTGATCGTGTTCCCCTCTGACAGGGTGCTAGAAAAGGGCGCTAGATTGGATCTCGTGGTTCTAGAACTTGCGGCTGCTGGAACAAAATTTCGTCCACTTCCCAGGGTTCTTGAATATTTGGCCATTTATAGAGTCAAAAGGTAGTGCGGGAGGCCAATGAGCTAGAGACTTATCACTTATCACTGAGCTAGAGACTTATAGAATTGCTCTTGAATTATAGATACGTTGGAGACGTATCACTGAGCTAGAGACTTAATTACAAAAATGATACTTACAAACAATAGCAACTGAAGATTATAGAAAATGGCGAACGAAAAAGAGGGCGAATAGAACGGCAAATTTTTGTGAAATAGAGGAGATGAAAACGAGAGCAAATGGCAAATAATGTAAATTGCAAGGAGATGATATTTGTGATTTACGAACATATTTGATGTTGATGATGTCTCCTTGGCAACGGAGCCAGAAATTCCTTTTGATGTTGCTTGAACTACGTCGGTATTTCCCCAAAGAGGAAGGGATGATGCAGCACAGCTATGGTAGGTATTTCCCTCAGTTATGAAACCAAGGTATCAATCCAGTAGGAGAACCAAGCAACACTATGTTAACGGCACCTGCACACAAATAACAAATACTTGCAACCCGGCGCGTATAAGGGGTTGTCAATCAATTTACGGTTAACGGCGCCCGAGATTTAAAAGTTGACGGGATAAAATTGTGATAGATTGGATAAATAGGTCGTAAACAAGTGCGAAATAAAAGATACAAATAAAAAGTGCAGCAAGATATTTTTGTGTTTTTGATAATATAGATCTGAAAATAAAAGTTGCAAATAGAGGAAAAAGCAAATAGCAATGTAGATCGAAAAGTATATGATATGAAAATAGACCCGGGGGCCGTAGATTTCTCTAGTGACTTATCTTGAGAAATAGCAAACGGTGGGTGAACAATTACTGTTGGGCAATTGATAGAAGAGCAGATAATCATGACGATATCCAAGACAACGATCATATATAGGCATTAAAAATGTCCAAAAAGATTAATTGTGTTTGGACTCCGTTTGGTACTGATATTCTGCGAAGTAAAAAACAAGCAAAAAACAACAACTGGCACTAGGCACTATGTCAATAGGTTAGTCACAAAAAATGATATAAATTTGCTATAAAATGATTGTAAAACATCCAAGAATGATAATATAACATCATGGAATAATCAAAAATTATAGATACGTTGGAGAGTATCACTGAGCTAGAGACTTAATTACAGAAACGATACTTAAAAACAATAGCAACTGACGATAGACTTGTCGATGCCGCCTTGATTGTATAACTGAAATAATTCTTCAAATTGAACGTAAACCTCCGCATCTCCATTGAAGTAATGCTCAACTTTAACCCTCGCAAAGATATAGTCGGCCCTTCCTTTGAGGCTTTCATGTACCACTGATGCAATCTTCGCATTTGCGTTGGTAGATGCGGGACCTCCTCATGTCTAATGAGAGGCTTCCCGTGCTCAAATCTAAGGGCTCACTCAGCCACTTCAAACTGTACCTCATTGCTTAAATAATCGCCAAGAGTGAAATTCCATAGCTCTAAAAAATTAAGTCAAGCATAAAGAGCAATTCTAACAAGTCATGGCATAATTTTGGCTCTCTAAAATAGGTGTATCTAGCAAGGATATATGACACAAAACCAAAAACAAAACAAGCATAGACTCATATCATACAACACGCTCCAAGCAAAACTCATAATATGTGACGAATAAAAATATGTCTCAAGTAAAATACCGATCGATGGTCGTTTAGAAGAAAGAGGGGATGCCACTCGGGGCATCCCCAAGCTTAGTTGCTTGATTCTTCTTGAATATTATCTTCGGGTGCCATGGGCATCCCCAAGCTTAAGCTTTTGTTACTCCTTATTCTTTCATCCATCATGATGTCACCAAAAACTTGAAAACTTCAATCACACAAAATCCGTTAGTATAACAAAGAAAATCAATACTACAATTATTGTTTCAGGCCCATTCATATTTTAATATTACATTATATCTATTGTATTTCAACTGTTCCATAGCGAAAAACCCTTCAATAAAAACCGTAGATTCATCAAAACAAGCACATAACACAACGAAAACAGAATCTGTCATAAACTGAACAGCATGTAGTAATCTGGAAATTTATCATACTTATGTAACTCCAAAATTCTGAAAAATTAGGACGATGTAGGCAATTTGTATATCAATCATGTGTAAAAAATTCAGAATTTTTCGCGCTTCTGTGATTTTTAGAAACTCGGCCACTGGATGCAAATGTTTCTGTTTTTCAACATGATCAAATCAACTATCACCCAACGTAATACCAAAGGTTGTACTTGGCACAAACACTAAATAAAACATAAAAACACAATCATAACAGTAGACTTGACTTTGGCTTGTCTAGTGTAGTTAATCTTCCGCTGCATATCATATAGGATCTTATTAACAGTTTGTCTTCAAATACCTCGATTCTTGAAGACTTACATAAAAATCGCCTATTCACCCCCCCCCCCTCTAGTCGATAACTATCACTTTCCGTAGGACGGTAACTACAAACCCCGCAGCCTTCTCTTTTTACTGTCCATATTAGGTTTTAGACAACAATGTTTGAATATTTTTTGTTCGCAGTGGTTCTCGAAGTAGTTTACTCATATTACCTCGCAAAGTACATGATTGCTGGACATGCAATGAAGGTTAAATGTGACACCCCAAAAATTTTAACCTTGTTTTGTTAATTAAAACCTTGCCAAGAAATTTAACTTTCCTTTCTCTTGGTTTTTCTTGATTTCAGAACCATTCTTTTCTTGGTTATCTTGGAGTTGTTCCCTAAGGTGAAAACCTTTCACTTATAATATTGGACTTGTTTACCCTCTCAAGAAAATCTTTTCTGTTATCAGAAGAATTAATTATATAATATTCTTCCTGATCTTTATTTTCTTGAAAAATGGTTTCCCATAGTTTTATGATCCCATTTGTACTACAACCCTTTTATAAATTCAGTAAAAAATCCCACCAAAACTTGGAGATGTCTTATGGAGTATTTGAATCACTTTTGTGCAAAAATACCTTCTGCCCATTGAATATTTTGAGCTCTACACCATATTTTCAAATCTGGTCCAGAGAGCATTTTTACACTACAACATATTCAAATATTTCTTTAAAACTTCTACCAAAATTTTGGGATGTTAGTAGAAGCATACTATTCCACTTTACGTAATAACCTAATGATGTTCTTTGAAAAATCTGAGAAAATCATCCTCTTTTCCATTCTGGTCCAACTTGAGGTTTTGTAGAGCAACCACCTTTTTAGTTGCTCCTTGATCCTTGATTCCTTTTCGTACTAGTAGCCCTCCTTGCCAAACCCTTTAGTCTAGGAGAGTGGACCCATTGGATGATTCTAAGTACTTGCAACAATGCCATTTGCCTTCTGTCCAGAATTGAAGTTTTGCAAAAACTTGCACTAACAAGTTTGTGCTTTGGACAAACTAACCTTACCACCCTCTCTTTCATCTAAAGAGACCCCACTCTGGAAGTTTTGGCTACTCCAAGAAATACCTAAGTGCCTTTGGCATTTTGTCAAACACCTTGAGAGCATGGACAGTTTTGACATGAATTTTTATTTACACTGTGAACCTAATCCCCTGACCAGACCAGCTTGTCTAATGGTTTTGCCCTAGCCTATAACACCACCCTGCTAACTTTCTTGTGGTTTGGAGCCCCCTAGCATGCCAAGGCATTTCATCGAGCACGTCCCGTGCGTGCTCTGGGAGCGAGCAGAGCATCGCCAGATTGCACGTGTGCGCCCAAGCCGACGCGTCGCGCCCCTGGTTTGCCACCGCCCTGTGGAGCCACGCCACTCGCTAACCTTCTCCAAGCATCACGCCAAGCAGCCCCTGGCGCCCTACAGCAGCGCCATTAGAGCCCTTGGCGGCACGCCGCCGTCCGCAGCGCGTCTCAGCCAGGTCGGTGGCGCCCAAGCCGCCAGCGCTCGCCACCTGCATCCTGGAACAGCGCGAGCTCATACTCAAGCACGTCCTCTAGCTCTCGTTGCCGCCACATCGCCCAAGCTACAGGGAGGCGGTTCACCGATGAGCTTATCCCCGGCCGCCGCAAACCAACCTCGTTGCACTATAAAAAGGAGGCCCGAGCGCGTTTCGTTGGCAAAGACGGCCTCAGCATGCTCCCCTAGCTCTCCCATGGCAGCCAATCAACCCGGGGAGGTCTTCTTCCCTGCTCTCCGCAATCGCAGCCGCCGCTACTGCCTCGGAAATTTCGGCTCCACCAGGACCTCTCCCTCTCCACTCTCTCCACCAGAAGCTCTCTATTCCTCCCGTGAACCTTTCCCACTACTCGATTTTGATCGGGAACCACCGCAGTCCCAAAACAACTTTGCCCGACGGCCACCGTCCCGCATGGCTTCGCTGGCCGGCAGCTCCGTCCAACCCTGAGGCCAAAACGACCACCGGAGTGACCGTCTTGATCCCCTGAGCCTGCAGATGGCCTTCGCTTTTCGAACGGCGCCGTCATTCGCCGGTGAGCCTCGCCGGAGCTCCGCCTCTGTTTCGACCGGAGGAGGCTATGCGCGCGTGGACTGGTCAAACCTGACCAGTGGGCCAGGCGGGTCCACTGTCAGTGACCCAGTGCCAATCCACGCTGGATAAGTGGAGGCGTATTTCCCTAATACGCTTTCGACGTGTACGTGTCTATTCGAATCGTTTTCTTTTTCTGTTTCAATTTAAATAACAGATTTTGATCAAAACTTTGAATGGCTATAACTTTTTAAATACAACTCCAAATGAGCTGATTCTTTTTCCTAACTCTCTCAAATATTGTCTAGTTTATTTTCAGATTTATTTTGAAAATTTCCAGACAACTTTTTGGTTTTTTTTAAACTATTTATTGATTCAAAAATAATTTTAATAAGATTTTGGAGGAGAGGAGAAAACTATCAAAAGTTTTGGAGAGCACCTCACCCCTCCAGAACTTGAAGGCAAGCATTCTGAACCCGGCATAATATTTTGGTGTGTTCGTTGACACGTTTATAACACACCTCATTTCGAAGAGCCCGTTATTTCATGTGATATGATCATTTGCATGGATGCATATTAGTGATTTCCATGCTGTTGGAAATGAATATACTTGTGATGATAACCATTCTCATGTGCCTTGCATGCATGCCGGAAAGGAATCCGGGAAAATCCTCTGCCTTGGGTAGGCGTGAGCTTGTCGCCAGTCCCCGTCGGAACGATTATGACCGGTATGGCATGGTAGGGTATAGTGAGTGGTGACTTTGTTGGTTGAAATATTTTTGTTATATATGTCATGCAGGGAATTTATAAACCTTCTGAGTCGACCGTAGATCGAGTCTTGTACCAGTAACCCCATACTTGTTTCGTACTACCACTTGTCCCTACCGCAAGTAGGGTACGGTTCGATCGATCGTCAACCCCTTTCTAGCACACACCGCATGAGAGGCCATGGTGGAAGATATCGGTTGAAGCGATAGGCATGCCACCTGGCACGGGGCATGGGTGTTTCGGTTGGGACCGAGAGGGAGGCCACCCCTTAGAGCGCCAGCGGTATAAATTTGATCCCATGCTACGCGAGGTTGTAGCCTCCCACTTAGAGTTTTGCTTAACAAGTGTCATGGGTGATTCTGTGCACCGTAAGTTAAGCTGGTGTGTGCAAGTCGTGTGTTTTCAATTAAAAGATCAGAGACGGAATTAGTCCCGATGGACTAAAGGAACTGCTACTCGTGGGAAAAAAGTACACCCTCTGCAGAGATTAAACCTATTCAGAAGCCGTGTCCATGGTTAAGCATTACGATGCAGGATGGGTCAAGGGTTGGTCCTTGTGTCGGTCTTCGGAGGAGAAGCGGTTAGTATAAATTCGGATACCGACTAGTGAGTTGTGAGGACCATGGTTATTGTTTCTGTTATGGACTAACCCCATGATCATTATTTCTGTTATGGACTAACCCCATGATCATTATTTTTGTTATGGACAAACCCGTTACATTATTTATCGAGTATCTCTGGGATGGTTCTACCTCCTGTTTATTCACTGTGATTATTTATAAGCCCTTTATGTGGTGTCGCTGAGACGCCTGACTGTGACATTGCTTGTTATTCATTTACTTTATAAGCCCTTTATGTGGTGTCGCTGAGACGCCCGACTGTGGCATGCTTGTTATTCATTTACTTTATAAGCCCTTTATGTGGTGTCGCTGAGACGCCCGACTGTGGCATGCTTGTTATTCATTTACTTTATAAGCCCTTTATGTGGTGTCGCTGAGACGCCCGACTGTGGCATGCTTGTTATTCATTTACTTTATAAGCCCTTTATGTGGTGTCGCTGAGACGCCCGACTGTGGCATGCTTGTTATTCATTTACTTTATAAGCCCTTTATGTGGTGTCGCTTAGACGCCCGACTGAGGCATGCTTGTTATTTAATTCGAGACGTCGCTTCAGACATCCGAATGGTGCATTTTATTCCTACCTGTCATTATATATTCGTTGTTACATATTAATAACCTGCCTGCATGCATCAAGGATTTATTTTATAACTGACGTTGTGATCATAGAATATTTTCAAAGCTTGATTATCGGTTGTTATATTATACTTGTGTTCATAATGTTTGTGAGTACATTCAAAGTACTCACTGGCTTGTCCCTGGCTATTGTCTTGCCCAGATTTCTTGCATGGAGAGGAGCGTCGCGATGACAGCCCCGGAACCTACGCAATAGCGATGACAGCCTCGCGAAGATAGGAGTTAACCTAGTCAGCTGTTCCCGTGGGAAATGGAGTCCCATAGACACTTATGATCCACAAACCGCTTCCGCCATCAACCACTAGAAACCATTTGTTGTACTCCCAGGCCAGAATGGTCTTGTACTACATATATTTTTGTATCTTGCTTGGAATTTCTGGATCAAGTTGGTGCCTCATCAGCTAACAGTAATCCTGGGGCTGGTGAGCACGACGGCCGTTTTCCTGGAATTTATTAACCGGAAAACCGGTCACCACATTAAAGTATTTCATCCAAACTACAATGAGCGTCGAGAGGTCTCTAATGAAGACAGTGAAGGACGGATGGGCAACCATCACAAGGGGTTGGCCTAGAGTCATCCGCGCATTACGCATGGAGCAGGGCATAATATGTCTTTCACCTCTCTCTTTACAGTCTTTAGTACAACTGTGGTCCATCGTTCTTTACTTGGTGCTTCTGTAGTTCTTCAGTATATGTACTCATGTATTGAATTATGCATTCGTGGTTGAACCTATATTTGTAACAAACATGGTTCGACTTGAAATAAGTGATTGCCTACTTCCAAATTCAAAATATGTGATTTTTAAATTTGGGATACACTGCACACGGTTTGCGAAAGCAAAATATTTGTGATACACGTGGAGATCACATATGTTTCTCGGATCCACTACGTGTGCAATAAATCTCTACTACCCACATGATCAGCCAATAAAAAACGTGTGCAATTAACAATTGCGTCGCACATAGTTCCTTCGTATTAAATGTTTGCGAAAGTAATCTTATCACACACGCTTGGAAATTATGGACTATTTATGATGTTGTGTGCATCACAAATGTTTGGTCATAGAAGAACGCGTGCAATGGGTCTGCATCTGATGAGGGTACAACGAATGAATCGTGTGGGATGTATTCAAGCTTCGCATACAGTTTTATATGGACAACTGCAGGATCTCTTACATCGAATCACATACAGTCGAATTAAAGTAAATGTGTGTGATTGTCTGCTTATCGTACATGTTCTATAATTGTCAACTGTTTGTGAGGAGTCGTGCATCATAAACGTAGCACCACAGAATACTGACTGCGATGGCAATGCGAGCACAAACCAGTTGAAAGGATGAATCGTTTCGGATATTTGAGATATCAGAAATAGTTATATATGGACAACAATATGCATCAAACCTCCCTATCCCCAACGGTTTATGTGTCATGTGGGAAGGACCCCCTATCGCACACACTCACTTGACGACGGTTCAAAACTCCCTCGCGGAAAGGGGTTATAAACCATTTGTATAGTAGCTTGCTGTACCACTGTATCCTCTTCTTCCTTCTCCAACTAATTTCTTTTCCTGAACATTAATTGAAGCAGTTCGTATGTGTGTTTGTTGGAGGCATTGGTGATGGGCAGGCTAGCTCCCGCTCCATCAGACGGGACGAATGCCACACTGGTCTCCACACGGGTTGGTAGCTCGTGCACGAGCAAGCCTCCGCACTGGCCTTCGCTCGAACTAGATGGCTGTCCTTAGCACGACACATGCGAGCAAGCCGCCGATCTGCCGTGCCAACCTAGCTAGCAAACCTTGCACGCAAGTAGGTGGATACATCCATCAGGGTGTGTGCTAGCTTGGCTTGCTAGCGGCCATGAGCGCAGTGTGAAGCTGGCCTCCCGGCTGCCGCAAGATGGGCTCCGCGCTGCTGCTACTTCTTGAGTTTGCGTTGGTTTTTCCCTTGAAGAGGAAAGGGTGATGCAGGAAAGTAGATATAAGTATTTGCCTCAGTTGAGAACTAAGGTATCAATTCAGTAGGAGGAACAAGCAAGTCCCCATTAGATGCACCTGCACAAACTAACAAACACTTGCACCCAACGCGATAAAGGGATTGTCTATCCCTTCACAGTCACTTGCAAGAGTGAGATCTAATAGAGATAGATATAAAAGATAACTAAAAGGTAAAATAGGATAAAAGTAAAGAAATTGCAGCAAGGTTGGGTTTTTGGTTTTATAGATCTGAAAATAAATGATGGAAAATAGACTCGGGGGGCATAGGTTTCACTAGAGGATTCTCTATTGAAAGAAAACAAACAGTGGGTGAACAAATTACTGTTGAGCAATTGCTAGAAAAGCGCATAGTTATGAAAATATCTAAGGCAATGATCATGAATATATGCATCACGTTCTTGAAAAATAGACCAAAACGATTGTACATATACTATTATTACTCCACACATCGACCAACTCCTACCTGCATCTAGAGTATTAAGTTCAAAAGAACAGAGCAACGCATTAAGCCAGATAACATGATTTAGAGGGATAAACTCAAGCAATATGATATGAACCCCATCTTTTTATCATTAATGTCAACAATACAATATGTGCCTCGCTACCCCTACTATGTCACTCGGTGTGGACACCATAAGATTGAACCCATCACAAAGCACCTATCCAATTGCAAGATAGATCAATCTAGTTGGCCAAACCAAATCAATAGATCAGAGAGAAATACAAAGCTATTTAAATAATGCATAAATAGTTCAGAGAAGACTCAAATAATATTCGTTGATAATATTTGATCGTAAACTCACAATTCGTTGTGTCTCAACAAACATACCGCAAAAGAAGATTACATCGGATAGAACTCCACGAACATCGAGGATAACATGGTATTGAAGATCAAAGAGAGAGAAGAAGCCATCTAGCTACTAGCTATGGACCTATTGGCATGTGGTAAAATACCCACACATCAGCGGTAGGGCACCAAGGTTGATTTATAAGACCTCCGTGCTTGAATCCCCCTTCGGTAGATCGATTGAAAAGGCCGCAAGATGGTTTCTCATGAGAGCAGAAGGTTCCGGCAGTGGACAAGTATTTTTGTGGATGCTTCTGATGTAGAGGGAATATTTGACAATTTACTCTACTGGAATTAGGGTTGGAAGACCCTCAAGGGGCCCACAAGCTAGCCCCCCCCCCTAGGGTGCACACTAGAGGCTTGTGGCCTCTTCGGGATTCTTCTATCCTCCTCTAAAATTCTCGTAGGTTTCTTCTGGTCAAAGAAAACTCATTGTAAAGTTTTATTCTGTTTGATATTCCTTTAAGAAATAGTCAAAAACAAGGGAAAATAGCAACTGGCACTGGGCACTAGGTTAATATGTTACTCCATAAAATGATATAAAATAGTACCAAAATGCATTAAAATATCCAAGATAGATAATAAGTAGCATGGAACAATAAAAAATTATAGATACTTTGGAGATCTATCAAGCCTCCCCAAGCTTAATTCCCGCTCATCCTTGAGTAGGTAGATGACAAAAACATAATTTTTGATGAGGAATGCTACCTAACGTGTTTATTAATGTAATCTTTCTTATTATGGCATGAATATTCAGATCCATAAGATTCAAAATAAAAGTTTAACATTGACATAAAAACAATAATACTTCAAGCATACTAATAAAGCAATCATAAGTTTTCAAAATAACATGGCCAAAGAAAGTTATCCCCACAAAATTATATAGTCTGGTCATGCTCTATCTTCATCACACAAAGTTTTTATCATGCACAACTCTAATGACAATCGAAGCAATTGTTGTGTACTTTTAACGTCTAAAGCCTTTTCAACTTGCACGCAATACATGACCGTGAGCCATGGATATAGCACTATAAGTGGAATAGAATACGGTGGAAATTGTGTGAAGAGGACAAAAAAGATGAAACTATCACATCAACTTGGCAAAACAATGGCCTATGCAGATGCCCATCAATTTATATCAATTCAGATGAGTAGGGATTGCCATGCAATGGATGCACTAGAGCTATAAGTGTACGAAAGCTCAAAAAAACTAAGTGGGTGTGCATCCGACTTGCTTTGCTCATGAAGACCTACGACAATTAGAGGAAACCCGTCATTGGCATATACAAACCAAGTTCTATAATGAAAAATTCCCACAAGTATATGAAAGTGACAAAATAGGAGACTCTATCAAGAAGAAGATGTGTGGAAAAAGGATAGTAATATTGTTCCTTCTCTCTTTTTCTCTCATTTTTTCTTTTCTCTTTTTTTTTCTTTTGGGCTCTTTGGCCTATTTTTATATTTTGAAGTATGGAGTTTCATTTCTACTTATGGGAGAATCATAGCCTCCATCATCCTTTCCTCACATGGGACAATGCTCTAATAATCATGATCCTCACACTTTTATTTACTTACAACTCAAGGATTACAACTCAATACTAGAACAAAGATATGAATCTATATGAATGCCCCCTGTATATGAGAATAATATGATAATGAAATGGTGGAAGTTGCATGGCAATACATCCCGGAATGTCTATGGAAATGCCATAATAGGTAAGTAGGGTGGCTGTTTTGAGGAAGGCTATATGGTGGGCTTAATGCAACGTCGACAGTTGCGTAGTACTAGAGAGGCTAGCAATGGTGGAAGGGTGAGAATGCGTGTAATCCATGGAGTCAACATTAGAAATAAAAAAGTCACATACTTATTGCAAAAATTTATTAGCCCTTGAAACAAACAACTAATACGCATGCTCCTCCGAGGATAGATTGGTATGAAAAGACCATCGCTCATCCCCGACCACCACTCACGAGGAAGACAATTAAAAGTAAATCGTGCTCTAACTTCATCACATGACGATTCACCATACATGCATGCTGCGGGAATCCCAAACTTTAACATAAGTATTATTATTCAACCACAATTACCAATTAACATAAATCTAATAGCACCACATTATATGTCAAAACAAATGCATGGAATCAAACATCTCATATAGTCAATGATCTTCATGATTTTTTTTATTATATCCCTCTTCAATGCCCATCATATTAGGCGTAAATTCATAACCTAAACCAATTGCCATATTATTTTCAAGACTCCTAAAATAATATAAGTGAATCATGAGAGTTCATCAATTTCTATAAAATAAAACCACTATCATGCTCTAAAAACATAGAAGTGAAGTACTAGAGCAACTGCCTAGCTCAAAAGATATAAGTGAAGCACATAGAATATTCTAATAAATTCATGATTAATGTGTGTCCCTCTCAAAAGGTGTGTACAGTAAGTATGATTGTGGAAAAATAAAAAGCAAATAAAGCAAAGACTCATATATCACAAGACGCTCCAAGTAAACCACATATCATGTAGTGAATAAAAATATAGCCTCAAGTAATTACAGATGGATTGTAGACAAAAGAGTAGATGCTTGGTTCCTTGAATTTTACCTTGGGATTCATTGGGCATCCCTAAGCTTAGTCTCTTGCCACTCCTTATTCCATTGTCCGTCAAAACTTTAGCCAAAACATGAAAACTTCACAACACAAAACTCAATAGAAAGCTCATAAGATCCGTTAGTTAAGAAAAGCAAATCACCACTTAGGTACTATTGTGAAATCATTCTAAATTTATAATGGTGTTATATCTACTGTATTCCAACTTCTCCATGGTTCATAACCCCTGATACTGCCCATAGATGCATCAAAATAAGCGAACAACACGTAAAAAACAAAATCTTTCAAAAACATAACATTATGTGAAAATCTGAATTGATATCATACTTTTGTGAATCTTCAAAAGTCGGTGGGAAATGACACCTATGGGATCACTAGAATCCCTACTACGGTCGGCGAGCGCGAGGTTGTGGAAAGAGCAGGTTTAAGAATCAGCACAAAGATCATTTACCCAGGTTCGGGCCGCGAGGATGCGTATTACCCTATTCCTGCTTTGGTGTATATTTGAGTGTTCTTGAGCTCTTGAACTAGATATGGCGTCTTTGTAGTCCAAAAGATCCAAATCCTTTCCAAGTATGCCTCGGTCCTCCCTTTATAGTCAAAACGGGCGGCACAGTGGAACACAGGAGGTGGAAAGGCGTACAATGGCTAAGCTTATCGCCTACCATTATGGGACATAATGCATTAAATGCGCTGCTTAGGTGTCCCCTTGCTTTATTGGGGATGGTAACGAGGCCCGTCCCGTCCGTCGCTGCTCCATCTTGCTTCGATACGCGTCTAGGCCAACGAGGTGTGCAGTGCCATGTAGGCTGGCAGGCTGCTGAGTTGGCGTGGTGGTAGGGTCTTTACAAAGATCTGCATGCCACCGCGCAGGTGCTTGCTGAGTTGGGCTAGAGGCAGCATGTCGCCATGCAGGTGCCCGCCTAGTTGGTCGGCTGACAGCTGTATGGGAACGGCGTGGAGTCTTGGCAGAAGCGGGCCTGGCTGTGGCCCTGCAGATGTCCGCAGCAAGAGTCTTGTCGGGGCCCCGACAAGGGTCTTGCCATGGTCGCGGTCATCCCCGGCAAGGATCTTGCCGGAGGTCTCGTGGGTTTCCATGGCAAGGATCTTGCCGAGGATCGCTATCTTCTGATTCTCAGCTGATCCTGCATGCTTCTGGTCTTCACGAAGATCTGCATGCCACCATGGAGGTGCCTCCCGAGCCTTGGTTCCAACGTGGTTGATGGTGTTTGGAACCCTTGGGCTCAAGGGTGGCGCGCTCCGCTGGTGCTAGGTAAGTTGCCCCGGCAAGGCCCTTGCCGGGGCTGCACAGGCTGCCCCGGCAAGGGTGTTGCCGGGGCAGCCTGCCTCGCCCTCTTGCTTCTTGTGTCTCTGGTCTTGGAGCTGCTTTCATTGTCTCGCGCCTTTGGCTTCCCTCCTTTGCCCTTCTAAGTTTGACCGTGGGTGCGGCTCTGACTGCCCGTGCACAAGTAAAGGGGTACAAAGAAGTGCCCCTACTTTTGTACACCGAAAGGAGCCCCCGGGTCTGGGCCACACATAAGCGCGATGCGTTGTTGGGCTAGGCCCAGTACGATGCACGGGCAGACTGGGCGGATTTTAACAGCGGTAACTTCTTCATCCACTCGGCTTCCCGACGACCCATGTTGAATGTGTGACATGGAGGGTCATGCGTGGAAACGACCGCAGCATGCTTGCGTCATCCAAGGTGAACAGTAAAGAGGCGGCTTGCGTGTTCCCTTGAAATAGCAGAGTCGCCGCTCAGTTACTCTCTCCATCTTGGACCGTCGTTCCATGTTTCCCACTACACCCACTCCTTACGCCACGTACGCCGCATGCACGGTGTGGGGTAGGTGACATACGCATGGAATATGGGAAAGCGTGCACGGGCCGATACTCACGGGCCCTCGATTGGGCGGGGAGGGCGGTCGATGGACTCGCCTACTGCCACTTTAATGAGCGGGATTTGGGTGGGCTCTTCAGAGGCGCAGAGCTAGTCTTTTAGCCTTCTTCGCTCACCTATAAAAAGGGGACTCAGGAGGAGGAGGAGGAGCATCCCCTCGCGTCTCCCCTTCGTCTTCATTCTCCATCCATAGCTATGGCGAGAGGGACAAGAAATGGAGGAAGGGGGATGGGGTGAGGCCAAGGCCGCCGTGGCGCTTGGGGAAGAGGAGGACGGGGCGGTGCACCGGCCTCGCCTCCGCCAGCGGACCCTCCCCTAACGGAGGGTCACGTCGGAGGCCAACCCTGCCAGTTCGTCATCAGGCTGCACAGGCCAGTGCATCATTGTCTTTGTCTCCCTACTCCGTTTGCTCGGGAGATGGAGCTCGACCCGCCACAGGCTCTGAGGTTGCATATGAGGGGCTGCGGGAATGGCAGTGTGCGGGTCGTTGTTGACATCCCCGCCCCTCACGTCATGTATCTTCGCCGCGGATGGAAGGCCTTCGCTCGTGCCCCCAGCCTATCGGAGGGGCTCGTTCTCCACTACAAATTAATGGAGAACGGCCTGCTCTCCGTCAAGGTCTTTGGGCACTTGGGAACTCACCTAAGCTATTGCATGGAGAGCTCCTCCGATGATGAAGACTCATCCTCACGCAAGAGTGGCGAGGAGGACAGCGATAGCGATGACGAGGGCGCCAATCGAGACGATGACGGGTCTGACTAGGCGTCGGATACACCATCCCTGGGCGGCGCCGGTAGCAGCAGCATCTACAACTGGCCCTTCCCCTGACAGAGCAATTTGCCAGGGGTGGGGCCAGCTCCTTGAACTTCTCTGGGTTGCCTCCTTGGGCGGCTGGCCTGGGAAGGCTGGAGAAGACGAAGAAGGTGGGTGGCGGGCCATCAAGTTGGAGTACGCGGGCACCGACACCTTCATCGCGTACTGGCAGCCCGCTGCCTCATCTTTCGGCACTTCTCCCGGCACCATCATCACCAGCCCTCTTCCAGACGACCACCGGGAGGTTCTCTTGGTGTCTTCTGCTGCTCGTACCTCACATAGGCACTCCTTTTGCCCTCCTGCCATCTTGTTCCATTTCTTGGGGAGAGGGACAAGAAAGGGATTACGGCATCTTATCTCTTTTTAGTTTTTAAGCCTATGGTCACTTGTCAGATTTAAACCTTGTAATCCCTTTGCTCATGTTTACATTCCGTATGAACTGTACCTGTATGGGACGTATTAATTAAAAATGGGTGCTTGCCAGGTTCTTTGTGCGTTAGCAAGGCCCATTCCAAGGAACGAATCTTTGTTATTTTTAATATAAACATTGTCACCCGGCAATAGGCCTTGCTGTCCCCCTACTTCGCTTGACCGTACTCACGCTCTTGGCGGAGGCAGGGAGAAGAAGGGTTAGGCCCTTCGTTTGCTTCCTTGTCACCATGACTACAACCAAGTTCCGACCCAAGGAATAGTTCTTGGGTACAGGAAAAGGGGAGCACGGTAGCCTAGGAATAAAACTAGGTTTCATATGTACCAATTCCATAAGGAAATGCACAACATGGGGATAAAGGACTTATCTAAATCTGCAGCCCCCCGGCAACCTTGGCTTGCCTTGGTTGGACCCTTGTGTCAGCAGCCCCCGGCAACCCTGGCTTGCCGGGACAGGAGCGCCGACTTGTTCTCTTTCTTCCAAATAGCTCAGCTGAAATGTCTATGTACGTTGCAAACCAAAGAGGACGGAAAGGAATAGAGAGATGCACACTCGACCTCTATGCTAGGTGTAAGTCGCTGCTAAGTACTATCAACCCTAACCGAGGGAGAGAGTCAACCTAGCATGCATGCTATAACTTAGGGCGCCAGCGCTTCTTTATTTATTCTCAGGGTCTGTGCCTGGCTTTGTACAGAGGGTTACATGCCTTGCCGGCAAGGCTCGTACAAAAGGTGGTTTGCCGTGGGGCCCGGCAACCGCGCCTTATTGGTAAAACTTGCGAAGATGCTCGATGTTCCAGGAAAAGTGTCTGGTGCGATCGTGCGAAAAGTTGGTTATTCTTAATGAACCATGAAAATGCATTCTATTATTGTATTAATAGGGTCAAGCCGAACTATGGACCTTTTTTACATGCGGGCAGCCCCTAGCGCCACCTATTGGGGTATATACATCCACCCAAGCTCTGGTTTATCTGGGCTGCTACAACTAGTAGTGCACCGGTCACGTCTAACCGTGTCCGTGGTCTTGATGACCGATCAGTTATTCTGGTTGGACAGGCCGTTCGGCTGCTAAAGCCGCCATGTATTCTTACGCATGTAGAGAGTGTTCTGTATTTCCGCTGATTGTGATGACGCCACGTGGACCGGGCATCTTGAGTTTAAGATAAGCGTAATGCGGAATTGCATTAAAACTGGCGAAGGCCGTTCTTCCGAGTAGTGCATGGTAGCTGCTTCGGAATGGAGCGATGTCGAAGATTAGTTCTTTGCTTCAGAAGTTGTTGGGCGAACCGAATACACCCTCTAGTACTAGAGAGCCCGTGCAGCAGGCCTCTACGGCTGGTATTACTCCTTTAAAGGTAGTATTACTTTGGCTGATTCTTGACTGGTCCATCCCCATATTGTAGACAGTGTCTTGATATATCAGATTAAGACTACTGCCGCCGTCCATAAGGACTCGGGTGAGATGGTATCCGTTACTTATTTGGTCGAGCACCAAGGCAGCCGATCCTCCGTGCCAGATACTAGTCGGATGATCCCTGCGATCAAAAGTGATCGGGCAGGCCGACCAAGGGCTGAACTTGGGGGCGACGGGGTTTACAGCGTATACGTCTCGGAGTGTGTGCTTATGCCTCTTTTTTGGTATATGAGTTGCATAAATCATGTGCACTATTTTGACTTCTGGTGGAAATTTTTTCTGTCCCCTAGTGTTCGGCTGGCGAGGCTCATCCTCTTCTTCACTTGGTGTTTCCCTCCCCTTGTGTTCGGCGTTTAGTTTGTCGGCCTGCTTGAAGACCCAACATTCTCTGTTGGTGTGACTTGCAGGTTTTTCGGGGGTGACATGAATCTGACATAATCTGTCTAGAATCTTGTTTAGGCTGCACGGTCCATCTCTGCTGCCTTTAAATGGCTTTTTTTGTTGACCGGGTCGAGAGCCCCTGAATCCAGCGTTGACCGCCGTATTGTCTGGGCTATCTTCATTGTTACGACGCTTGCTTTTATTGCGTCACGACTTCCCATTGCCGTCCCTGACTTCGGATGTGCTTGGGTAGCTGGTGCCGCTGCGGGCCAACCAGCTGTCCTCGCCCGTGCAAGAGCGGGTCATAAGGCTTGTTAAGGCTGCCATTGTCCTTGGATTTTCCTGGCCGAGGTGTCTGGCTAGCCATTCGTCCTAGATACTGTGCTTGAAGGCCGCTAATGCTTCGGCATCCGGGCAGTCGACGATTTGATTCTTCTTAGTGAGAAATCTGTTCCAGAGCTTACTGGCTGACTCTCCGGGTTATTATTATGTGACTTAGGTCGTCAGCGTCCGGAGGTCGGACATAGGTCCCTTGAAAATTAGCCCTAAAAGAGTCCTCAAGTTCCTCCCGACTTCCAATTGAGTTTTCGGGGAGGCTTTTCAACCAGTGCCGAGAAGGTCCTTTCAACTTGAGGGGCAGGTATTTGATGGCGTGGAGATCATCTCCGCGTGCCATGTGGATGTGAAGAATAAAGTCCTCAATCCAGGACGCAGGGTCTGTCGTTCTGTTGTATGCCTCTATGTTTATGGGTTTAAATCCCTCTTGAAATTCGTGGTCCAGCACCTCATCGGTGAAACATAGGGGGTGCGCGGCACCCATATATTTGGATGTGTCCTGGCATGCCACCGACGGTTGTAGTGTTCGGTGTTGATTCCTGATACGTCTCCAACGTATCTACTTTTCCAAACACTTTTGCCCTTGTTTTGGACTCTAACTTGCATGATTTGAATGAAACTAACTCGGACAGACGCTGTTTTCAGCAGAACTGCCATGATGTTGTTTTATGTGTAGAAAAGAAAAGTTTTCGGAATGTCATGAACATCCACGGAGGCATTTTTTTGGAATTAATAAGAATTTCTGGGCGAAAGATATGCACCAGGGGCCCATAGGCTGTCCACGAGACAAGAGGGCGCCTCCCCCCCCAGGGCGCGCCCTCCTATCTCGTGAGCCCCCTGGACCTCCACCGACCTCAACTCCAACTCCTTATATTCCGTCTCGTGGAGAAAAAAATCAGAGAGAAAGTTTCATCGCATTTTACGACACGGAGCCGCCGCCAAGCCCTAATCTCTCTTGGGAGGGCTGATCTTGAGTCCGTTCGGTGCTCCGAAGAGGGGGATTCGTCGCCATCGTCATCATCAACCATCCTCCATCACCAATTTCATGATGCTCACCGTCGTGCGTGAGTAATTCCATCATAGGCTTGCTGGACGGTGATGGGTTGGACGAGATTTACCATGTAATCAAGTTAGTTTTGTTAGGGTTTGATCCCTAGTATCCACTATGTTCTGAGATTGATGTTGCTATGACTTTGCTATGCTTAATGCTTGTCACTAGGGCCCGAGTGCCATGATTTCAGATCTGAACCTATTATGTTTTCATGAATATATGTGTGTTCTAGATCCTATCTTGCAAGGCTATAGTCACCTATTATGTGTTATGATCCGACAACCCCGAAGTGACAATAATCGGGATACTTCTCGGTGATAACAGTAGTTTGAGGAGTTCATGTATTCACTATGTGTTGATGCTTTGGTCCGGTTCTCTCTTAAAAGGAGGCCTTAATATCCCTTAGTTTCCACTAGGACCCCGCTGCCATGGGAGGGTAGGATAAAAGATGTCATGCAAGTTCTTTTCCATAAGCACGTATGACTTTTTACGGAATACATGCCTACATTACATTGATGAATTGGAGCTAGTTATGTGTCACCCTATGTTATAACAATTACATGAGGAATAACATCCGGCACAATTATCCATCATTGATCCATTGCCTATGAGCTTTTCATATATTATTCTTCGCTTATTTACTTTTCCGTTGCTACTGTTACAACAACTACTACAAAAACCCAAAAACATTTATCTTTACTTTTTCTACCGTTACCTTTATTATTGTGACGCCCCCGATTCAATCGTACACTAATCATGCACGCAAATGTGTACGATCAAGATCAGTGATTCACGGGAAGATATCACAACACAACTCTACAAATAAAATAAGTCATACAAGCATCATAATACAAGCCAGGGGCCTCGAGGGCTCGAATACAAGTGCTCGATCATAGATGAGTCAGCGGAGGCAACAATATCTGAGTACAGACATAAGTTAACAAGTTTGCCTTAAGAAGGCTAGCACAAACTGGGATACAGATCGAAAGAGGAGCAGGCCTCCTGCCTGGGATCCTCCTAAACTACTCCCGGTCGCCGCCGGGCTGCACGTAGTAGTAGGCGCCCCAAAGGTAGTAGTTGTCATCGACGGTGGCGTCGGCTCCTGGGCTCCATCTGCCTGGTCGCAGCAATCGAGTAGAGATAGGGGAAAAGGGGAACAAGGCAACCGTGAGTACTCATCCAAAGTACTCAAGCAAGGAGCTACACTACATATGCATGGATATATGTGTAAAGGGCCATATCGTGGACTGAATCGAGAATGCCGTAATAAGAGGGGGATAGCTAGTCTTATCGAAGACTATGCTTCTGGTCACCTTCGTCTTGCAACAGGTAGAAGAGGGTAGGTTGAAGTCCTCCAAGTAACATCACATAGCAATAATCCTACCCAGAGATCCCCTCCTCATTGCCCTGAGAGAGAGCGACCAACGGTTGTATCTGGCACTTGGAAGGGTGTGTTTTAATAAGTATCCGGTTCTAGTTGTCATAAGGTCAAGGTACAACTCCAAGTCGCCCTGTTATCAAGATCACGGCTATTCAATAGATTAACTTCCTGCAGGGTGCACCAACTTACCCAACACGCTTGATCCCATTTGGTCAACACATTTTCCTCGGTAATGCCCGCCGAAAGATCAACACGCCGCAGCCCCACCTAGGCACAACAGAGAGGCCAAAGACGCCGTCTAAACCTAAGCGCCAGGGTCCGGGCCCATCGCCTCGAGCACACCTCAAGACGCTATGTATGGCGGCCGGAAGCACTAGCCTAGTGGCGTTCCCAGTCCAATCCGCGCCGCTCCATCGCCGACGTCTGAAGTGCTTGGCTGATACCACGACGCCGGGATACCCATAACTACTCCCCGTAGATGGTTAGTGCGTATAGGCTCAGAGCCAACTCAGATCAAATACCAAGATCTCGTTAAGCATGTTAAGTATCCGCGAACGCCGAACAGGGCTGTGCCCACCTCTCTCCTAGGCGGTCTCAACTAGCCTGCCGCTCCGCCTCAAAGATCCACTCATGGGTGCTCCACCAAATGTAATTCGCCTTTTAGTCACCACATGTATCATGTATAAAGTATATAGTATATACCCGTGATCACCCCCGAGTGATCACGGCCCGATAGTAAAGCATGGCAGACGGACAAGAATGCAGGGCCACAGATGGAATACTAGCATCCTATACTAAGCAGGTAGGATTGCAGGTAAAGGTAACAACAAAGAGTAACAAGGACAAAGCTATGCATCGGGATAGGTATAACGGAAAGCAAGAACATGCTACACTACCCTAATGCAAGCAATATAGAGTAGAATAAGCGATATCTGGTGATCAAGGGAGGGGGCTTGCCTGGTTGCTCGGGCAAGAGAGAGGGGTCGTCAACTCCGTAGTCGAACTGGGCAGCAGCAGCGTCGGTCTCGTAGTCTACCGGAGATAAGAGGGGGAAGAAACAATGAATACAATGCAAACAGATGCATAATGATGCATGACAAGACAAGTAACGGTGCTAGGGGTGCCCTAACGTGGTATGAGGTGGTACCGTTAAAGGGGAAGACATCCCGGAAATAACCCCGGGTTCGTGGTTTTCAGCAAGGAGCCGGAGGGGAAAGTTGCGGGTTCGATAGGTTAGGGTGTGTGGCGATTTAACGGACCGCGATCCGGATTCGCCTCGCTGCTCGAGCAACTTTCATGTTTATAATATTTTAATCCGAGTTACGGATTAATAGATATTATTTTTTAAAGTTTTTATTATTTTTTTGTATTTAATTTATCTTTTAATTAATTCGAAAAATGAATTTTTGACGTCAGCATGATGTCATGTCGACGTCAAGAAATCAACGTTGACCGTTGACTGGTCAACGACATGTGGGTCCGTGGGACCCACCTGCCGCCTCTGTTAGGTTAATTACATATTAGTTAATTTAATTAGTGCTTAGGTTAATCTAATCAGGATTAATTAACTTAATTAATTACTTAATTAACTAATTAATAATTTAATTATTTTAATTATGATTTATTTATTTATTTAATATATATTTTTTTAAATTCCCTTTTTTTTCAAAAACGTTATGGGGCGGGGCCCCCTAGTGAGTGGCCCGGGGGCAAATCGGCACATGGCGCGTCGCTGGTCAGAAAGTGCCAAGGCCGTGGTCAAGGCAGGCTCGGCCGCCACGGCAAAGTGACGCAGGGGCGGCCCGAAGGCGTCGCCCGGGAGCAAGGCAGCAGCAAGGGCTGGCCACGGCGCGGGAGCGAGGAGGCAGAGAGGGGCGAGGCCATGGCCGAGGCGGCCGGAGCAGGGGAGGTGGCACCGACGACGACGAGGAGGCGGGGCGGCTCCAGCGGGATTTCCGGGCGGCGGCGAGGCAAGACCGGGACGCACGCGGCGGTGGCCGCGGGCGACGAAGGCCGGGCGTGGTGGAAAGGCCGAAAGGTGAGGGGAGGAGAGGTCGGGGGCGGAACGGCCCGGCGCGGCAGGGGGGGAAGAGGCCCCGGCCGAACGGAGGAGGCGCGAGGGGAGGGGGGCACGCGGGCGCGGCCATGCGGAACGAGGCCGGCACGGGCACGGCCGTGTTGGAAATATGCCCTAGAGGCAATAATAAATTAGTTATTATTATATTTCCTTGTTCATGATAATCGTTTATTATCCATGCTATAATTGTATTGATAGGAAACTCAGATACATGTGTGGATACATAGACAACACCATGTCCCTAGTAAGCCTCTAGTTGACTAGCTCGTTGATCAATAGATGGTTACGATTTCGACCATGGACATTGGATGTCATTGATAACGGGATCACATCATTAGGAGAATGATGTGATGGACAAGACCCAATCCTAAGCCTAGCACAAAGATCGTAGTTCGTATGCTAAAGCTTTTCTAATGTCAAGTATCTTTTCCTTATACCATGAGATTGTGCAACTCCGGATACCGTAGGAATGCTTTGGGTGTATCAAACGTCACAACGTAACTGGGTGACTATAAAGGTGCACTACAGGTATCTCCAGAAGTGTCTGTTGGGTTGGCACGAATCGAGACTGGGATTTGTCACTCCGTGTGACGGAGAGGTATCTCTGGGCCCACTCGGTAGGACATCATCATAATGTGCACAGTGTGATTAAGGAGTTGATCACGGGATGATGTGTTACGGAACGAGTAAAGAGACTTGCCGTAACGAGATTGAACAAGGTATCGGGATACCGATGATCGAATCTCGGCAAGTACAATACCGCTAGACAAAGGGAATTGTATACGGATTGACTGAGTCCTTGACATCGTGGTTCATCCGATGAGATCATCGTGGAACATGTGGGAGCCAACATGGGTATCCAGATCCCGCTGTTGGTTATTGACCGGAGAACGCCTCGGTCATGTCTCGCTTGTCTCCCAACCCGTAGGGTCTACACACTTAAGGTTCAAGGACGCTTAGGGTTATATAGGAAGCTTGTATGTGGTTACCGAATGTTGTTCGAGTCCGGATGAGATCCTGGACGTCACGAGGAGTTCCGGAATGGTCCGGAGGTAAAGAATTATATATAGGAAGTGCTGTTTCGCCATCGGGACAAGTTTCGGTGATATCGGTATTGTACTGGGACCACCGGAGGGGTCCCGGGCCCACCGGTGGGGCCACCTGCCCTGGGGCCACATGGGCCCTAGGTGGTGCGTTTAGGCCTGCATGGGCCAAGGGGAACCAGCCCCAAGAGGCCCATGCGCATGAAACACTTGGAGAGGAAGAGTCCATAGAGGGAAGGCACCTCCGAGGTGCCTTGGGGAGGATGGACTCCTTCCCCTCTTGGCCGCACCCTCCCTTGGAGGAGGGGGCAAGGCTGCGCCCTCCCCTCCTTGGCACCTATATAAAGGGGAGGGAGGGGGCAGCAGCACCGAGCCCTGGCGCCTCTCTCCCTCTCCAACACCTCCTTCTCCTCCGTAGTGCTTGGCGGCCTCGCAGGATTGCCACGCTCCTCCACCACCACCACGCCCGTTGTGCTGCTGTTGGATGGAGTCTTCCTCAACCTCTCCTCTCTCCTCGCTGGATCAAGGCGTGGGAGACGCCACCGGCTGTACGTGTGTTGAACGCGGAGGTGCCGTCTGCTCGGCACTAGGATCATCGGTGATCTGAATCACGGCGAGTACGACTCCATCAACCCCGTTCACTTGAACGCTTCCGCTTAGCGATCTACAAGGGTATGTAGATGCACTCTCCTTCCCTCGTTGCTAGTCTCTCCATAGATAGATCTTGGTGATACGTAGGAAAATTTTGAATTTCTGCCACGCTCCCCAACAAAGGGCATCATGAGCTAGGTCTATTGCGTAGATTCTTTGCACGAGTAGAACACAAAGTAGTTGTGGGCGTTGATTTTGTTCAATATGCTTGCCGTTACTAGTCTTATCTTGATTCGACGGTATTGTGGGATGAAGCGGCCCGGACCAACCTTACACGTGACGCTACGTGAGACCGGTTCCACCGAATCGACATGCACTAGTTGCATAAGGTGGCTGGCGGGTGTCTGTCTCTCCCACTTTAGTGAACGGATTCGATGAAAAGGGTCCTTATGAAGGGTAAATAGCAATTGGCATATCACGTTGTGGTTTTGCGTAGGTAAGAAACGTTCTTGCTAGAAACCCATAGCAGCCACGTAAAACATGCAAACAACAATTAGAGGACGTCTAACTTGTTTTTGCAGGGTATGCTATGTGATGTGATATGGACTTGTGATGAATGATATGTGATGTATGAGATTGATCATGTTCTTGTAATAGGATTCACGACTTGCATGTCGATGAGTATGACAACCGGCAGGAGCCATAGGAGTTGTCTTTATTTATTGTATGACCTGCGTGTCATTGAACAACGCCATGTAATTACTTTTACTTTATTGCTAACCGTAGCCATAGTAGTAGAAGTAATAAGTTGGCGAGACAACTTCATGGAGACACGATGATGGAGATCATGATGATGGAGATCATGGTGTCATGCCGGTGACAATGATGATCATGGAGCCCTCAAGATGGAGATCAAGAGGAGCTATATGATATTGGCCATATCATGTCACTACTATATAATTGCATGTGATGTTTATTATGTTTATGCATCTTGTTTACTTAGAACGACGGTAGTAAATAAGATGATCCCTTACACAAATTTCAAGAAGTGTTCTCCTCGACCGTGCACCGTTGCTACGGTTAAGTCGTTTCTAAGCACCACGTGATGATCGGGTGTGATGGATTCTTACGCTCACATACAACGGGTGTAAGACAGATTTACACAGCAAAAACACTTGGGGTTAACTTGACGAGCCTAGCATGTACAGACATGGCCTCGGAACACAGAGACCGAAAGGTCGAGCATGAGTCGTATAGTAGATACGATCAACATGAAGATGTTCACCGATGATGACTAGTCCGTCTCACGTGATGATCGGACACGCCTAGTTGACTCGGATCATGTAATCACTTAGATGACCAGAGGGATGTCTATTCGAGTGGGAGTTCATGAGATGAACTTAATTATCCCGAACATAGTCAAAAGATCTTTGCAAATTATGTCGAAGCTCGCGCTTTAGTTCCACTCGCTTAGATATGTTCCTAGAGAAAATATAGTTGAAAGTTGACAAGAGCGATTATGCGGACGTAAGAAAGCTTATGTCCTTAATGCACCGCCAAGGTGTGCTCAACCCCAAACGTCGCCTGTGGATGTTGCTAACATCGGACATACACGCTTTTTGATAACTACATGATAGTTCGGTTAAATGGTTTAAGTAGAGGCACCAAATACGTTTTGAAACGTCATGGAACATATGAGATGTTTCGAGGGCTGAAATTAGGATTTCAGGCTCGTGCTCACGCCAAGAGGTATGAGACCTCCGACGATTTTCTTAGCCTACAAACTAAGGGAGAAAAGCTCAATCGTTGAGCTTGTGCTCAGATTGTCCGAGTACAACAATCACTTGAATCGAGGGAGTTGATCTTCCAGATGAGATAGTGATGTTTCTCCAAAGTCATTGCCACCAAGCTACTAGAGCTTCGTGATGAACTATAACATATCAGGGATATATATGATGATCCTTGAAGTGTTCGCGATGTTTGACACCGCGAAAGTAGAAATCAAGAAGGAGCATCAATTGTTGATGGTTGGTGAAACCACTAGTTTCAAGAAGGGCAAGGGCAAGAAGGGACACTTCATGAAACGGCAAATAAGTTGCTGCTCCAGTTGAAGAAACCCAAGGTCGAACCCAAACCCGAGACTAAGTGCTTACGCAATAAGGGGAACAGCCATCGGAGCAGCATTACCCTAGATACTTGGTAGATGAGAAGGCTGGCAAGGTCGATAGAAGTATATTGGATATACATTATGTTAATGTGTACTTTACTAGTACTCCTAGTAGCACCAGGGTATTAAGATACCGGTTCGGTTGCTAAGTGTTAGTAACTCAAAATAAAAGAGCTACGGAATAAACGGAGACTAGCTAAAGGTGAGCCGACGATATGTGTTGGAAGTGTTTCCAAGTTTGATGTGATCAAACATCTCACGCTCCCTCTACCATCAAGATTAGTATTAAACCTGAATAATTGTCATTTGGTGTTTATGCGTTGAGCATAGACATGATTGGATTATGTCTATCGCAATACGGTTATTCATTTAAGGAGAATAATGGTTACTCTGTTTATTTGAATAATACCTTCAATGGTCTTGCACCTAAATGAATGGTTTATTGAAGCTCGATCATAGTGATACACATTTTCATGCCAAAAGGTATAAGATAGTAATGATAGTACCACTTACTTGTGGCACTGCCATGTAAGTCATATTGGTATAAGACGCATGAAGAAGCTCCATGTTGATGGATCTTTGGACTCACTCATTTTTTGAAAAAGTTTGAGACATGCGAACCATGTCTATTGGTGTATATGCATGAAGAAACTCCATGCAGATGGATCGTTTAGACTCACTTGATTTTGAATCACTTGAGATATGCAAATCATACCACATGGGCAAGATGACTGAAAAGCCTTGGTTTCAAAGAAGATGGAACAAGATAGCAACTTGTTGGAAGTAACACATTTTGATGTGTGCAGTCCAATGAGTGCTTTGAGGCATGCAAATGAATATCGTTATGTTCTTACTTCACAGATGATTTGAGTAGATGTTGAGTATATTTACTTGATGAAACACAAGTCTGAATTATTGAAAGGTTCAAGTAATTTCAGAGTGAAGTTGAAGATCTTCGTGACAAGAGGATAAAATGTCTGTGATGTGATCATAGAGATGAATATCTGAGTTATGAAGTTTGGTACACAATTGAGACATTGTGCAAATTGTTTCACAATTAATACCGCCTCGAACACCATAGTGTGATGGTGTGTCCGAACATCATAGTTGCACCCTATTGGATATGGTGCGTACCATGATGTCTCTTATCGAATTACCACTATCGCTCATGGGTTAGGCATTAGAGACAACCGCACTCACTTTAATAGGGTACCACGTAATTCCGTTGAGATGACACCGTAAGAACTATGGTTTAGAGAAACCTAAGCTGTCATTTCTTAAAAATTTGGGGCTGCGACGCTTATGTGGAAAAGTTTCAGGTTGATAAGCTCGAACCCAAAGCGGATAAAATACATCTTCATAGGACACCCAAAACAGTTGGGTAAACCTCCTAATTCAGATCCGAAAGCAATAGGGATTGTTTCTTGAATCGGGTCCTTTCTCGAGGAAAAGTTTGTCTCGAAAGGTTGAGTGGGAGGATGGTGGAGACTTGATGAGGTTATTGAACCATCACTTCAACTAGTGTGTAGCAGGGCACAGGAAGTTGTTCCCGTGGCACCTACACCAATTGAAGTAGAAGCTTATCATGAAGTTTCGGATCAAGTCACTACCGAACCTCGTAGGACGACAAGAACGCGTACTGCATCAGAGTGGTACGGTGATCCTGTCTTGAAGGTCATGTTGCTAGACAACAATGAACCTACGAGCTATGGAGAAGCGATGGTGGGCCCAAATTCGACAAATGGTTAGAAGCCATGAAATCCGAGATAGGATCCATGTATCATAACAAAGCATGGACTTTGATGGACTTGCCCGATGATCGGCAAGCCATTGAGATAAATGGATCTTTAAGAAGAAGACGGACATGGACGGTAATGTCACCGTCTATGAAGCTCGACTTGTGGCGAAGAGTTTTTTCACAAGTTCAAGGAGTTGACTACGATGAGATTTTCTCATCCGTAGCGATGCTTGAGTCTGTCGGAATCATGTTAGCATAAGCTGCATTTATGAAATCTGGCAGATGGATGTCAAAATGAGTTTCCTTACCAGTTTTCGTAAGGAAAGGTTGTATGTGATACAATCGAGAAAGTTTTGTCGATCCTAAGGATGCTAAAAGGTATCTTGGCTCCAAATGATCCTTTCTAAGGACCGGAGTAAGCATCTCGGAGTTGGAATGTGCGCTTTGATGAGATGATCAAAGATTTTGGGTTTATACAAAGTTTATGAGAAACTTGTATTTCCAAAGAAGTAAGTGGGAGCACTATAGAATTTCTGATGAGTATATGTTGTTGACATATTGATGATCAGAAATGACGTAGAATTTTCTGTAAAGCATATAGGGTTATTTGAAAAATGTTTTCAAATGAAAACCTGGATTAGGCTACTTGAACATTGAGCATCAAGATCTATGAGGATAGATCAAAAACGCTTAATGGTACTTTCAAATGAGCATATACCTTGACATGATCTTAAAGGTGTTCAAGATGGATCAGTCAAAGAAGGAGTTCTTGCCTGATTTGTAAGGTATGGAGTTAAGAGTTAAAAGCTCGACCACGGCAGAAAAGAGAGAAAGGACGAAGACTGTCCCCTATGCCTTAGACATAGGCTCTACAGTATGCTATGCTGTGTACCGCACCGGAAGTGTGCCATGCCATGAGTCAGTCATAGGTACAAGAATGATCCAGGAATGGATCATTGGACAGCGTCAAAATTGTCCTTGGAGTAAATAAGGACATGTTTCTCGATTATGGAGGTGATAAAGAGTTCGGCATAAGGGTTACATCGATGCAAGCTTTAACACCTATCCGAGTGACTCGAGTAGCAAACCGGATACGTATAGTGGAGCAAACTGCTTGGAATAGATCCAAGTGGAGCGTGGAAGCAGCATTTACAATATGACATAAGAGAATTGCATAGCACACACGGATCTGAAAGGTTCGGACCGTTGACTAAAACCCGTTGACTAAAACCTCTCTCACAAGCAAAACATGATCAAACCTCAGAACTCATTGAGTCTTAATCACATGGTGATGTGAACTAGTTTAAGACACTAGTAGACTCTTTGGATGTTGGTCACATGGCGATGTGACCTATCACTGTTGATCACATGGCGATGTGAACTAGATTATTGACTCTAGTGCAAGTGGGAGACTGTTGGAAATATGCCCTAGAGGCAATAATAAATTAGTTATTATTATATTTCCTTGTTCATGATAATCGTTTATTATCCATGCTATAATTGTATTGATAGGAAACTTCAGATACATGTGTGGATACATAGACAACACCATGTCCCTAGTAAGCCTCTAGTTGACTAGCTCGTTGATCAATAGATGGTTACGATTTCACGACCATGGACATTGGATGTCATTGATAACGGGATCACATCATTAGGAGAATGATGTGATGGACAAGACCCAATCCTAAGCCTAGCACAAAGATCGTAGTTCGTATGCTAAAGCTTTTCTAATGTCAAGTATCTTTTCCTTATACCATGAGATTGTGCAACTCCGGATACCGTAGGGAATGCTTTGGGTGTATCAAACGTCACAACGTAATCGGGTGACTATAAAGGTGCACTACGGTATCTCCGAAGTGTCATTGGGTTGGCACGAATCGAGACTGGATTTGTCACTCCGTGTGACGGAGAGGTATCTCTGGGCCCACTCGGTAGGACATCATCATAATGTGCACAGTGTGATTAAGGAGTTGATCACGGGATGATGTGTTACGGAACGAGTAAAGAGACTTGCCGGTAACGAGATTGAACAAGGTATCGGGATACCGATGATCGAATCTCGGGCAAGTACAATACCGCTTAGACAAAGGGAATTGTATACGGGATTGACTGAGTCCTTGACATCGTGGTTCATCCGATGAGATCATCGTGGAACATGTGGGAGCCAACATGGGTATCCAGATCCCGCTGTTGGTTATTGACCGGAGAACGTCTCGGTCATATGCGCTTGTCTCCGAACCCGTAGGGTCTACACACTTAAGGTTCGATGGCGACGCTTAGGGTTATATAGGAAGCTTGTATGTGGTTACCGAATGTTGTTCGGAGTCCCGGATGAGATCACGGGCGTCACGAGGAGTTCGGAATGGTCCGGAGGTAAAGAATTATATATAGGAAGTGCTGTTTCGCCATCGGGACAAGTTTCGGTGATATCGGTATTGTCTGGGACCACCGGAGGGGTCCTGGGGCCCACCGGGTGGGGCCACCTGCCCTGGGGCCACATGGGCCCTAGGTGGTGCGCCTAGGCCTGCATGGGCCAAGGGAACCAGCCCCAAGAGGCCCATGCGCATGAAACACTTGGAGAGGAAGAGTCCATAGAGGGAAGGCACCTCCGAGGTGCCTTGGGGAGGATGGACTCCTTCCCCTCTTGGCCGCACCCCTCCCTTGGAGGAGGGGGCAGGCTGCGCCCTCCCCTCCTTGGCACCTATATAAAGGGGGAGGGAGGGGCAGCAGCACTGAGCCTGGCGCCTCTCTCTCCTCTCCAACACCTCCTTCTCCTCCGTGAGTGCTTGGCGAAGCCTCGCAGGATTGCCACGCTCCTCCACCACCACCACGCCCGTTGTGCTGCTGTTGGATGGAGTCTTCCTCAACCTCTCCCTCTCTCCTCGCTGGATCAAGGCGTGGGACGCCACCGGGCTGTACGTGTGTTGAACGCGGAGGTGCCGTCTGCTCGCACTAGGATCATCGGTGATCTGAATCACGGCGAGTACGACTCCATCAACCCCGTTCACTTGAACGCTTCCGCTTAGCGATCTACAAGGGTATGTAGATGCACTCTCCTTCCCCTCGTTGCTAGTCTCTCCATAGATAGATCTTGGTGATACGTAGGAAAATTTTGAATTTCTGCTACGTTCCCCAACAGGCCGCCCGGGGAGGGACCGGCGACGGCGCGTGGTGGGGGGGGGGGAAGAGGAGAGGAGGCGAGGTTCACGGCGGGTCGTAGGGACTAGGCAGAGGGCTCGGGGACGGTCGGGGATGACCGGCGAGGAGGAGGTCGAGGCGGCGGCCGTCCGGCGACGACGGCGAAGGCGCAGGGGATGGGCGCCGGCGTCGAGGCGCGTTGGAACGGCGCGGGTTCTGGCCCCTCCCCGATCCAGTCGAGTGGGGGGGGGGGCACCTGGGAGGAGGCAGGGGGCGGCGTTCGTCGGGGTGGAGGGTTCCGGCGAGGGGCGGGGTCGTCGGCCCGATCCCGATCCAGAACTGGATCGGGGGGAGGGGGAGAGAGCGAGTGGGGTGCGGGTGAGGGGTGTCGGCGCCTAGGGTTTGGGGGGGGGGATAAGGAGAGGGGGTGTGGGCCGACCTGGGCCAGTGGGCTGGCCGGCTGGGCCGTTTGGCCCAGTTGGCCAGGGTCCAGCAGGGGGGCTTCTCCCCCCTTTTGTTTTGTTTTTTTGTATTTCCTTTCTTTTATTTATTTTTCTTTTCTGTTTTAATCCATTTAAACATATTTAGGCATTTTATAAAAATGGGTTTGTTGCACCATAATTAACTTTGTAATATTTGACAACCACCGAACTTTTTAGTTTTAAATTTTTGAAAACTTCTATTGTCATCATAAATTTGAATTTGAATTTCGAAACAGTTTTGAATTAACCCGAGATTAACTACAGTGACAGAGGTGACGTGGCACCATCAACGTGAGTTTATTGTAGCATGATTATCCGGGCGTTACAATTATCATACCACTTTTGCTACTAAATACTTTGATGCAGGTACTAAGTTATCCAGGTGTGGTTGAATTGACAACTCAACTGCTAATACTCAAGAATATTCTTTGGCTCCCCTTGTGTCGAATCAATAAATTTGGGTTGTACTTCACCCTCGAAAGCTGTTGCGATCCCCTACACTTGTGGGTTATCAAGACAAATTTCTGGCACCGTTGTCGGGGAGCATAGCTCTATTCTCTGTGTCACTTGGGATTTATATCTGTTGATCACTATGAAGAACTTGAAAGACGCTAAAACCAAGATTTTCCCCTCAACTACGAGGGGAGGTAAGGAACTGCCTCTAGCTCTGCACTAGATTCTCCTTCCGTTATTAGTAGGTTTGCGACACCTAAACCTGCTACTACTATGAATTCTTATATGTCGCATGTTATTGATGATGCCACTTCTGCTATGCATGATGAAACTACTTCTGTGTGTGATACTACTTTTCCATTAGGTGAATTTCTTGATGAATAACTTGCTAGAGTTAGGGGCAATGAAAATATTGAAGATGCTATTATTGATGATAGTGATGATGAAAGTTCTCCCAATGCTTATGTATTGCCTGTTGTTCCTAAGGGTTATGTTATGGATGAAAAAACAGTTAGAGATATTCTTGCTTGCAATGATGGATCAGATCTTGAGAAATTGTTAGCTAAGCTGAAACAAAAGACTTAAAATGCTAGAATGAAACATGACCCTGCTTTTGCCACTTCACCTATCTTTGTTACTGATTAGGATTATGAATTCTCTGTTGATCCTGAGATTATTACTTTAGTTGAATCTGATCCTTTTTATGGCCTTGAAACTGAAACTGTTGTGGCACATCTTACCAAGTTGAATGATATAGCTACCCTGTTTACTAATGATGAGAAGTCTCGCTATTTTTATATCCTTCAGATATTTCCGTTCTCATTAAAGGGTGATGCTAAGTCTAGGTATAATTCTCTTGCTCCTGGTTGTGTGTGTAGTCCCCAGGATATGATTTATTACTTCTCTGTTAAATAATTTCCTGATCATAAGAAACAAGCTGCCTTGCGGGAAATATATAATTTTGTGCAAATCAAAGAAGAGAGTCTCCCACAAGCTTGGGGGAGGCTTCTCCGTTTACTTAATGCTTTGACTGATCATCCTCTTAAGACGAATGGAATACTTGATATGTTTTATAGTGGACAAACCCATTCTTCCAAGGACTACTTGGATAGTTGTGCTGGTTGTGTTTTCAGGGGAAGAACAATCGACGAAGCTGAAATATTATTGAATAATATGTTGAAAAATGAAAAATAATCGGACTCTTCCTGAGCCAATTCCCGAAGCAATTCCTGAACCAATTGAGCCAGCTCCTGAGCCTATTCCCAAAACCACTCCGAAGAAGAGAGGTGTTTTATTTCTCAGTCCTGAAGATATGCAAGAGGCAAAGAAATCAATGAAAGAAAAAGGTATTCAAGCTAAATATGTTAAGAATTGACCTCCTATTGAAGAAATACATGGTCTTAATATACCACCTGTTGAAGAACCATATTGTCTTGATAACCCGACACAGGTAGTAAAGGTAAATTCTCTATATAGATATGATAAAGTTGAAATCCCCTCTACTAAATTTCATAGCCCATGCTTAGATGAATTTGATGACTTTATGTCTAGACAAGAAAGTTTTAATGCTTTTGTTGGTAGAGAGTTAAAGAATAATGCTTTCGAGATAGGACGTGTAAGTGATAATCTGGCTAGAGTTAAAGATGAACTTCACCTCGTTAGCAAATATGCTTCTATGGTTGCTACTCAAGCTCAGCAAGTACTTAAAGCTCAAAATGATTTGCTTGAGGAATTAAATAATAAAAATGACTTTGCTGTTAGAGTGGCTACTAGAACTGGTAGAATGACTCAGGAACCTTTGTATCCTGAAGGCCACCCTAAGAGAATCGAGCAAGATTCTCAGAGAAATAACTTAGAGGCACCTAGTTCTTCTAAAAAGAAGAGAAAGAAAAATGATAGGACTATGCATGCTTCTAGTGAACCTACTGTAGACACACCTGAGAATCCCAATGATATTTCTATTTCTAATGCTGAAACTCAATCAGGTGATGAACATGAACCTAGTGATAATGTTAATGATAATGTTCATGTTGACGCTCAACCTAGCACAAACAATTATGTAGAGATTGAACCTGCTTTTGATCTCGATAACCCACAATCAAAGAATCAACGTTATGATAAGAGAGATTTTGTTGCTAGGAAGCATGGTAAAAAAATAGAACCATGGGTTCAGAAACCCATGCCCTTTCCTCCTAAACCATCCAAGTCAAAGGATGATGAGGATTTTGAGCGCTTTGCTGAAATGATTAGACCTATTTTCTTACGTATGTGCTTAACTGATATGCTGAAAGTAAATCCTTATGCTAAGTATATGAAGGATATCATTACAAATAAAAGAAAGATACCGGAACCTGAAATTTCCACCATGCTTGCTAATTACACTTTTAAGGGTGGAATACGAAAGAAATTTGGAGATCCGGGTGTACCAACTATACCATGCTCCATTAAAAGAAATTATGTTAGAACTGCTTTATGATATCTTGGAGCCGGTGTTAGTGTTATGCCTCTCTCTTTATATCGTAGACTTGAATTGAATAAGTTGACACCTACTGAAATATCTTTGCAAATGGCTGATAAATCAACTGCTATACCTGTCGGTATTGGTGAGGATGTGCCTGTTGTGGTTGCAAATGTCACTATCTTAACGGACGTTGTTATTCTTGATATTCCCGAGGATGCTAGTATGTCTATTATCCTTGTTAGACCTTTTCTTAATACTGCAGGGGCTGTTATTGATTGCAACAAAGGCAATGTTACTTTTCATGATAATGGTAATAATCATACGGTACACTTTCCGAGGAAACACTCTCAAGTTCATAGCATCGATTCTATTGAAAAAGTTCCAACTATTATTATTGGAGGTTTTGAATTTCCTCTCCCTGCTGTCAAGAAAACGTATGATATTCTTATTGTTGGGGATTTCCATATCCCCGGTAACTTAGTGTTATTCGAAATTTCTCTGGTTCCGTGTTATTCGGAATGAGTTTGTTAACAAGACTTGATCAACCTTGTTAGTGTATTCATTTTGATGATCTTGAGATGGATGAAACTAGAAGGCACAACCTTCTGTACCCTCTTTTTACTTTCTGTTATTTAGAATAAATAAAGCAAAAATAGTATTATCTGTCTGTTTTCTGAATTATCCATGTATTAAAAAATAGTCCGAAAATAAAAGTGCTCCAAATGCCCTGCAAATTTAGTATGATTTTTTCTGGAATATTTGAGCATTTTAGGCACTGAAATCACTGCAGGAGGGGCAAACACCAGGCCACGAGAGTGGAGGGCGCCCCCCCTATAGGGCGCGCCACCCTGTCTCGTGGCCCCTTGGTGGCCCCCCTCCACTTATGCCAGCACCCACACACTTCATATTCTACCCAAAAAAATCCCCATCCAGCTCAAGCATGAGTTCTAGCTCGTTTTGCTGCCATTTTCGATCTCCTTGCTCAAAGCTCCATTCACAAAACTGCTTTGGGAGATTGTTGCTTGATATGTTACTCCTCCATTGGTCCAATTAGTTTTTGTTCTAGTGTTTTATTCATTGCAATTTTTTGCTGCTTAGGTGACCATGTTCTTGAGCTTGCATTTTAAATTTATGAGGTCCCAAGCAATTCCAATGCATGATATAGGCTCTAGGCACTTGTACGAGTAGTTTCTACTAATCTTGTTTAGTTTTATTCACTTTTATTTTGAAGTTACTAAAATTTTAGAAATTTTCAGAGAAAGAATTATGCTTAGGAGAATGTACCAAGGTGGTTCCTCGGCAAAGAAAGGGCCAAGGATTGCTATACGTGAGCAAGATGTTGAATTGCCGAGGGACGCGAATGTACGAGCTTGTGAGTGGCCATCCGATGATTTTATGGTAAGGTAGGATTTAAGGAGGAATTTGACGCGTATGTGCGTAATGCTGAGCTGGAGGACTTCTTACAAGGGAGGAAGCAGCCGAACACGAGAGGAGAGCGGAGGCAGCTCGCCAACACGCTGCAGCTCAGGAGGCGGTTGCCGCTGCATCTCAGTACGACCCCGGTTTCACTTATGGATATCAGCCAGGCGGGCCTTGGTATTATACCTACTTAGGCCAAAAGCCTAAGCTTGGGGGAGTACGTATTTCTCACCGACTTTACATTCACGTTCACACACTAGTCGTCGGTGCTCATACTCCTTCATTGTATTATCCATGCTAGTTTAAATTTCTTTTTCTAGTTTTCTTCTTGTGTGTTTGATAAACCTTAAGAAAAACAAAAAAAATTAGTTAGTTAAATTTCCATGCTTGTAGTAGAATTAAAATGAAAACCCAAAAATATTTCTAGTTCTTCTTCTTACTTGTCGGGAGCTTTCCCGTGTAAATAGTTTTATTTTCTTTTCTTTCCTTTGGGGGTCGAGAAGACCATCTTGAAAATGTTTAAGTGGCTCTCATATGCATGATTGTTTATTTAACTTAGAGCCCATATTATCTTGTCTTCTCTTTTGATTTGAATGCTTGCAGATTCCAGCTTAGTCCAATGCACGTACACTCTTATTATTATACACATCGTTCGATCGTGTGAGTGAAAGGCAATAATGACGATATATGATGGACTTATTGGGATGAGAAAAGCTGGTATGAACTGGACTTCTCTTGTTTTTGTAAATATGATGAGTTCATCGTTTCTGAGTCAGCTATTATGAAGTAAACATATTTGCAATGACATTTACAGATTATAGTTGCTTGTGCCATGCTTGATTAACTATGAGTTATAATGGTTTACCTTGCATGCCAACATGCTATTATAACGATTATGATGTGGTATGGTGGGATTGTATCCTCCTTTGAATGAATTGAGTGACTCGACTTGTCACATGTTCACACATGTAGTTGAAAGAAATCAACATAGCCTTCACGATATTTATGTTCATGGTGGATTATATCCTACTCATGCTTGCATTCGGTGTGAATTAATTTTAATGCATGTTTATGACTGTTGTCGCTCTCTCAGTTGGTCGCTTCCTAGTCTTTTGCTAGCCTTCACCTGTACTAAGTGGGAATACTGCTTGTGCATCCAAACTCCTTAAACCCCAAAGTTGTTCCATATGAGTCCACTATACCTTCCTATATGCGGTATCTACCTGCCGTTCCAAGTAAATTTGTATGTGCCAAACTCCAAACCTTTAAATGATATTCTGTTTTGTATGCTCAAGCAGCTCATGTTACAACTAGGGCTGCCTATATCTTCCATGCTAGGTGGGTTATTCTCACGAGGAGTGGACTCCGCTCCTCATTCACGAGAAAGGGCCGGTAACCGGGATGCCCAGTCCCATGATCCAAAAAGATCGAAGCAAATCAAATTAATTAAACAAAACTCCCCCAGGACCATTGTTAGTTGGAGGCACTCGTTGTTTCGAGCAAGCCATGGATTGATGCTTGTTGGTGGTTGGGGGAGTATAAACCTTGAAACTTCTGTTTGGGAACTGCCTATAATGCATGTAGTAAGGAAGGTACAGCCATCTCATAGTTGTTGTGTTGACAGTGAAAGTATGCCGCTCAAAATGTTATTCAATCTCTATTTTAAAATCGAGCTCTGGCACCTCTACAAATCCCCGCTTCCCTCTGCGAAGGGCCTATCTATTTACTTTTATGTTGAGTCATCACCCTTCTTATTAAAAGCACCCGCTAGGGAGCACACTGTCATTTGCATTCATTACTATTGGTTTATATTGGGTATGACTTTACTGGATCTCTTTTACCATGAATTACAATGTTTAGTCAGTCCTTGATTTTTAAAGGTGCTATGCATTTATGTTTTGCAGTCTCAGGAAGGGCTAGCGAGATACCATTTTGTTATATCATGTTATGATTGTTTTGAGAAAGTGTTGTCATCCGAGTTTTATTATTATGGCTCGCTAGCTGATTATGCTATTGATATGAGTAATTGTGAGAGCTAAGTGTTATTGTGAGTATGGTTAGTTCTTAATATTTCCTGAAACTTGAATGCTGGTTTTTCATGTTTACAACAACAAGAGCAAACAGAGTTTGTAAAAGTTTTTCTTTATCACTTTCAGTTTATCAACTGAATTGCTTGAGGACAAGCAAAGGTTTAAGATTGGGGGAGTTGATACGTCTCCAACGTATCTACTTTTCCAAACACTTTTGCCCTTGTTTTGGACTCTAACCTGCATGATTTGAATGAAACTAACCCGGACTGACGCTGTTTTCAGCAGAACTACCGTGATGTTGTTTTATGTGTAGAAAAGAAAAGTTCTCGGAATGTCCTGAAAATCGACGGAGGCACTTTTTTGGAATTAATAAGAATTTTTGGGCGAAAGATATGCACCAGGGGGCCCACAGGCTGTCCACGAGACGGGGCCCCCCCAGGGCGCGCCCTCCTATCTCGGTGGCCCCCTGGACCTCCACCGATCTCAACTCCAACTCCACATATTCCATCTCGCAGAGAAAAAAATCAGACAGAAAGTTTCATCGCGTTTTACGACACCGAGCCGCTGCCAAGCCCTAATCTTTCTCGGGAGGGCCGATCTTGAGTCCGTTCGGGGCTCCAGAGAGGGGGATTCGTCGCTGTCGTCATCATCAACCATCCTCCATCACCAATTTCATGATGCTCACCGCCGTGCGTAAGTAATTCCATTGTAGGCTTGCTGGACGTTGATGGGTTGGATGAAATTTACCATGTAATCAAGTTAGTTTTCTTAGGGTTTGATCCCTAGTATCCACTATGTTCTGAGATTGATGTTGCTATGACTTTGCTATGCTTCATGCTTGTCACTAGGGCCCGAGTGCCATGATTTCAGATCTAAACCTATTATATTTTCATGAATATATGTGTGTTCTATATCCTATCTTGCAAGTCTATAGTCACCTATTATGTGTTATGATCCGACAACCCCGAAGTGACAATAATACGGATACTTCTCGGTGATGACCGTAGTTTGAGGAGTTCATGTATTCACTATGTGTTAATGCTTTGGTCCGGTTCTCTATTAAAAGGAGGCCTTAATATCCCTTAGTTTTTACTAGGACCCCGCTGCCACGGGAGGATAGGACAAAAGATGGCATGCAAGTTCTTTTCCATAAGCACGTATGACTATTTACGGAATACTCCATCCGTAAACTAATATAAGAGCATTTAGATTACTATTTTAGTTATCTAAACACTCTTATATTAGTTTACAGAGGGAGTACATGCCTACATTACATTGATGAATTGGAGCTAGTTCTGTGTCACCCTATTTTATAACTATTACATGAGGAATCGCATCCAGCACAATTATCCATCACTGATCCGTTGCCTACGAGATTTTCATATATTGTTCTTCGCTTATTTACTTTTCCGTTGCTACTGTTACAACTACTACTACAAAAACCCAAAAACATTTATCTTTACTTTTGCTACCGTTACCTTTATTATCATACCACTATTTCTACTAAATACTTTGCTGCAGATACTAAGTTATCCAGGTGTGGTTGAATTGACAACTCAACTGCTAATACTCAAGAATATTCTTTGGCTCCCTTTGTGTCAAATCAATAAATTTGGGTTGTACTTCACCCTCGAAAGCTGTTGTGATCCCCTACACTTGTGGGTTATCAATTCCGAGCTGGTATTTGACAGTATGATCGTTTTGGTGGACATGATCCTGCGCCAGAGCACGCTTCCTGGATCCATAGATGGACCTAGCCATATCGGCCTTTTTGTCCAGGTGTTCACGTAAGTCGTGCGCTGACTTGTGTGCGGCGCCATTAGCCGCCCTATCGCTCTCACGGGGTGGTCGGTCCGGTGGATCGGCCGTATTATTTCTCGGCGGAATGGGCTCTATAGCCTCGTCGTCGAATTCGGGCAGCAGCTTGCGCTTTGGGTAGCCCTTTGTGTGGCGATCGCCATCGTATTTTTCTTCAGTGTCGAGCACTTTACTCCATCTGCGGTTGAGCTTATCCTGCGCGGCTTTGAGCCTTTGCTTCTGCTTCATCAAGCTCCTCGCGGTGGCGATGAGCCTTTTATGGAGGTTCTCTTGTTACGAGTCCCTTTCCGGGATGATGAGTGCATCGTAGTCCGGACTATTCTCCTCTCTGGAGACAGGTTTATGGGTTCTATCTCCGCTGTCGCTATGATCGGACAGCGGCCCCGGACTATGTTCACCGTCCCCTGGCTCACCCTGCTCCATCGCTGGGTTCCTGGGGTCGTCGTTGCCTTTTAGGTCATCCAGGGTGTTATTCTTTCTTGTGCTGTTATCGCTTCTTTTACTTTGGCGGGGTTTGGATAGGCGCCGACGTCGTCGCTTTGCTTACTTCTCGAGGGGATTATCCTCCGTTGCATCCTTCCGTTCCTCGCCGCTGTTTTCTATGGGTGTGTCCATGATACGTCTCCAACGTATCTATAATTTTTGATTGTTCCATGCTATTATATTACCCCTTTTGGATTTTTATGGGCTTTATTTTACATATTTATATCATTTTTGGGACTAACCTACTAACCGGAGGCCCAGCCCGTATTGTTGTTTTTTTTGCCTATTTCAGTATTTCGAAGAAAACGAATATCAAACGGAGTCCAAACGGAATGAAACCTTTGGGAGCGTGATTTTTGGTTCGAACATGATCCGGAGAGCTTGGAGTGCAAGTCAAGAAGCTTCCGAGGGCCCCACGAGATAGGAGGGCGCCCCCCTGTCTCGTGGGCCCCTCGGGCGTCCACCGACGTACTTCTTCCTCCTATATATACCTACGGACCCCGAAAACATCCAGGGCACCACGAAACACAATTTCCACCACCGTAACCTTCTCAGATCCATGAGATCCCATCTTGGAGCCTTCGCCGGCACTCTGCGGGAGGGGGAATCAACCACAGAGGGCTTCTACATCAACATCCTTGCCCCTTCGATGAGTTGTGAGTAGTTTACCACAGACCTATGGGTCCATAATTATTAGCTAGATGGCTTGTTCTCTAGTTTTTGGATCTCAATACAATGTTCTCCCCCTCTCTTGTGGAGATCTATTCGATCTAATCTCTTTTTGCGGTGTGTTTGTCGAGGTCCGATGAATTGTGGGTTTATGATCAAGTTTATCTATGAATAATATTTGAATCTTCTGTGAATTTTTTTATGTATGATTGAGTTATCTTTGCAAGTCTCTTCAAATTATCAGTTTGGTTTGGCCTACTAGATTGTTCTTTCTTGCCATGGGAGAAGTGTTTAGCTTTGGGTTCAATCTTGCGGTGTTCTTACCCAAAGGATGTAAAGGGTTGCAAGACATGTATTGTATTGTTGCCATCGAGGATAACAAGATGGGGTTTATATCATATTGCATGTGTTTATCCCTCTGCATCATGTCATCTTGCTTAATGCGTTAATCTGTTCTTATGAACTTAATACTCTAGATGCAGGCAGGAGTCGGTCGATGTGTGGAGTAATAGTAGTAGATACAGGCAGGAGTCGGTCTACTTGTTATGTACGTGATGCCTATATACATGATCATGCCTAGATAATCTAATAACTATGCGCTTTTCTATCAATTGCTCGACAAAGAATTTGTTCACCCACCGTAATACTTATGCTATCTCGAGAGAAGCCTCTAGTGAAACCTATGGCCCCCGGGTCTATCTCTTATCATATTTGCTTTCAATCTATCTTTATTTGCATCTTTACTTTTTGCATCTATCTTATAAAATACCAAAAATATATTACTATCTCTATCAGATCTCACTTTCCTAAGTGACCGTGAAGGGATTGACAACCCCTTTATTGCGTTGGTTGCGAGTTTTTAGTTTGTTTGTGTAGGTGCGTGGGACTTTTGAGGAGCCTCCTACTGGATTGATACCTTGGTTCTCAAAACTGAGGGAAATATTTACGCTACACTTTGCTGCATCACCCTCTCCTCTTCGAGGAAAACCAACGCAAGGTCAAGACGTAGCAGTCCACCATGTATATATCATATGATGAGGTGGCTGTCCAGCGCCCTGCGGGCAGTGGTTCTTGTTTCTCTTTGGCATCATCGTCCATACCGTCGATGTCTTCGGAGTCGAAATCAAGCATGTCGGTTAAATCATCGACAACGGCTATTAAGTGGGTGGTGGGTGGGGAACGAATTTCTTCGTCGTCCGCTTCCCAAGAGTCTCCTGACAGAGAGAGAGAGAGAGAGATTTTAGTGAATTTAACACGTCGCTCAAGGGCGAGTGCTGAAAGATATCCGCGGGGGTGAACTCCATGATCGTTTCCCAATCAGATTCTATAGGCGCGGATGCATGCGGTTCAGAGCCTATGGCCGGAGACAAGTCTGAGGGTCTGATGACACAGATCTCATTAGAGGCGAAGTCTGTGTTCAGCTCTAACACTGATTACTGTGCGGCTTCCGTGGCGGGGTCCATCCACCCGGCCTTAGATGGCACGATCTGCTCCGGTTTAATGGTCGGTGTGGCTGTAGGCGTGATCTCCCGAACACCGTCCGATGTCAGATCTAAGTCATGCTCGTCGTGACTGTTCAGCACACCTTAAATGGGCTCGAATCCGTCGAAGATCAAGTCTCCACGGATGTTGGCGATGTAGTTCAAGCTTCCAAACCTGACCTGATGGCCAGGGGTGTAGCTATTGATCTGCTCCAGGTGGCCAAGCGAGTCGGCCCGCAGTACGAAGCCTCCGAATACGAAGATTTTTCCCAGGAGGAAAACCTCGCCCTGGACTACGTTGTTGTAGCTGATTGAAGGAGCCATCAAGCCTTATCGCGACGACACAGTGGAACTCTCAATGAAAGCACCAATGTCGGTGTCAAAACCGGCGGATCTCTGGTAGGGGGTCCCGAACAATGCGTCTAAGGCTAATGGTACCAGGAGGCTGGGGACACAATGTTTACCCAGGTTCGGGCCCTCTCGATGGAGGTAATACCCTACTTCCTGCTTGATTGATCTTGATGATATGAGTATTACAAGAGTTGATCTACCACGAGATCATAGAGGCTAAACCCTAGAAGCTAGCCTATGGTATGATTGTTGTTCCTCTTCCTACGGAATAAATCCTACGATTTATATAGACACCGGAGGGGGCTAGGGTTACACAGAGTCGGTTACAGAGAAGGACATATATATATCCGGATTGCCAAGCTTGCCTTCCACGCAAAGGAGAGTCCCACCCGGACACGGGACGAAGTCTTCAATCTTGTATCTTCATAGTCCAACAGTCCGGCCAAAGTATATAGTCCGGCTGTCCAAGGACCACCTAATCCAGGACTCCCTCACTATCGCCTACCATTACGGGACAGAACACATTAAATGCGCTCCTTAGGTGTCCCCTTGCTTTATTGGGGACGGTACGAGGCATGTCCCGTTCATCGTTGCTCCGTCTTGCTTCGACACCCATCTAGGCCAACGAGGCATGCAGTGCCATGTAGGCTGGCAGGCTGCTGAGTTAGCATGGTGATAAGGTCTTCACGAAGATCTGCATGCCATCACGCAGGTGCTTGCTGAGTTGGCCTAGAGGCCGCACGTCGCCACGCAGGTCTCGGCCTGGTTGGTGGGCTGGCAGCTGTATGGGAATGGTGGTGGAGTCTTGGCAGATGCGGGCCTGGCTATGGCCCCACGGATGTCCCCGGCAAGAGTCTTGTCCGGGCCCCGGCAAGGGTCTGCCGTGGCATCGCGGTCATCCCCGGCAAGGATCTTGCCGGAGGTCTCGTGGATTTCCTCGGCAAGGATCTTGCCGAGGATCGTCGTCTTCTAATTCACACCTGATCTTGCATTCCATTGGTCTTCATGAAGATCTGCATGCCACCGTGGAGGTGCCTCCCGAGCCTTGGTTCCAACGTGGTTGATGGCGTTTGGAACCCTTGGGCTCAAGGGTGGCGCGCTCCGCTGGCGCTGGGCAAGTTGCCCCGGCAAGGCTCTTGTAGGGGCTGCGGAGGCTGCCCCGGCAAGGGTCTCGCCGGGGGAGCCTGCCTCGCCCTCTTGCTTCCTATTTCTCTGGTCTTGGTGTTGCTTTAATTGTCTCACGCCTTTGGCTTCCCTCCTTTGCCCTGCTAAGTGTGACCGTGGGCGCGGCTTTGACTACCCGTGCACAAGTAAAGGGGTACACAGAAGTGCCCCTACTTTTGTACACCGACAACAAATTCTAAAAAATTAGGAAAACATGGGAAATTCTTATATAAATCCTATGTAAAAAATTCAGATCAAAATCACGTCTTCGTGATTTTCAGAAATTCAGCTCCAGGGCACAAAAGTTCATGTTTTTCAGCAAAATCAAATCAACTATCACCATAGGTCATCCCAAAGTTCTTCTTTGGCTCAAACACTAATTAAAACACTAAAACACAATTCCTACAGTAGTAAGATTGTCTATTTACATAAATACTGAAAATAAAAATATTGGGTTGTCTCCCAGCAATCGCTTTTATTAAAGCATTTTAGTTAGGTGTTGATAATTTTAGTGATGCTCACATGAAAGATAGCAATTGAAACACAAAGAGAGCATCATGTAGCATGTGAAAAAGAAGTTCAAGTCTAACATACGTCTTATGCATAGGAATTTTATAGGGAAAGTATTTATCAAGACAAGCAAAAACAAGCATATGCAAAGAAGAAGAAAGAAACAATAGCAATCTCAATATGACATGAGATAATTTAGTAACATGAAACTTTTTACAACCATATTTTCCTCTCTTGTAATAATTACATGTAGGATCATAATCAAATTCAACAATATAATTATCACATAAAATATTCCCTTCATGATCCACATGGATGCAAATTTGACACTCTTCCAAAATAGTGGGATTACCATAACATAAAGTCATTACAGCTCCAAGCCCACTTTTATCAAAAAATGCATAAGATTTATCAATCTCCAAAGTAGTGGGATCATTATTTCCTAAAGTTGACACTCTTCCGAACCCACTTTCAATATTATAACATACATATTCATCATGAGGCTTCAATAAAATTTCAAGATCATACGAAGCATCACCCCCAGCATGATCATTGCATTAAGTAGTAGACATAGCAAAATTAGTGTCCCCAAGCTTGACATTAATAGAATTTATAATAACATCATTGCAATCATTAGTTTCATTCAAGGAGCTATCGCCAATCACTTTATAAATGTCATCATAATTTTCAGATTCACGAATTTCAAGCAAAACTTCATAAAGATAATCTAGTGCACTCAACTCACTATCAATTGGCTTATCATAATTGGATCTGTTAAAAAGATTAGCAAGTGGACGAGAATCCATAATTTTTTTGCTTCCTGATTTGGAATAAATACACAATTATGGCGAGCAAACAAGCAAATAAAAAAAGTAAGACATAAAGGCAAACGAAATGAAGGCGAATAAAAAGGAAAATATTTTCGTGTTTTTCTGGAAGCGTTTTAGAAGTGGGGGAGAGGAAAACGAGAGACAAATGGCAAATAATGTAATGCAATATATGAGAGTTTATGAAAGGTACTTGGTAGGCTTGATGTATCCTCCCTGGCAACGGTGCCAGAAATTCTCCCTGCTACTTCTTGAGGTTGCGTTGATTTTTTTCCTAGAAGAGGAAAGGGTGATGCAGCAAAGTAGAGACAAGTATTTCGCTCAGTTGATAACCAAGGTATCAATCCAGTAGGATGAACAACAAGTCCCCAATAGATGCACCTGCACAAACTAACAAACACTTGCGCCCAACGCTATAAATGGGTCGTGAATCCCTCCATGGTCACTTGCAAGAGTGAGATCTAAGAGAGATAGATATAAAAGATAACTAAAAGGTAAAATAATATAAAAGTAAATAAATTGCAGCAAGGTACTTTTGGGTTTTGGGTTTTATAGATCTAAAAATAAATGATGGAAAATAGACCGAGGGCCATAGGTTTCACTAGAGGCTTCTCCCTTAAAAGAAAACATACAGTGGGTGAACAAATAACTGTAGACAAATTTTTAGAAAAGCCAATAGTTATGACTCATGCATGCATCTATAGTATTAAGTTCAAAAGAACAGAGTAACGCATTAAGCAAGATAACATGATGTAGAGGGATAAACTGTAGCTATATGATATAAATCTCATCTTTTTATCCTTAATGGCGCCAAAACAATACGTGTCTCGCTACCCCTACTATCTCAATGGGTGAGGACACCGCAAGAATGAACCCATTACAAAGCATCTCTCCCATTGCAAGGGAGATCAATCTAGTTGTCTAAACCAAATCAATAGATCGGAGAGAAATACAAAGCTATTTAAATCATGCATAAAAGAGTTCAGAGAAGACGCAAATAATATTGATAGATAATCTTAACATAAACCCACAATTCATTGTGTCTCAAAAAACACACCACAAAAGAAGACTACATCGTATAGAACTCCAAGAACATGGAGGAGAACATGGTGTTTAAGATCAAAGAGAGAGAAGAAGCCATCTAGCTACTAGATATGGACCTGTAGGTCTGTGGTAAACTATTCACACATCATCGGTAGGGCAGCCAGGTTGATGTAGAAGCCCTCCGTGATCGAATCCCCCTCTGGCAGATCTCCACAAAATGCCTTAAGATGGGATCTCACGACAATAGAAGCTTGCGTCGGCGAATTTTTTTTTTTGGACGCTTCTAATGTAGATAGAATATTTGAGGATTTATAGTGCTGAAATCAAGGTTGGAAGATCCTTGAGGGGCCCACAAGCCAAGGGGGCGCCCCCCCTTGGGCGCGCCCTGGAGGCTTGTGGCCTTATTGGGACTCTCCTGGCCCCTTCTCCAAGTCTCGTAGGTTTCTTCTGTTCCAACGAAAATCACCATAAAGTTTTATTAATTTTGTACTTTGTTTGATATTCCTTTCTGAAAAAGTCAAGAACAAAGAAAAAACAACCGCTTGCATTGGTCACTAGGTTAACAGGTTCGTCCCAAAAATGATATAAAATAGTACCAAAATGCATATAAAATAGCCAAGATAGAAAATATAATAGCATGGAACAATAAAAAATTATAGATATGTTGGAGACGTATCAGCTACAGACACTTTTGTTGTTGCCTTCTGCCAGCGGTGGTGGCTGCCTCCCATGGCCGAGGATGACTAGGTAGACGGGCCAGAGGTAGGAGGTGACTCGGGTATTTTTTTTTCTAGACTGACATGTCAGACTTACAAGTCATAACGCCCAACTTCTAGGTCAAATAGGTGGTGTTGACTTAATGTGCCACATGGGTTTAAATGTGCCTAATCGGCACTTGGTAGTTTATTGCAATGGATTATGAAATTTTTGGTATGTTTTTGCTTATTCTTGTAGAGTTGTGGTTTCTTGGTTGGGCTAGTTGGAATGTAGTAGTTTTTCTGTTAAATATTCCAATATGTATAAGGAACAATGTACTAGCGACAAATAGCGACTATATAGTGTGTTGTACTACTAGTGGTCGCTGGAGTATAGCTCGTTTTGTGGGTGTGATCCCGGTCGAACGCATAACAACTTTCTTAAAGAATATTTTATTAACCTTGTTGCGAGCCAGTATCGTGTCGTCCTGCTAGGAAAAAACTCTTTTAATCCTACCGCCTACGTGAAAATGTTTGTTTCTGCTCCGCCTACTGGAGCAAACTTTTCGGAAAAACTAAAGATAATTGTACATGCACATAAAACATTTCAGAATATTCACTACAACTAAAGAATATGGCTCATAAAACAAGTCAAATTACGTTGTGAATATGGCTCATTTTAAACCCGGTGTTAATTTTTGTCCATTAAAAAATCAGTGGTAATCTCATTCTTTTTGTTTCTCATGTTTTACTTCAAATATATTTTTCTTTCTTATGGAATGGTTGAAATATACGGATGCATGTTAAATTACTTTGAGTTTATACTAGCAAAGATTCTTGTGCATTGCAATGGGAGAAAAACCTCCCTAACCTAATAAGCATGTCTACATGCTTCTTGCGTCCATGTCTTCTATTTTCAACATGACATCTATGTCAACAGGATAGCCTGCCCGTGTTGCCGGTTATCCTTCATTAAGCCCTTGACAATGATGGTTGTGTTGTTTACCTGATCAAAGGACGTTGGAACGTGATCGATTCCAAGGTGATGAGGTCAACCACCGCATGACACACTTGTCATTGAACTCCTCAAGGGAATGTTTAATATGAGGGTCGCCCTCTCTGAGCTACTCCTACAGCTAGTCTATACACCCATATACTCATGCACCAAGTCCATGTACTGCACCGATACCCCCGTTCACTTTTGGCTAGTAATGCCCATCGATTTTCGGATTATGAATTTTGTACTTAAAAAGCCCCTCAACCCCCCCCCCCCCCCCCACCTTCATGTCGTCCGTGAACATCTACATTAGCTCCACACCAAATTTTTGTAAGAGAAATAGTAAATCCAAGATTCTTTATTTTAGGAATATCTTATTTATTTATTTTTATAAGATTCAACATCCACATACTGCAAGATGACCTGCATGATGACATAATTCAAATATATTCATTACATATTTTTTTTAAACATGACAAGATATTTTTTCGTGTTGGAGTACATCGCCTACACGGACATAGGTAAGAACAACCAATATATAAATGAATAAAATTGTATGTTCGTGCACCCATGGCAATCGTGTTAACCAATTTATAAATGATTAAAACTCTATGTATGGAAGCAAAAACTACGGTGGGCTCGGTAGGTTTCTGTCTTGAGGTTAGCTTGCACAGGTCGTGGGTTCGACTCCCACCGTGCACATTTATTCTGTTTTTTTCTAATTTTAAAAAGTAATGTAGGTTTATTACCAGAAAACTCAGGGGGGTTTTCAAAATGTCACGACAGAACAAGAATACATATTTCCTTTATTAAGAAAATTTTCTTTGTACACTAGTAGTTTGGCTATTGAAGTCCAACGCACGTGCGGGCGCTCGATGCAATGCATCGATTAATCAGCTTCAAGAGCGAAGGGATCAATCGCTCGGGTTTAGTTAGCGGCGAAGGAATCGATCGACTTTAGTTAGCAGCAAAGGAATCACTCGAGTTTAGTTAGTAGAGAAGGGATCTATCGGCTTCTGAACGTAGTTTGATCGGTCGCTCGTGTTCATTACATAATCTGAGGGGTCGATCGGCTTTTGTACGTAGTTGGATCGATCGCTCATGTTCAGTACATAGTCTGAGGGATCGATCGCTCAGGTTTAGTAAGAGAATGCCACACTCGGGTTCAGTTAGCACATGGCTCGCACACACGCGTGTATGACAGAAACGTGCAAATCACTGCATCGCTCGGACTTAACCACCCACTGTATACTGGTCCCCAAAAAGTTCCTCGCACTGACTCCTACCATAATGTTTACGTCAGGGATACCCCAAAGAATGTCATGCAGGTGCACCTCCGGCCCGCCAATGGCAAAAAACCTATTTTCTGTCATAATTTTTTTAATTTATCATATTCGAATAGTAATCTAGTACATCATGTATGTATGTTGCAGGTTTTTTCGTGGAATGGCTCGTAGCTGAAAGTACTCCAAACCATGGGTGTCCAATGATTTTGTTAATTCTTTCATGGAGTTCTTATTGTTTGCTGAGGAATATGTTGTCCGCTTGTTATTTGTGAGAATAATTTTATGTACACAATTGAATCGGGGTAGTTGCATAAGCACAAGTCATGGTGAGGATGGGATGTGTTGTTAAGGAGTGGAACATCACGAGGAACAAGAATGGATGATGGATGGACATGATGAACAGTACAACGATGATGAGTTGGGTAAAGAGTCCGAGAGACCGAGGAGGGTAAAGCAGGCAGGGCAATCATTGGGGGGAAATTGGCGGGAATGGAACGACGAATACATGCAAGAGTTGACCGTGAAAGATACTAGCCAACAAGACAACTTCTCGTAGATATGCTACCAAACTGGCAACTCTCGTGAAGGCTCAACAACTCCTTTGTTTACTAGGCTACCAAACAGAGACGACTAAGTGTCACAATGAATCTTGTGGACATGAAGGCAAAAAAGTACGAACACTTCCCATGATATGAACTTGAAGTATTTGCAATATGTAACTCCCAAAGGCAACATGTTTCCAAAAAGTATGAAAGTATTGCGTCATCTTGATATGGAGCCGATAAAATAGCACACATGCAAAAATAACTGCATCATTGACTAGAATGAGCACTCCATGCTCACAAGGGTTCTGATATGTAATTTTCCCTCATTCAAGCGGGGAAATAATAGTAGGGACAACAATCATGATGATAAAGCATCCGCTAGCGGTACTCCTTATAAGGTTTTATGGCACTTTTAGTCATTCCATGCCTGAGGCATTTGTATGCAAACAAGAAGCAGGCAAAGCTTACGCTTTGGCGTTCTACGAGTAAGAACAAGGATGATGGAGCGATTAGACATGTCGTATATGATTGTCAGTGGAAAGCAATTGAAGACGAGTTCCTTATTTCAGTGGAGCTGATAGGAATGTTATAATGGCCTATAGCGTCGACGGTCAAAATCCCTTTGGCAAACAAAGTAGTGTGCACAACACCTAGCCCATGGTCGTATGCATCTAGAACCTCCACATGTGGGTGTGCATGAAGCGAAAGTATCTACAAATGATCATGCTAATTAAATTCCCAAGCAAACCGGCTAGTAATCTGAACTTGTATCTATGGCTATTCAATGGGGAGCTCCAAATTTTATGGTCATATAAAGGGTTCATACGTCTCCAATGTACCTATAATTTTTTATTGCTCCATGCTATTATATTATCCATCTAGGATGTTTTATATGCATTATGCTACTGTTTTATATCATTTTCTAGCACTAACATATTAACTCAGTGCCAGTGTCAGTTGCTATTTTTTCCTTTTTTTTGGATTTTACAGAAAAGAATATCAAATGGAGTCCAAACGGAATAAAACTTTACGGTGACTTTTCTTGGACCTGAAGACATCCAAGGAGCTTGGATAGGGGTCCAGGAGGTGTCCCAGATGGCCAGAAGCCACCAGGGCGCGCCCTAGGGGGGCACCCTGAGGGCTTGTGGGCCCCTCGGACTCTCCTAACCCTAATTATTGCTCTATAAATTCCCAAATATTGCCAAACCACCAGAAGCGTCCACAAAAATACTTTTCCGCCACCGCAAGTTCTAGAACCACGAGATCCCATCTTGGGGCGTGTTCCAGCGATCTGCCGGAAGGGGATTCGATCATGGAGGGGGTCTACATCAACCCTTTTACCCCTTCGATGATGCGTGAGTAGTTTACCACATACCTATGTGTCCATATCTAGTAGCTAGATGGCTTCTTCTCTCTCTTTGATCTTAAATACAATGTTCTCTCCTCGATCTTCTTGTAGATCTATTTGATGTAATGCTCTTTTTTGCTGCGTTTATCAAGATCGGATCAATTGTGGACTTATGATCAGATTATCTATGAGTAATATTTGAGCCTTTTTTGAATTCTTATATGCATGATTTGATAGCTTTGCAAGCCTCTTCAAAATATTTGTTTGGTTTGCTACCTAGATTGGTTTTTCTTGCAATGGTAGAAGTGCTTTTTGATGGGTTCAATCTTGCGGTGCTTGATCCCAGTGACATAATATTGGAACAAACACGTACTATTTTTGCCAATGAGGATAAAAAGATGGGGTTTACATCATATTGCTTGAGTTTATTCCTCTACATCATGTCATATGATGTCTGCTAGGACTACGTCAGTATTTCCCCAAAGAGGAAGTGATGATGCAGTATACTGACGGTAGGTATTTCCCTCAGGGATGAGACAACCTCACTACTAGGAAAAGGGCTATAGATGGGATGGACACTAATGGTGCATTGTACATGTGGTGCGCCATTACTAAATACTAATGGTGCACCATGTGTTGGTGCGCCATTAGTGTGCAAATACTAATGGCGCACCACATCCCACGGTGCGCCATTAGTAATTTTTTTTATTTTTCAAAACTACTAATGGTGCACCGTGGGAGTGGTGCACCATTACTAGTTGAACTAGTAATGGCACACCATCCCACGGTGCGCCATTAGTAATTTGGCCCAAACATTCCCCGAATGCACCCCCATCCCCTTGGATCGCCTTTTTCAGTTTCAAAAAAAAAGAAAATGATAGAAATGTCAAAAAATAAAAGAAAATAAGATTCCCATGTGATATGTGGTCTAGTTGTTAGCAAAATTTACAAACATGAATTTTTGACTTTTTGCAAAATCTCTCGAGAATTTGTAAAAATGGGCATAACTTTTGCATACGAACTCGCATGAAAAAGTTTTTTATATGAAAAATCATCTACTCGAAAAGTTGCATCCGAATTTAACTGGGGGAACCCCGTTAAACATTTTCAAAATCCTCAAAAACCTAACAGAAAAAAAGATACGGGGCTTTTAAGATCTGGAGAGGCAACAAGATTCAAAAAAATTCAAACTTACTAATGGCGCACCTGCCCATGGTGCGCCATTACTATCTTCCCGCCTTCAAAATTCAAAATAAATAAAAAAAAATAAAAAAAATGTTACTAATGGCGCACCTGCCCATGGTGCACCATTAGTATCTTCCCGCCTCCAAAATTCAAAAAAAATAAAAAAATAAAAAATTTAGTAATGGCGCACCTGCCCACGGTGCGCCATTACTATGCCGTATATATGGCTGGGCATGTCCTCTCCTCCTTACCTCTTCATTTTTCTCCTCCACTCCACCTCTCCTCCACTCCACCTCTCCTCCACTCCTCCACTCCATCTTCCCTTCTCTCCTCCACCATACTACCCTCCTCCTCTCCGGCGACCTCCTCCTCCCTCCTCTCCTCTCCTCCCCTCCCCTCCCCTCACGGTTTCTCCTCCCTCATCTCCGGTGAGCTCCTCCTCCCTAAACTCCGGTGAGCTCCTCCCTCCTCTCCGGTGAGCTCCTCCTCCCTCCTCTCCGGTGAGCTCCTCCTTCCTCCTCTCCGGTGAGCTCCTCCTCTCTCCTCTCCTGTGAGCTCCTCCTCCCTCCTCTCTGGTGAGCTCCTCCTCCCTCCTCTCCTCCCATCCCCTCATGGTTTCTCCTTCCTCCTCTCCGATGCTCCGGTGAACTCCTCTCCGGCGACCTCCTCCTCCTCTCCGGCGATGTAGGCGAGCGTATCTGCGGTCACCTCCTCCTCCTCCTCCCCCCTCTCCGGCGAACTCCTCTTCGGCAAAAGAAAACGGAAAAAGAACGTACAAGATCCAAAAAGGAAACAAAATTTGAAATAATATCGTGCAAAAAACGAGCAAAAAATGGGCAAAAAAATCACGATCCAGATCCAAATTCAAAATTCAAAAATAGCAATGCCGCACGGTGGGGGTTAGACGGTGCGCCACTACTATTTTCCCGCCTTCAAAATCCAAAAATACTAATGGCGCAGCATGGCCTATACTAATGGCGCACCACTGGTGCGCCATTAGAAAAAAATACTAGTGGCGTGATACTAATGGCGCACCAGCAGTGCGCCATTAGTAGGCAAAACTGGTGCGCCATTAGTAGGCCTTTTCCTAGTAGTGAAGGGTTATCGAACCAGTAGGAGAACCTCCTCATACCACGTAAACAACACATGCCCAAAATAACAAATACTCGGAACCCGGCGTGTTAAAGGGGTTGTCAATCCCCTACGGGTACGACGCCTCAAGATAGGCAAATAACGTGAGATAAAAGTTGTAGATTTGATAAGTAGATCGCTGAACAAATAAACTGCAGCAAGGTATTTTTGTGTTTTTGGTTTAGTAGATCTGAAAATAAATGCAAGGGAAAATAGATAGCAATGGCAAATATGATGAAAAGAGACCTCGGGGCCGTAGGTTTCACTAGTGGCTTATCTCGAGAAAAATAGCAAATGGTGGGAAAACAATTACTGTTGGGCAATTGATACAACTTCAAATAATCATGGCGATATACAAGGAATGATCATTATACAGGCATCACGTCCAAGACTAGTAGACCGAGTCCTGCTTGCATCTACTACTATTACTCCACACATCGATCGCTATCTGACATGCATCTAGTGTATTAAGTTCATGGAAAAACATAGTAATGCAATAAGAACGATGACATGATGTAGACAAGATCCATTTATATATTGCGGAGTTATGGATCAATCTTGTTATTCATAGTAGAAACGGGTCATACGTGCCGGTTCCCCTTCTGTCACTGGGATCAAGCACCCTAAGACCGAACCCACTACAAAGCACCTCTTCCTATTGCAAGATAATTGGATCAAGTTGGCCAAACAAATCCCAAATATCGGGGAAGAAATATGAGGCTATAAGCAATCATGCATATAAGAGATCAAAGAAGACTCAAATATCTTTCATGGATAAAAACATAGATCTGATCATAAACTCAAAGTTCATCAGATCCCAACAAACACACCGCAAAAGGACTTACATCATATCGATCTCCAAAAGACCATCGTATTGATAATCAAAAGAGAGAGATGAATCCATCTATCTACTAACTACGGACCCGTAGGTCTACAAAGAACTACACATGCATCATCGGAGAGGCACCAATGGAAGTGGTGAACCCCTCCATAATGGTATCTAGATTGGATCTGGTGTTTCTGGACTCTGCTGCGGCTGGAATTGATTTTTGTCGACTACCCTAGGGTTTCTAGAATATTGGGGTATTTATAGAGCAAAGAGGCGATTCGGGGGGCACACGAGGTGGGCACAACCCACAAGGACGCACCAGGGTCTCCTGCCACGCCCTGGTGGGTGATGCTCCCCTCGAGCCACCCCTAGGTGATCCTTGGCCCACTGGATGTCTTCTGGCCCAAAAGAATCCTCGTGAATTTTCGCTACGTTTGGGCTCCGTTGATATTGATTTCCTGCGATGTAAAAAACATGCAGAAAACAACAACTAGCACTGGGCACTGTGTCAATAGGTCAGTGCCAAAATTGATATAAAATGACTTTAAAATGATTGTAAAACAACCAAGAATGATAATATAACAGCATGGAACAATCAATAATTACTGATACGTTGGAGACGTATCAGCATCCCCAAGCTTAATTCCTGCTCGCCCTCGAGTAGGTAAATGATAAAAACAGAATTATTGATGTGCAATGTTGCCTAACATGTTCATCACATTTCTTTTCTTTATAGCATGGATATATGGACTTTTATATTATTCAAAGCAATAGTCTAGTTTTGACATGAAGAGTTTAATACTCAAGCATACCAACAAGCAACCATGTCTTTCAAAATATCAACACTAAAGCAAGTTATCCCTAGCCCATTATGCTTAATCATTGATCCATTCCTGAAACACACTCGAATATTAGCTACACCCAATGCTCAAATACGATCATAGTGCCCGTTAGTTGGTTCTTTATAAGAGAAGATGAAGACTCGAATTCAAAATAAAAATTGCATAAGTAAGAGAAAGGCCCTTCGCGGAGGGAAGTAGGGATTTGTAGAGGTGCCACAGCTCAAAGCTTAAATTGAGAGATAAAATATTTTTGAGAGGCATACTTTTCTTACCAACAAAAACAACTTAGAGATCTCCAAGACTTTCCATGCTAGATATATCATAGGTGGTACCCAAACGTAAAATAATGTTTATTACTTTTTCCACCATTACTTTCACTTTCCATGGCTAGCCGAATTCACAGTTGCCCTCCATACCAACACTTTCCAAGGAATTTATTATTTGACAAGATAAAGTAAATTCATTTATTCAATTCGGGAAAAGTGAATAAACACTCATCGTGAGAATAACACATCTAGCATGGAAAATAGTGGTCACCCTTCACCACCTTGCAAGCGGTAGAGCACACAAAAGAGAAATTTATTTTGAAAATTAGAGATGGCATATGCAAATTTGCTTAGAACGGCATTGAAATACCGCATATAGGTAGGTATAGTGGACACACAAGGCAAAACTGGTTTAAAAGGTTTTGGATGCACAAGTAGTGATGTAGGCTAGCAAAAAGATTGAGAAGCGACCAACCAATAAGCGAAAAATCACGTACCCAAGCATTAAGCATAAGTAACACCAAATAATGCACCATAAGTAGGATACAAATTTCATTGCATAACTATTGACTTTCGTGCTTGCATAGGGAATCACAAACGTTAACATCAATATTCTTACTAAAGCACAATTATTCATCAACATGACTCACATATCATATCATCATATCTCAAAACAATTACTAAGAATCAAGTTTATTTTGTCCAATGATCTTCATGAATTTTTTTATTATATCCTCCATGGATATCTATCACTTTGGCACTATTTTCATATGTTGCCTTTGATAAGCTCAAACAAATATAAGTGAAAATCATGAGCATAATTTTTCCTTCTCTCAAAAGAATCTAAGTGAAGCAAGAGAGAATTTCTTAAAAAATTTACTAACTCCCAAATAAATCTATGTAAAGCATGAGATCATTTTATTCAAAAATAATAAAGCAGAGCATGCTCAAAAAGCTATAAGTGAAGTGCTAGAGCAAGTCCATGTCTCTAAAAATTTAAGTGAAGCATAGGAGCAAGCATAGCATAATTTTTGGCTCTCCCAAATAGGTGTGTCCAGCAAGGATTCAACACTTAAAACACAAAGCAAAACAAGAAAAGACTCATATTGTACAAGACGCTCCAAGCAAAACTCATATCATGTGACGAATAAAAATATAGTTTCAAGTAAGATACCGATGGTTGTTAGAAGAAAGTGGGGATGCCACTGGGGCATCCCCAAGCTTAGTTTCTTGCTATTTCTTTGCATATTATCTTGGGGTGCCTCGGGCATCCCCAAGCTTAGACTTTTGCTTATCCTTATTCCTTCATCCATCGTAAGATCACCCAATACTTGAAAACTTCAATCACACAAAACTCAAAGAAAACAGTCGTGAGATCCGTTAGTATAAGAAACCAGAACACTACTATAGGTACTGCATAAAACCTATTATTATTTTGTTTTTTCATTATATCTACAGTATTCCAACTTTTCTATGGCAAAAACTCATCAAAGAAAATCATAGAATCATCAAAACCAGCACACAACGCAAAGAAAACAGAATCTGTAAAAACAGAAAAGTCTGTAGCAATCTGAATATTTAGAATACTTCTGTAACTTCAAAAATTCTGAACTAAACTGGTGGACGTGAGGAATTTGTCTATTAATCTTCTGCAAAAACAAAAAACTCAAAATCACTCTTCTATAAAAAATGACAGATAAACTCGTGAGTGCAAAAGTTTCTGTTTTTCAGGAAGATCAAATAAACTTTCACCTAAGTCTTCCCAAAGGCCTTGCTTGGTACAAACACTAATTTACACACAAAAAACACAATAATAACATTAGCATAATTGTGCTAATACACAAGAACAGGAAGTAAAAATAAAAATATTTTTTATTCACTGGGTTGCCTCCCAACAAGCGTTATCGTTTTACGCCCCTAGCTAGGCATAACGCGTAGGATCTAAGTTTTGTCATATTTGGTTCTAGATCCATAAGATGCCCTCATGATTGATTCATATGGTGGCCTAATTATTCTTCTAGGTAAGTGTTCCATTCCCTTCCTTATTGGAAATTGAAATTTAATATTGCCTTCTTTCATATCAATCACGGCACCAATAGTACGCAAAAATGGTCTACCAAGAATAATTGGACAAGATGGATTGTAATCAATATCCAGAACAATAAAATCTATGGGCACATAATTCCTATTTGCAAGAATAAGAACATCATTAATTCTTCCCGTAGGCATTTTAATAGTAGAATCCGCCAAGTGCAAAATTAAAGAGCATTCCTCAATATTGGTAAGACCAAGCACATCACATAAAGATTTCGGAATCGTAGAAACACTAGCACCCAAGTCACATAAAGCAAAACACTCATAACGTTTAATCTTGACTTTGATATTAGGTTCCCACTCATCATGCAATTTTGTAGGAATTGAAACTTCTAATTCCAACTTTTTTTCAAAGGCTTTCATCATGGCATCTACAATATGTTTAGTCAAAGCTTTATTTTGTTCATAAGCATGGGGTGAATTTATCATGGATTGCAACAAAGAAATACAATCAACCAAAGAGCGACTATCATAATTAAATTCTTTGTAATCCAAAATAGTGGGCACATCACTAGTTAAAGTCTTGACCTCTTCAAACCCACTTTTATTAAAATTTCCAACAAGATTTTCACCCTCCGAATCATATGGACGCCTTCTAACTAAAGTTGACTCTTCTCCAATCCCTTTTTCATCAATCTTAAATTTAGTAAACAAAGATTTAATAGAAGAAATACCAATCATTTTAAGATCTTCATCACTTTTATCTTCTAACGAGATTGGTTTAGCGACCATTTGATTTACTAAAGTGGCTTGTGCACTAGATATTTTTCCCAACAAACTTTCAACAAAAGCATACTTAGATTGAAGATTGCAAACATCTCTACTAATATCATCAAGTTGTTTCGTTATAGCTTCTAACACAACGGACTGTTCCTTAAGTTCTTCGGTAAAATATTTATTATGCTCAAATTGTGTAGTCATATATTCCTTGGTACCTTTCTCAATTTCAAGCAAAATAATTGGATAAGGAACATCATAATATTTTCTTTGAGGCATCATGACTATGCAAACAAGAACACACACAAAAGCAGATCTGACGAGAAAAGAGCGAGCGAAAAAGAGAGCGAATAAAACGACAAATTTTTGTGAAGTGGGGGCGAGGAAAACGAGAGGAAAATGGCAAATAATTATGAAAATAAGAACGCACAAAAAAACAGATCCTCCACAACAACGGCGCCAGAAATTCCTTTTCATGTCTGCTAGAACTACGTCCGTATTTCCCCAAAGAGGAAGGGACGATGTAGTATAGCGACGGTAGGTATTTCCCTCAGTGATGACACCAAGCTTATCGAACCAGTAGGAGAACCTCCTCACACCACGTAAACAACACCTGCACACATATAACAAATACTCGCAAACTGACGTGTTAAAGGGGTTGTCAATCCCTTTCGGGTATGGTGCCTCAAGATAGGCAAATAACATGAGATAAATGTTGTAGATTGGATTAATAGACCGCGGAACGAACAAATTGCAGCAAGGTTTTTTTGGTTTTTTTTGGTTTAATAGATCTGAAAATAAATCCAAGGGAAAATAGATTGCAAAGGGAAATATGATGAAAAGAGACCCGGGGGTCGTAGGTTTCACTAGTGGCTTCTCTCTAGAAAAATAGCAAGGTGGGAAAACAATTACTGTTGGGAAATTGATAAAACTTCAAATAATCAAGACGATATCCAGGCAATGATCATTATATATGAATCACGTCCAAGATTAGTAGACCGACTCTTGCCTGCATCTACTACTGTTACTCCACACAACGAGCTCTATCCAACTTGCATCTAGTGTATTAAGTTCATGGATAAACGGAGTAATGCAATAAGAACGATGACATGATGTAGACAAGATCCGTTTACCTATTGCGGAGATATGGATCCTATCTTTTTATCCTTAGTAGCAACGATACATCCGTGTCAATTCCCCTTCTGACACTAGGATGAAGCACCGTAAGATCGAACCCACTTCAAAGCACCTCTTCCCATTGCAAGATAAATAGATCAAGTTGGCCAAACAAAACCCGAATATCGGAGAAGAAATACGCGGCTATAAGAAATCATCCATATAAGAGATCAAAGAAGACTCAAATAACTTTCATGGATAAAAACATAGATCTGATCATAAACTCAGGCTTCATCGGGTCCCAACAAACAGAACGCAGAAAGACTTACATCATATGGATCTGAAAGAGACAATTGTATTGATAATCAAAAGAGAGAGAGGAGCCATCTAGCTAGTAACTACGGACCCGTAGGTCTACAAAGAACTACTCACGCATCATCGGAGAGGCACCAATGGAAGTGGTGAACCCCTCCGTGATTCTTTCTAGATTGGATCTGGTGTTTCTGGACACTGCGGCGGCTAGAATTGATTTTCGTCGACTCCCCTAGGTTTTCTGGAATATTGGGGTAATTATAGAGCAAAGAGGCGGTTCGGGGGGCACCCAAGGTGGGCACAACCCACCAGGGTGCGCCTAGGCCTCCTCGCACGCTCTGGCGGGTGATGCTCCCCTAGAGCCACCCCCAGGTGCTTCCTTGGCCCACTGGATTCTTCTGGCCCAAACAAAATCCTCGCGAAGTTTCGTTGCGTTTGGACTCCGTTTGATATTGATTTCCTGCGATTTAAAAACCATGCAGAAAACAACAACTGGCACTAGGCACTACGTGAATAGGTTAGTACCAAAAAATGATATAAAATGACATTAATATGATTAAAACATCCAAGAATGATAATATAACAGCATGGAACAATAAAAAATTATAGAAACGTTGGATACGTATCATCGTCTTTCTTAATACTCTAGATGCAGGCAGGAGTCAGTCGATGTGTGGAGTAATAGTAGTAGATGCATGCAGAAGTCGGTCTATTTGTCACTAACGTTATGCCTATATTCATGATCATTGCCTTAGATATCGTCATAACTTCGTGCTTTTCTATCAATTGCTTCACAGTAATTTTCCCCCCTCGTATGGTTTTTTTCAAGAGAGAATCCTCTAGTGAAACCTATGGCCCCCGAGCCTATTTTTCATCATATACTTTCCCATGAAATTGCCAATTTACGACACCGTTTCGATTTCTTTCTGTTTACTTTGTTCTGATGCATCTCTATTAGATCTCACTTTCGTAAGTGACTGTGAATGGATTGACAACCCCTTTATCGCATTGGGTGCGAGTGTTTATTAGTTTGTGCAGGTGCATCTATTGGGGACTTGTATGAATCTCCAACGAGATTGATACCTTGGTTCTCTAACTAAGGGAAATAATTACCTCTACCATGCTGCATTACCATTTCCTCTTCAAGGGAAAAACCAATGCAAGCTCGAGAATTAGGAGGAAGAATTTATGGCGCCGTTGCCGGGGATATCTACACCAAGCCTACGAAGTACCCATCATAAACTCTCATCTCTCGTATTACATTATTTTCCATTTGCCTCTCATTTTCCTCTTCCCCACTTCTAAAATGTTTTCAGATAAACAAAAAAATATTTTCCTTTTTATTCGCCTTATTTCTGTTCGTCTTTTTGTTTGCCATTACGTCTTACTTGGCTTGTTTTCTCATTTGCTTGGCATAATTGCGTGTTTATTGAAATTCAAGAGCAATGAAAAAGAAAAGAACTTATGGATCCTCATACACTTGCCAATATTTTTTAAGAGATCCAATTATGATGAACCTATTGCTATTGAATTGAGTACACTAGATTACTTTTTTGAAGTTTTGCTTGAAATTCGTGAATTTGAAAATTGTGATATAGTGTTAAAAGAAGAAATTATTGAAGTGATTCATGATAGCCCTTTGAATGAAAAGCATGATTGCAATGGTGTTATTATAAATTCTATTAATGTCGATTGTGTTAATGATATGCAAAACCCCAAGCTTGGGGATGCTAATTTTGCTACGTCCACTACTTGTTGTAATGATCATGATTGGGGTGATAATGTTTCTTATGATCTTGAAAATTTGTTTAAGCCTCATGATGAATTTGAGATTGATAATATTGTTTTCAATAAAATTGAAAGTAGGTTTGTAAGAGTGTCAACTTTAGATCCCACATATTTGGAGCATGTTCAATCTTGTGAAATTTTTGATAGAAGTCGGTTTGGAGAGGTCATGACTTTATTCTACGATAATCCCACTATTTTCCAAGAGTGTCCACTTTGCATGCATGTGGATCATGAAGATAAAATTTTATATGATAGCTATATTTTTGAATTTGATCGTGATCCTACATGTAATTATTATGAGAGAGGAAAATATGGTTGTAGAAATTTTTATGTTACTAAATTACCTCTTGTTATGTTGAGATTTCTATTGTTCTTTTCTTCTTCCTTTCATGTGCTAGTTTTTGCTTGCTATGATGACTTGTTTTATTTTAAAATTCCAATGCATAAGAATTATTTTAGACTTAAATAATTTTTTCACATGTTTTATGAAGCCCTCTTCGTGCTTCAATTCTTGTCTTTCATGTGAGCATCATTGAAATCTCAAAGCCTAGCTTAATGGCTTCAAGGAAAAGCGCTTGTTGGGAGACAACCCAATATTTTATTTCCTGTTTTCCAATAAGTCTATTATTTAGACTCTGGTTAGATTGATTTTCATGCTTTAAATTAGTGTTTCTGCCAAGCAACACCTTTGGGATGTTCTAAAAAATTGTTGATTTAATTATGTGAAAAGCAGAAACTTTTGCGTGTACTATCTGAATTTCTAAATTTCATAGTAGTTAGGAAAAATTCTAAATAGTTTTAAGTTAATTGGTCTACAAATTACCTCTGTTGTCCTCATTTTTCATAACTTTTGGAGTTATAGAAGTATACGTACATTCCATATTGCTACAGACTGGTCTGTTTTTGACAGATTCTGTTTTTTTATCATGTTGTTTACTTATTTTGATGAATCTATGGGATGTATCGCGGGGTATGAACCATGGAGAAGTTGGAATACGGTAGATCTTACACCAATATAAATTTAGAATGAGTTCACAACAGTACCTAAAGTGGTGGTTTAATTTATTATACTAATGGATCTCACGAGTTTTCTGTCAAGTTATGTGTTGTGAAGCTTTCATCTTTTTGGGAAAAGTTTTGATGGACAATGGAATAAGGAGTGGCAAGAGCCTAAGCTTGGGGATGCCCAAGGAACCCCAAGGTAATATTCAAGCACAACCAATTGATGGAAAATGGAATAAGGAGTGGCAAGAGCCTAAGCTTGGGAATGCCCAAGGAACCCCAAGGTAATATTCAAGAACAACCAAGCATCTAAGCTCGGGGATTCCCCGGAAGTCTTCCCCTCTTTTGTCTTCAACCATCGGTAAATTAACTTGAGGGCATATTTTTATTCACCACATGATATGTGTTTTGCTTGGAGCATCTTGTATGCATTGAGTATTTGCTTTTTAGTTTACCACAGTCATCCTTGATGGACACACATTTTGAGCGAGAGATATTTTAATCAGGAATTTATTAGAATACTCTATGTGCTTCACTTATGTCTTTTGAGCTAGTTATTTTTCTCTAGTGCTTCACTTATACCTTTTTAGAGCACATCACTTGTTTTATTTTATAGAAATTAATGAACTCTCATGATTCACTTATATTATTTTAAGAGTCTAAAACAGCATGGTTATGGGCTGAGGTTATGAATTTAGTCCAAATATTATGGGTATCCAAGAGGTATATAATAAAAACTTTCATAAAGATCATTGAATATATGAGAAGTTTGATTCCTTGCATTTGTTTTGAGATTTAATGATGGTGATATTAGAGACATGCTAGGTGGTAATTACGGTTGATTGAATATACTTGTGTTAGAGTGTGTGATTCCCGAAGCATGCACGTATGTTGAACTGTCATGTGATGAAGATAGAGCGTGATTTATTTTTGATTGTCTTCTTTGTGAGTAGTGATCGAGGACGAGCGATGGTATTTTCCTACCAATCTATCCCCCTAGGAGAATTTGCTCTAGTACTTTATTTCGAGGGATAATAGATTTTTGAAAAAAGTATGTGAGTTCTTTATTTCTAATGTTGAGTCCATGGATTATATGCACTCTCATCCTTCCAGCATTGTAGCGACCAGACCTTAAACGGTCAAGTCCCTGTGCATCAGTGTCATCCCTAGATGAGTAATGGTGACACGCACAGTACTCGAGGAATTATAACAGAGTTTCAATCACACACTTATCACATCAAGTCCTCATAAAGAGTATGATTACACAAAAATATAATTGCTAAAGGCCATCTAAACTAAATAACTGCAGAAGCTTCGAAGGTAAATGAGTCTATCAACTCCAATGACACAGCTGAGTGCAAAACAGCGACCTATCACACCTTATTCATCGTCTGAGTAGTCTGCAACATGAGACGTTGCAGCCATGTAGGTCAGCACACTGAATATGCTGGTAGAGTTACACTATAAAGCAACGAAATGCAAGAACTATATCTACATGCAATATTTGGCTGGTGAGGCTGTAAGTTTATGGTTTTTGCATAAAGCTAGTTTTTCCCCACAACAAAGGAAGAAATTTACTTAACTACTCCCAAGTTGCCCAATATTTGAGAAGGTAACCCCAACTAAAATCCCAATTAAAAGCATCATCATTAACCCAGTTCAAATTAATTAAAGTAATTTGATGAGATCACATCAATAAATTCAAGTACTAGATACTCAAGATGTCCATAACCGGGGACACGGCTAACCATGATTAGTTTATACACTCTGTAGAGTTTTGTGCACTTTTCCCCACAAGACTCGACCGCATCCATGATCGGATGATCGAGACATAGTCTTTCTGAAGCACCTACTCTCTACTCCGGGCGGACCGGTACACCTACTTTCCCCTACATATGCTAGTCCACCTCTTCAAGAGCTCATGCAACTTACTCAACTATGCTAGAGCCCATAATGATCCCTTTGACCCTAGGTGGCAAGCCGTAGGAAAAATCACACGGGTACTCGGGGTTTTCCAAAAACAAGCAACACTGGGTTCCCCAGGTGCCTCAACCAATCCACCCAGATGTATATTAAAGTTGCCACCTTAATGTTATCCATGATTAAATAACTCTCAAACTTCCATGTGAAAATCTCGAACCAATCCCCAGCTACGAGCATGGCTAAGCTATAATAAGAATAAAGTATATTCCCGGGGTGGTCAAAAGGTATTAGGTTCCTAGCTCAAGTTCTACACCCAAACCACATGTTCCCAATCCTACTCATGCAAATATTTGAGGGGCAATACTAATGCATAGTAAAAACTGGGTATAAAAGAGTATGATCAAAGTGTAACTTGCATTGCTGACGATCTACAAACTCTAGAGATTCGTAGTAAAAAGCTTCGCACTATGGGTAATCTAGCGTAGACAAACAATAGCATACATAAGCAATCACTCAAACGAAACAACAAGAAAACCGAGAAAAGATCCAAATCAAACACGAAACAAGAAAACATCTTAAACTAACCAAAATAAAACCTAACAACATTATTATCATGTGAATTAGATCTTAATAGTAGGTACATGTGATTAGCTAGGATTTGCAAAAAGATTCAACTCCAACGGAGAAACGAAACTCAAAATACGAATGAAACAAGATCGTTTACTAATCTGGACTAAATTCCAATTTTACAGTACCAAAATCATGTTCAAGTTGGTTAACTGGAAAGAACAGAATGATACGAAGATTTAGGAAGTGGTTTAATCTAATTTGGATAAATGGTTAAAAAGTTATGGTAGTTTAAAGATCAGGGGCTAAATTGCGATAAAACTATTCGTGGATAGGTCTTTGGCCGAAAATAAACTAAAAAGAAAAACCTACGACGCGAGCGTTCGCTAACAGAACTAACCTAACAAATAACGTCCGTTAAAACGAATGAATGAACGAACGTTCGTTAAATAAGAAAACCCTGAACCGAGAAAACCGAAAAAAGGGACGGGTTCAGGGTTATACAGGTTCGTCGGAAAAAATCCGGTGGCAGTCAACGTTGAAGATGGCGGTGGCGGCGGGTGGCGCCATGGGCGTTAACGGCGGCGACGGCGGCTATTCGGCGTCGGGCGGCGGCTGCTGACATGCGACAAAGACGGGCTAGGCGGCGGCGGCCGTTGTGGTTTGGGGGGAAAGGCGGCGGGGCGGCGGGGTATTTAAAGGGGCCTCGGGGAGGGTGCGACTTGTGCGAGGGGTGGCGCTGGGCCGGCTGGGCTTCAGCCCAGACGGTCCGAAACTTTTTTTAAAACAATTTTCACCGCTAGTTAAAATCCTATATAAATACAAAGATATATCTAAAAATCCCAGAAACAATTTTCACCGTCCAAACCTAATATTTAGGACAAGATGAACATTTTTCTGGACTAAGATGCAATTTAAAAAAATGCTATAGTTTTTCCAACTCAAATAAAATAGCAAATAAAATACAAATAAAATATAATTTGACTTTAAAAGTCTTTCTCCAAAATTTCTCTCAGGTTGAAGAAGTCATTGTATCTTCTCTCATATATTTCTAATATTGGAAATAATTGGAGAGAAGAAAAATAAAATCAAATTGATCCTTTCTTCAAAGTTGAAACAAATCCAAATATGAATTCTATGAAACCTCCAACTCTATTCTTGGGTCCTTGAGATGCATAAGATTTCTAGGATCACAAAAAATGCAAGAATAACTTTGTTATGCATCTGATGATCTATGTATAACATCCAAATTGAAAATTGGGATGTTACAGACCTACCCCCCTTAAGATGAATCTCACCCTCGAGGTTCGGGTTGGCAGCAAAAAGGTTTGGGTGGTCTCTGCAAAGGTCTTCTTCTCATTCCCAGGTGGCTTCCTCCTCGGTATGGTGGCTCCACTGAACTTTGCAAAACTTGATAACCTTGCTGCGAGTAACTCGACTGGGAAACTCGAGAATCTTGACTGGCTTCTCTTCACAGGTTAAATCATTGACTAGCTGAATTGCTACCAATGGCACTATATCTCTTAGAGGCACTTCTTCAACTGGGAAACGTGAAACAGATCATGAACTCCTGACGATCCTTCTGCAATTCCAGCTTGTATGCAACTTCTCCCACGGATTCCAAAACTCTGTATGGTCCCACAAAGTGTGGTGCTAGCTTTCCCTTGACTCCTCGAAGTGGGGACACACGAAGATATGCTCTGTCTCCGACTTCGTATACTATCTCCTTGCGTTTAGTATCTGCATAACTCTTCTACCTGGACTGGGCTACCTTGAGTCTGTCGCGAATTAGCTTAACCTTCATCCGACGATAATGGTGTCCTACAGCTCCTTCCGTATAAGGCTTTGAAAGGAGCCATCTTCTAAATGGCTTTATAACTGTTGTTGTAAGAGAACTCTGCATATGGCAAATTTTCATCCCAACTAGATCTATATTCTAGTGCACAAGCTCTCAACATGTCCTCCAGAATCTAATTTACTCTCTCAGTCTGTCCGTCTATCTGTGGGTGAAAGGTTGTATTGAACTCTAGCCTGGTACACAAAGTTTCATGCAACTGATTCCTAAACTTTGAAGTAAACTGGGTTCCTCTATCTGATACAATGGTCCTCGGAACTCCATGCAGGCATACGATCCTGTTCAAGTATATCTTTGCCAACTTAGCACTCGTATACGTTGTCTTCACCGGGATGAAATGAGCTACTTTCGTCAAACAATCGACTACAACCTAGATTGAGTCATAGCCTGAACGAGTCCTGGGTAATCCAGTGATAAGTCCATGCCAAGCTTATCCCAGTTCCATTCGGGTATCGGCAATGGCTGTAGCAATCCCGGTGGCTTCTCATGTTCTTCCTTGACTCTCTGACTTACATCACATAGTGCTACATACTCTGCAATATCCTTCTTCGTTCCTGTCCACCAGAAACATTCCTTCAAATCCAGATACATCTTAGTATTTCCTGGGTCAATCGAGTATGGTGAATCATGTCCCTCCTACAGAATCAACTTCCTGATCTCGGGGTCATTAGGCACATATATGTGATCCTCAAACCATAAAGTGGCATGCTCATCGTCACGAAATCCTTTAGCCTTTCCTTTACTCATCCTTTCCTTTATCTTGGCAATCTCCTTGTCAGTCTTCTGGCCTTCTCTGATCTTGCCCAAAAGGGTGGAGCGAATTTCCAATGCTGCAACATAACCTCTTGGAACTATCTCCAAGCATAGCTCTCGAAGTTCATCTGCTAACACCTTAGGTAATCCTCTGGTTATGAGCGTGTTAACATAACCCTTGTGGCTCAACGCCTTTGCTACGACATTGGCCTTTCCTGCGTGATAATGCAATTTCATATCACAATCCTTTATGAGCTCCAACCATCTTCTTTTCATGTGGTTCAACTCCTTGTGCGTGAAGATGTATTTCAAACTCTTATGATCCTTGTATACATCACAATTGTTTTCGATGAGGAAATGTCTCCGTGTCTTTACTGCATGCACTACAGCTGCTAACTCCAAATCATGCGTAGCATAATTCAACTGATGAGGTCGAAGCGGTCATGAGGCATATGAAACAACTCTTCCTTCCTACATAACCACACCCCCAAGTCCTCTGCCTGAAGCATTGCAATATATTTGGTAATCCTTACGTTGGTCTAGGAGAATCAGCATTGGGGCTGTAACTAAACGTTTCTTCAGCTCCTGAAAACTGGCCTCACAATCCTCAGTCCATTTAAACTTGGTGTCCTTCTTCAATAACTCTGTCATGGGTTATGCAATCTTGGAGAAATTCTCAATAAACCTTCAGGAATAGCATGCGAGTGCAAGAAAACTTATGATCTCTCCAACTGATGTGGGTGCCAACCATTTACTGACAGAAGCAACATTGGTAGGGTCTACTGCTATTACTTCTCCGGATATAACATGTCCGATAAATCCAACTTCCTTTAACCAAAACTCACATTTGCTGAACTTGGCGTACAACTGATGTTCCTTGAGCTTCTCAAGAACCAAACGCAAATGCTCCTTCTACTCCTCTTCATTCTTCTAGTAGACCAAAATATCATCAATGAACACCACGACGTACTAATCCAAAAACTCCATAAACACTTTGTTCTTCATATTCATGAAATAGGCAGGCCCGTTAGTCAAACCAAATGACATAACGGTATACTCATATAGCCCGTACCTTGTGGTAAAAGCTGTCTTAGGTATGTCCTACTTTCAGATCTTCAACTGGTGAGAACCTGATAGAAGATTAATCTTGCAGAAAACTTTAGCTCCTTGCAGCTGGTCAAAAAAATCATTGATCATCGGCAGTGGGTATTTGTTCTTGATCGTCACCTCATTCAGTGCACGATAATCAACAACCATCCTCAAAGATCCATCCTTCTTCTCCACTAGAAGCACTTGGCTCCCCAAGGCGATGAACTTGGTCGAATGTAACCTTTCTCTAGTAACTCCTTTATGTGCGTCTTAATTTCCTCCAGATCCTTTCCGGGCATCCGGTACGGCCTCTTTGATATTGGTCTGGTGCCTGGCAATAGCTCAATCAAAAACTCAATGTCTTGATCCGGTGGCATGCCTGGTAACTCTTCCTGAAATACGTCGGGGTAATCCTTCTCCACTAGTACTTCCTCCCGTACAACTCCTGATAAGGAATTCACCTGAATCCTCCTCGGCGCATGCCGGGATACATAATTGATCCTCTTTCCTTCTGGGGTGGTGGGATGAATTGATTTAATGGCGCAGTTGATGTTTCCCTCAAACTTGGATAGCCAATCCATTCCTAGTATCACATCCAATCCTTGTGCCTCCAGAATAATTAGGTCAGTGGGGAAAACATGTCTACCTATGGTTAGTGGCAACTGATAGCATCCCCTACTAGCTATATACTCCACTCCTGGGGAACTTACTAACATAGGTGACTTAAGGGATACGGTTGGAACGTTATAATTATTCACAAATCCCCTTGATATGTATGAATGCGATGCACTAGTAACGAAAAGAACAAGTGCGGTAAATGCATTAATCAAAAACATACCGACAACTGAGTAGGGTTGATCCTCAATCTCCTCCACGCTGACGTGGTTCACCTGTCCTTTGGTAAAGGGGTTGGGCTTCTTGGCAGAACCTCCATTGTCATTTCCATTCTTTGCTTCAGGACATTCGGTGGCGTAATGTCCGGTCTTCTGGCACTTGAAACAGGTGATATGGCTAAGATCCCTCTTGGCTGGTGTTGAAGGGTTGGAACGGTTCTGGCTGCTGCTTCCTCCATTCCCATTGCCATTCTTGGGGCCACTGTGGTTGTGCAAACGTTCTCCATTGTGCATATGTCCTACATGGTTGTGGTTATGTCCTCCCGAGTACGGGGAATAGCGGGGCTTCTGCTGAGCTCCTGAAGTGTACCTCCCTTGTCCATACTTTCTCTTATGATTATCAATCTGTTGCTTCTTGCCTTCAATCATGAGAGCCCTATCTACCAACTCCTGGTAGTTATTGAAAGTTGCCACCATCAACTGCATGCTCAGCTCATCATTGAGTCCTTCAAGAAACTTCTCCTGCTTAGCAGCATCTGTGGCTACATCATCAGGGGCATAGCGTGCTAACTTGCTAAACTCTTCCACATACTAGCCCACTATTCGCCCTCCTTTGCGCAGGTTGCGAAACTTGCGCTTCTTCATGCTCATAGCTCCTGCTGAAACATGGGGAGTGCGGAAAGCCTACTGAAACTGATCCCATGTAACTATGTCATTGGGGTAAGTGGCGGTGAAGTTATCCCACCAAGATGGTGCGGGTCCATCAAGCTGATGTGTGGCAAAACGCACCCTCTCCGCATCTGTGCATCCTGTAGTGGTCAGCTCTCTTCTAATCTTGCGGAGCCAATCATCTGCAACAATTGACTCGGTGTTGCTGGAGAACACCGGCCGATTCAACCTTAGAAAGCGGGCTAGGTGGTCAACAGGGGGTGGTGGAGGTGGGTTGTTGTTGTTGTTGCATTGGTTCTGGTTCTGAACTATTATCTGCATCAAGGCATTCTGCTGCTGGATCAACTGAGTGAGCTCCGGTGGGAAGGCAAATCCATTGTCACGTCTCGGAGGCATTTGATGGGTTAGAAGGGCTGAGAAAACAGAATAGAATTGAGGTCTAGGAGAGATTCACTACCCATATTCTCATGAGACAAACACAATCAATATCACTTCATTTAATAGCACACAAGAATCACACAATCGGTCTAACCTATGATTACAAACTCGATCATCGCTAACTACTTGGATGGAATAATACTAGTTACAATGGTGGTCATCTAGAAATTTTCATCAGAGGAAGACTCCATGATATGTGCTTCAGCTTCGTCAATGTAGTCGTCATCGTTGTCATCATTTGCATCACTATCCGTGTTGGTGTCGTCCAGGATGTTGTAGTCCTCCGAATGGATCACAACTGCTCGCTTGATATTCTCCACTGATATTCCTACCTTCCTCTTCAGATCTTCATGCTTCTCCAGTAGTACAACAATCTCTTCCTCATATCCGTCGCGTGTAGACTTGATTTCCTCTTCTAGCTCGTTGTTTGTATTCACCAATTTCTCGATCTTCTTCATGTGGATAATTTGTTGATTCTCTTGTCGACGAATATTATCTCCCATCTCTTGAATGTAGGCTGCAATTGATCCATCCCTCCTGGTATGAATCATCTCCCATTTGTCATCTCCGCGGCCACATATATGACAAACTGTATTATCCAGCTCCTTGAGATACACTTCACATATGCGTCCAAAGGTGATATGGGCTGCCATGCTCTTTCCAATAATCTAGCTCGGTGCATCCAGGATGAAATCAATAGGCTTTGTTGTTGGCGCAAATGTCCTCCCAGGTACCCAGACTTTGATGTTCCAGCGCTCCTCTTCCGGTACAAATGTATAGAAAGTCCCCGTGAAGCTTGGTAGTCTGATGTTCAAATACTTAGTGACTTCCTTCAATTGGTGTCCGAAAGTGGTGTCGTCATCCGGCTGAGTGAACTTGTTCCTGGGATCCGCCATCTATAGAGTAGAAAGAGAGGAGTATAGAAGAAAAATCATGTGGCTTATTCTAGTGGTCGCGTCCTCCAGCCAGTGTGTGCTCTGATACCATCTTGTGGCGACCAGGCCTCAAACGGTCAAGTCTTTGCGCATCAGTGTCATCCCTGGATCGGTAATGCTGACACACACAGTACTCGAGGAATTATAACAGAGTTTCAATGACACACTTATTACATCGAGTCCTCATAAAGAGTATGATTACACAAAAATATAATTGCTAAAGGCCATCTAAACTAAGTAACTGCGGAAGCTTCGAAGGTAAATGAGTCTGTCAAATCCAACGGCATAGCTGAGAGCAAAACAATGACCTATCACACCTTATCCATTGTCTCAGTAGTCTGCAACATGAGACGTTGCAGCCATGTAGGTCAGCACATTGAATATGCTAGTAGAGTTACACTATAAAGCAATGCAATGCAAGAACTATATCTACATGCAATATTTGGCTGGTGGAGGCTGTAAGTTAGGGAATTTTGCATAAAGCTAGTTTTCCCCACAACAAAGGAATAAATTTATTTAACTACTCCCAAGTTGCCCAATATTTGGGAAGGTAACCCCAACTCAAATCCCAATTAAAAGCATCATCATTAACCCAGTTCAAATTAATTAAAGTAACGTGATGAGATCACATCAATAGATTTAAGTACTAGATACTCAAGATCTCCATAACCAGGGACACGGCTAACCATGATTAGATTACACACTCTGCAGAGGTTTGCGCACTTTTCCCCGCAAGACTCGACCGCATCCATGATCGGATGATCGAGACATAGTCTTTCTAAAGCACCTACTCTCTACTCTGGGTGGACCGGTACACCTACTTTCCCCTACATCTGCTAGTCCACTTGTTCAAGAGCTCACACAACTTACTCAACTATGCCAGAGCCCATAATGGCTTGTGGCTGCACATGGAAGTTTCTAGCATGAATAATCTTATGATTCCTTTTAGCCTGGGTGGCAAACCATAGGAAAAATCACACGGGTACTCCGGGATTTCAAAAAACAGGCAACACTGGGTTCCCCAGGTGCCTCAACCAATCAACCAATCCACTGTTATCCATGATTAAATAACTCTCAAACTTCCATGTGAAAATCTCGAACCAATCCCCGTCTACGAGCATGGCTAAGCAATAATAGGCATGACATATATTCCCGGGGTGATCAAAAGGTATTAGGTACCTACCTCAAGTACTACCACCAAACCACATGTTCCCAATCCTACTCATGCAAATATTTGAGGGGCACTACTAATGCATAGTAAAAACTGGGTATAAAAGAGTATGATCAAAGTGTAACTTGCCTTGCTGACGATCTGCAAACTCGAGAGATTCGTAGTACCAAGCTTCGCACCCCGAATAATCTAACGTAGACAAACAATAGCATAAATAAGCGAGCACTCAAACAAAACAACGAGAAAACCGAAAAAATATCGAAATCAAACAGGAAACAAGCAAATGGCTTAAACTAACCAAAGTAAAACCTAAGAGCATTATTATCATGTGAAATAGATCTTAACAGTAGGTACATGTGATTTCCTATGATTTGCAAAAAGATTCAACTCAAACGGAGAAACGAAACTCAAAATACGAACGAAACAAGATCGTTTACTAATCTGGACTAAACTCCAATTTTAAAGTACCAAAATCATGTTCAACTTGGCTAACTTGAAAGAACAGAATGATACGAAGACTAATGCGATGGTTTCATCTAATTTGGATAAACGAGTAAAAAGTTATGCTAGTTTAAAGATTAGGGGCTAAATCACGATAAACTATTCACAGATAGGTCCCTGGACAAGAATAAACTAAAAAGAAAAACCCACGGCGTGAATGTTCGCTAACAGAACTAATCTAACGAATAAAGTCCATTTGAACGAACGAACGCTCGTTAAATAAGAAAACCCTAACGAAAAACCGATCTAATTAAATGAACCGAGAAACCGAAAAAAACTGGATAGGTTCTGGGTTATACCGGTTCATCAAAAAACAGGCGGCGGTCATCGGCGGAAGATGGTGGCGGCGGCTCGGCGGCGGTGAATGGCGGCGGCTACGCGGGCGCCGGCGGCCGTCGGCTGCAGCGGCAGGCATCGACGCGGGCGAGGCGGCGGTGGCGGCACATCTCGGCGGCGGCGGCGGCTACGGTTTGGGGGAAAGAGGTGCCGGGGCACCGGGGTATTTAAAGGGGCCTCGGGGGGGGTGCGGCTTGCGCGAGGGGCGGCGCGTAAGCCGAGACCGACCCGGATTCTAGCGGGATTATATTACCCCGTTTGGATGTTTATGGGCTTTATTTTACACATTTATATCATTTTTGGGACTAACCTACTAACCGGAGGCCTAGCCCGTATTGCAGTTTTTTGGCCTATTTTAGTATTTCGAAGGAAAGGAATATCAAACAGAGTCCAAACAAAATGAAACCTTCTGGAGCTTGATTTTTGGAACGAACGTGATCCAGAGGACTTGGAGTGCAAGTCAGGAAGCAACCGAGGCGGCCACGAGAGGGTAGGGCGCGCCCACCCCTACAGGGCGCACCCCCTGTCTCGTGGGCCCCTCGGGCGGCCACCGACATACTTCTTCCTCCTGTATAAGCCTACGTACCCCGTAAACATCGAGGGAGCCACCAAAACACAATTTCCACCGCCGTGACCTTCTTTATCCGCGAGATCCCATCTTGGAGCCTTCGTCGGCGCTCTACCGGAGGAGGAATCGACCATGGAGTGCTTCTACATCAACACCATAGCCCTTCCGATGAGTGGTGAGTAGTTTACCACAGACCTTCGGGTCCATAGTTATTAGCTAGATGGCTTCTTCTCTCTTTTTGGATCTCAATACTATGTTCTCCCCCTCTCTTGTGGAGATCTATTCGATGTAATCTCTTTTTGCGGTGTGTTTCTCGAGATCCGATGAATTGTGGGTTTATGATGAAGTTTATCTATGAGAAATATTTGAATCTCCTCTGAATTCTTTTATGTATGATTGAGTTATCTTTCCAAGTCTCTTTGAATTATCAGTTTGGTTTGGCCTACCAGATTGATCTTTCTTGCCATGGGAGAAGTGCTTAGCTTTGGGTTCAATCTTGCGGTGTCCTTACCCAATGACAGAAAGGGTTGCAAGGCACGTATTGTATTGTTGCCATCGAGGATAAAAAGATAGGGTTTATATCATATTGCATGAGTTTATCCCTCTACATCATGTCATCTTTCTTAATGCGTTACTCTGTTCTTTATGAACTTAATACTCTAGATGCAGGCAGGAGTCGGTCTACTTGTTGTGGACGTGATGCCTATATACATGATCATGCCTAGATAATCTCATAATTATTCGCTTTTCTATCAATTGCTCGAAAATAATTTGGTCACCCACCGTAATACTTATTGTCACAGCCTCATATCAGCTCTTGTTTGACTTTGCTTGCTCATCATGTCATCATGTTTATTTCCCAAAGAAACTTGACATGGGGATGTTGAAACCCTAGCACCAAATGAATTCAACTAGGTTCAAATAAACAATATTTTCAATGAACCCAAAATGCCCTTTGAAAATGTTCATGATTTTTGATAAAGATGAAAACCTCTGACAAAAATGATGTCAATATTTTTTAGGCCATTCTGGATTTTTGAATAACCCATATTGTATTTGGATGGTGGCATTTAAATACTATTAATAATTTTTAAATGCTCCAACAATTCTGAAAATAGTTAAGGGCCTTTGTAATAATTCATTTAATGCCCAAAATTATTTTCAGGATTTAATAAAATGATTTGGGTTATAAACTAAATCAAAACAAAATAACAAAAATAGAAAAGCAGAAGAAATTAGTAAAGAGAGAGAGAGTGGACTTACCTGAGGCAGGCCATCACTACTAGGAAAAGGCCTACTAATGGCGCACTGGTTTTGCCTACTAATGGCGCATTACCAGTGCGCCATTAGTATCACGCCACTAGAATTTTTTACTAATGGGGCACCACCAGTGCGCCATTAGTATATGAGTACTAATGGCGCACTGGCGGCGCCATTAGTTTTGCCCATAGTGCGCCATTAGTGTCTTATATACTAATGGCGCATGACATGTTATTGCGCCATTAGTAACAATTTTTTAATTTTTTTTCCTTAATATCAAGTCACTATTTCACCTATGAGATATCCAACACATATATATACAACAAGCATCCATATAACAATCATAGCCAACACACAAGTTCCATCATATATACATACATAGCCAACACACAATTTCCATCATATATACATACATAGCCAACACACAAGTTCCATCATATATACATACATAGCCAACACATAGTTCCATCGTTATATATTACAAAGTTTCACATTGTTCGTCCAACACCTTATCCATCAAATCACAAAAGTTTCACACTGATACAAAATAAAAACACAAATGGAAAAGAAGCACTCCATCCACGCAAGCTTCCGTCAATTAAATCAAATCTGCAAAATGATAAACAAGAAGTTAGAAGAAGAAAAAGAAGAAGACTAGAAGAATACTAGAAGAAGAACACTAGAAGAAGAATAAGAAGAGTTTTGGAAAAGAAGAAGAATAAAAAGAAGACTATAAGGTTATTATGTAAACTTGATCATTTTGTGCTAACATAAGTTATTTTGGAGCTAACCTATAGGAAACTAAGCATATAAGCTCTAAGTTAGTATATTAGAGCCAACTTATGTAAAATGAAGCTAACCTATGTCATTTTGGAAAAGAAGAAGAATAAGAAAAAGACTATAAGATTATTATGTAAACTTGATCATTTTGTGCTAACATAAGTTATTTTGGAGCTAACCTATAGGAAACTAAGCATATAAGCTCTAAGTTAGTATATTAGATCCAACTTAGGTAAAAATGAAGTTAACCTATAGGAAACTAAGCATACTAGAGATAACATTGGTAACTAAGTATATATATATCATTTTGGATAACTAACCTATTGGAGATCAGACATACCTGACAAAGTTCAGTTCTCATGCATTGTTCTTCTCCTTCTTCTCCTTCCTATCCCTGATGCGCCTAGAGCGGCGAGGCGGTGGAGGCTGTGTAGGCAGTGGGATGTAGTCTTCTACCACAATTGGCATGGTCATGTCGCCCAGTTGTGGGATCGGCTGCGCCAGCACCGGTGCGTGGTCATTGTCAGGCTCCACCACCATCGCGTGGCCACCTTCAGGCATGACCATCGCTATGTCATCCTCAGCCACCTCCATCTCTTGCCCATGGTCATCCACCACCATCTCTTGCCCTTGGTCAGCCACCACAAGCGCTAGGTCATCCTCAGCCTGATGCCCATCGTCATCCTGACTCCTCAACCCCACTCTGCTCCTCTTCTCCCGCACTCCAGTCCGGATCATCCTTCTTGTTGTCTACGCTGCTGCCAGAATCGCTGCTGCTTTCGCTACAGCCAGAATCGCTGCTTCTTTTGCTACAGCCAGAATCGCTGCTGCCAGAATCGCTGCTGCCAGTCTCGCTGCTGCTGCTTCCATTACCTGTCCAAAATGCAACAATGACCGTTAACAATCGATGTGAGACAAAGCCAAATGTAGAGGAATAAGAAGAGGCGAGAACGCATCGCATCATCATCGTCGCCAGAAGCGCATGCGACATAGTCGTGTTGAACACCTTCACGATGAGCATGGTGGCATCGTCGTGCACCTCAAGAGAAGGAAGTACCCCAGCCGCAGGTCGTGAGGCGCAGTAGAACTTCTCCCACCCACGAGACAAGTACATGTGGCCCTCCTTGATCACCAACTCCACATCCCACTACTCGCGAATCTGCTGCCGCCTGTCATAGCTTCACATTATTTGGCGGATCTTCACCCATCAGCATGTTCATAAAACTGTCAGGGAGCCTCTGCAGTTTGTGACAATGAGTGATGTAACAAACAACAGATATCATAATGAGATGGGTGAAGGGGAGCTCTCTCATTTTATATACTTGCGTCATGGATGAAGTCTCAAGTATGATAGTGAAGAACTCGGAAGCATCCAACTCGTACTGCGGTGTCGCAGAGCGGCGGTGGCTGCTTCCCACCATCTCTGATAAGCAGCAGAAGAGACCAATTAGTACCCTTACAACAGATCATAAAACATGCATATGTCCTATTTTTAGCAAAGTAATGCTAAAATTCACGAAAAATTTCAGCATTGCCTTTGCTGAAAATAGGACATATGGAGTACCCGAATTCTGCCGAACGGAAGTTAATCGACATTCCGCAAACTCAAGGGCCTCTCGGGTACCTACAACATCATCACAAGTACAGCAGCAGCAGCAGTGAATACAGCATAACAGCAGCAAAACTATATATTTTTATGCAGTAAACAAACGAACACTAAGAGTAGAATGTTCTTGCAACAAACATTATTGTGTGACATCGAAAGCCATCACTCGCTTAAAGGGAAGGATGACTTAAGTGGCAGATGTATATGATTGCACCACTTGATCGCACTTCTCTATATTATATGATGTAATCAAGAACTTGAGCAAAAAAGATAAATAGGAACATATTTCTCACCTTGGAGGTGTTGCTTTGCTGCACCTTTGTCATTGTAGCAATTAAGTTAGCTTGTATTTGGGCTTGCTTTTCCTTCAAGCTCTCTGCATCTATAACACAGAATAAGAGGGAACTTGACAACTAGCTGGAGCATATATTTCAGGATCTTCTAATGGGGGGTTGTTTAGTTTCCTAGTTCCATGCTTTTGTTGGACAAGTTAGAAATGAAGGTCCCCTAAAATGGTATTTGATTAGTGGGCAAGCCCACATATTTAGAAATCCACTGAAACACTAAGAACATTTGGTTCAATAATAAACAATTTTTATTGGTTCACTTTCCTACATCATGCACAACAAGTTGAATTAGCCTAGAAAATTAAACCAAGGCTTTATGCAGACAAACAAGTTGAAATACTTCATGTACATGAAACAAAGAGGATCCGGTTACATTCAATTGTTGTGAGCATGGAATCAAATGAAACTCATTACACTACATGGCATAGTCTATCATGTACATGGAAGAATGATGATCCATTTGCAGTTTATATTTGTAATTGACTAAAATAAGTACTCTAGGAGTATCTTTTTTTATACCTGTTGTAGGAGTATCTATATATACTAAAGTTAATCAATATGCTTGCGAGATGAGAGTAACCAAATTTATTCAGCTGACCTCTCTACAAATTCATGGCAGGTGGACACAAAAGCCCACTTATAAAGAACTATAATGATCTGTTTGACCATGCAGCAACTACATGAGCAAAGCATTACTATCTGTGACAAAACCTAGAAGCTTGATACAAAACGTTTTGAACTGCAGAGACAACAGAATCAACTTTGAATATTTTCTAAGTACAAACCAGCAATATCTAGGAACTAACAAAATTGTAACATCAAAACAAGAAATCATAAAAACACAAAATACAGGCCAAAGCAAATGATATGGCAGCTGACATGTACGTTCACTAGAAATATAAGACATTTCCTACTATAGTAATACAAGAAAACCATCATATCTGCAACATAAAACTACATCAGATTCGCAACATAAAACTACAACAACATAAAACTACTGTATCTACAATAGTAGCAAGATTAATACAGTAATACACAAGAGATTAATCACTTTTACCTGGCTGTTTACTGCTGCTGCCGCACTGCAGGGGCGGAGGAAGGGGCGCCGCCGGTGGAGAGGGCGAGGCCAAGGACGGCGTGGGGCTTGAGGGCCTGCGGCCTTGTGAGACCGGTGAGGTGGTCGTCCCCGACGCCTTGGAGCTAGGGGTTCGGGAGACGGTGGCGGCTGAAAGGACGGGGCGGTGGAGAGGGGGTCGGGGGGAGGTCGCGGGAGAAGAGAGGAGGAGGCGGGCGGGGGCGCAGCTTCGGGGCTGGAGGGGCCTGTACCGGAGGCGGGGCAGCGGAGGGTTCGGCCGGCTGGGCGCGCCCGCGGCGGCGGGCCGGCAGCGGTGGCGGCGGCTAGGAACCCTAGCTGTCGCGCTCGGGAGGGAGGGGGACGCAGGCGGGGCCGCGGGTGGAGGGGGACGGCGAGGGCGCGAGCACGGGCGGAGGGGGGATGGTGAGGGAGGTGGTCGGCGACGGAGGGTGGTCGGGTGCACGGCCGGGACGGCCCAGGTGAGATGAGGCGGGAGGGATTAGAGTGTGGATTGGGGATTGGGATTTTACCTTGTGGGGGAGGCTTAGCAATGGCGCACCACCCGGGGGTGCACCATAAGTACATCCATATCAATGGCGCACCACAGAAGGGTACGCCATAAGTAATTTAATCTAGCCCTACTTGTCTTATATACCACCTAACCCTATCTACAACAGAACTCGCCCACTAGCCCGACTGTTCAGTACGCAGCACACACATCAGGGGGTCCTGGGTTCGATTCCCAGGCTCCCCAATATTTTTTTATGCATTTTAAATCCTGTTTGATATTTATTTGGGTTTTAATATGTTCAAACTTGTTTAAATCATAACGGTAATGTTTTTTTTATTAAAACAGTAATAATTTTTTAGAAAATATGTTCAAATTTGTTACTTGAAAATATCATCGGCGGCGCGGTGGAGCGGGGGAAGGTGCGGGGTGCCTGCTGGCGCGGTGGAGCGGGAGGGTGCGGGGGCCGGGTGCTCGTCGGCGGCGGTGGAGTGGTGGAGGGTTGCGGTGGGTCGTCGGCGGCGGTGGAGCTAGCGGGGGAGGGTGCGGGTGGGATCTAGATCAAGATAAAAAAGAACCCGCCCACTAGCCCGACTGGTCAGTACGCAGCACACACACCAGGAGGTCCTGGGTTCGATTCCCAGGCTCCCCAATATTTTTTTAAGCATTTTAAATCATGTTTGATATTTATTTTTGTTTAAATATGTTCAATCTTGTTTAAATCATAACAGTAATATTTTTTTATAAAAACAGTAATAATGTTTTTTAAATATGTTCAAATTTGTTACTTGAAAATATCATCGGCGGCGGCGGTGGAGCGGGCCGGGGGGAGGGTGCGGGGGGTGCCCGTTGGCAGCGGTGGAGCGGGGAGGGTGCGGGGGACCGGGTGCTCGTCGGCGGTGGAGCGGGGAGGGTTGCGGTGGGTCGTCTGCGGCGGTGGAGCTAGCCGGGGAGGGTGCGGGGGTGCCCGTTGGCGGCAGTGGAGCGGGGGAGGGTGCGGGGGGGCCGGGTGCTCGTCGGCGGCGATGGAGCGGGGGAGGGTGCGGGGGGGCCGGGTGCTCGTCGGCGGCGATGGAGCGCGGGAGAGTTGCGGTGGGTCGTCGGTGGCGGTGGAGCTAGCGGGGGAGGGTGCGGGTGGGATCGAGATCGAGATCAAAAAGTGTCCATGAAAATATACACGGTGCGCCATTAGCAGTTTTGCAAAAAAGTAAAAAAAAAATATATACTAATGGCGATCGCTTACAAGGTGCGCCATTACTTGTTAGAACTAGTAATGGCGCACTTTGGCGTCATGCGCCATTAGAATGTATGGAAAAATGAAAAAAAATCAATACTAGTGGCGCACCGTGTGCCTGGTGCGCCATTAGTGTCTTCCTTACTAATGGCGCACCTCCAACCGGTGCGCCATTAGTATATAGTAGTGGCGCACTGCTTACCTGGTGCGCCATTAGTATCAATCCTATCTATAGCCCTTTTCCTAGTAGTGCATCTAGCAGCCCAGCTGCGGCCCAGAGTTGTAAAGGGCCTAGCCCACCTCCTCACCGCGCCGTCTACCTCCTGCGAGTAGGAGCAGGGGCGCGTGGTCGTTGCGCGCGCGCCAGCTCCTGCTTCCATCGTGACACCAGCTCTTCTGGACGCGCCACGGAGATGCCCTGAGGCCTCTCTTCCCTCTCCCACACCCGTGGCCTCTCCCCTCCCCTGGACCTCTCCCACTCACTCACCTGAACGGGTCCGCCGCCGCTGTTCGCTGCCACCGTGATCACCGTGGTCCTCTCGCCCCTTCCCCGTGTCCAAAAGCTCTGTGACGACGCAAAGCTCCTTCATGCAGAAGATCCCAAACCCAAGAGAACCATGGTGACGCCTTCGAGCTCGCCCTCCACCCCGGGCGCCACCAATCACCGCCGTCGATTCGCGATGTCTGGCGCGCCCCCGAGCCCACTGACCTTCTGCGCCGCCTCCCTGTTAGGTCCTCATCTCTCCTCTTTGCTCGCCCCCTCTGTTCCCGTCCTCTAGACCGTCGTTCCACAAGTGCCTGAAGCTCGCCGCTGACGACCATGTCGCCGTCGTGGCTTCCGACGCCGTAGCTTGCCCCTGAGCACGTCATCGTGCTCGTGCTGCTCCTGTGAGAGGATAACGCACCTGCTAGCTCACCTTCCCATGCACCATAGCGAGTAGCCGGTCCTGCCCCAGCTCCGGCCGCCGCCAGGAGCTCGCTTCCGGCGAACTCCGACCACCCTGCATCCTCCCATTGGTCTTCCAGATGCGCACGGGCACAGGCTTCCTTCTGGTGCCCCTGGCGCGTCGACCCGTGGCCTCTGGCGAGTTCCCAGCAGGCTCCGCCGTGGTTCGAGGTCGCCGCCGACTGAACTCCGTCGAGCCGACGTGGCTGCGTGATTAGCGCTAATCACGGCCAGCTAACCCTCCCAGAGCCACTGACTACCGGGCCCCACGGTCTAATTAACCCTGCTTAGCTCCTGTTTAGACTAAACTAACCCCACGGGCCCCACAGGTCAGTTTGACCTGGCCACGTCACCTGTTGACCGGCCCCACATGTCAGTGCTGACTTGCTGACGTGGCTGTTGACCCGGCCCACATCGGCCGACACTAATCAAAGACTGGGTCATCGACTAGTGGACCCCATCGTCAGTTTGACCTGGACCGTGCCCCGTTGACTCGCTTACGTCATGCTGACGTTATGCTGACGCAATAACTCTTTTCTGGATTTATTCTTTTACAGAAAATTCCAGAAAATATCCAAAACTTCTAACATTCATATAAAATCAACCGTAGCTCGGAATGAAATAATTTATACATGAAAAATGATCAGAAAAATCCAATCTGTCCATCTGTACCATTTTCATGCATGTTAGAACAACTTATATCTGCTGATCAGGTCCAATAAATTAAATGGCATTTAAACTCTCACATATGTGGCCGACAACCTCGCCAGGCTTCCGCTTGAAGGTTGCCGAGATACACGACGTGTACATGGTGGTAAGTGGCGAGAGCGTGTGTGAAGAAGTACACCCCTGCAGAGTTAACATCATCTATTCCAATAGCCGTGTCCGCTGTAAAGGACTTCTGGGTTGCCTGTACAGTTCATAGACAATTGAAAGTGGATACTCTAAAATGCGCAAGATAAGCGTGAGTGCTATGGATGGCCTTCTCGTAGGGAAACGGGAGCGGATCCATAGTGTGTATTGATATGGTGAACATGTGGACTCGTGTGCGCCACCTCAAAAGAGTTACTTGCAGTCGTAGTTTAGGATAGCCACCGAGTCAAAGCTGGCTTGCTGTTGTTAAACTCCACCACCCCTTTGTTGATAATGATGCATATGTAGTTAGTTCTGATGTAAGTCTTGCTGAGTACATTTGTACTCACGTTTGCCTATTTTATGTTTTGTAGAGAGACTTCGGTCTCGCTAGTAGTTCCGCGTGGACTTCGACGTTTATCTTGTTACTTCAGCTACGATCTTGCGCCCTCGGCAGGATCTGGTAGATAGTCAGGCTTCTCAGCCTTTTTCATTTATAGTTGTCTGTACTCAGACATGTTAAGCTTCCGCTTGTGTTTTGACTTGTATGCTCTGAATGTTGGGTCGTGAGACCCATGTTTGTAATATCTCGCTCCTCGGAGCCTATTGAATAAATACTTGAGTTGTAGAGTCATGTTGTGATGCCATGTTGTATTTGCACATATCGGGCATATTGTGGGTATGTTATTGAAATGCTTGGTATGTGTGGGATCCGATAGCCTAGTTGTTTATCCTTGGTAGCCTCTCTTATGGGGAAATGTAGTCTTGTGCTTCCATGAGCCATGGTAGTCCGCTACAGCCCGGTTCACCGGAGTCCTGCTATCCCAAAGACTCTTGCCCGGAACACTTGGTAGTGGCATGTGTTTCACTTCCTTCTGTGTCTGTTCCCTTCGGGAAATGTCATGCGGTGACATCCGAGTCCTGCCTAGCCTGCTACAGCCCGGGTTCCCGAGTCCTGTTAGCAAGTGCATACAGCCCGGATTCACACGCTGCTGACCGACATGCTCGAAGTTGATTCATGTATGCCTGTCCCTATGGGTTAGTGCCGCTTTGGGTTCACGACTAGGCATGTCGTCCCGGGTTCTCTGTCATATGGATGCTAGCGACACTATCATATACGTGAGCCAAAAGGCGCAAACAGTCCCGACCATGGTAAGGCGACACCCGTGGGAATACCGTGCGTGAGGCCGCAAAGTGATATGAGGTGTTACCGGCTAGATCGATGTGACTTGGAATCGGGGTCCTGCCAGCTTTGGTATCAGAGCCTGACTGCCTGTAGGATTACCAAGCCCAACTAGTCGAAGTTGTGTCTAGAAATGCTTTAGTTATGTAAGGGAATTGATTGTGGAAGGGAACGTAAGGCTCTTTTTACTCCTTATACCTCATGGCCTTCTGATATGAGTCATCGTCTTCCTTTTCTACGGGGATTAAGAACTAGGCCTTCTCATCTATCTATCAGGATGACGTGTTACTAATCCATAGACTTATAGTATTGATAGTTTCAAATCTCAGTTCAGTTTTTACTACTTCCGTATGTTCATAGCTGGTCTCAGAACCTTGATATTGTGATGTTGAGTGGTCATGCCACCATTTTTGCAGGATGTCTCAAATCATTTTATGCATTTACAGCCGTTATGCTGTCCGAGTCATCCCAGGTTTCTAAATAGTCTGATGCATTTGCAAATCCTTTCTTTCCGTTCCCGATGTCCTTTTTGGTCAGAATAAGCACACTAACCGGTGCGTTGAGGTAATTTATTGCCTTGACATATATGTTGGAGCTATTATTATGAACCTAGGTGTTTTAGGGAGTCACCTAGTAATCCAGCCATGTTTTGTGTTCCCGGTGTGATGATTCTGACCACCATTCTCGAAAGCATCCCGTGATGCCATTTAGTAGTAGGTATTCTATTCCTGGGTTCTTGAACCCGAGATTCACCCTACTTACCTCCTGTTGATAGTGTTTGCTAGTTCCTTTCGGATATTAGTAATCTTGCAATAGTCCTAGAGGTCCGTGGTATTTCCTTCTTCCAAATACCATGAACTGCTTATGGCAGAAGTTCTTTGAGCCAAAAGATCACAACCAGGGTGCTCTTGAGGAGTACTCCGTTCTATATTGTGAATCTGCCAGTTCTACTTTTCTGCATAGGTTATCCGGAATAAACCTGTTGAACTTGGTTCGACATACTAACCTATGCATCCACAACTCAGAAAGTTATATGTTCCTCGAGTTGTTCCTCCTTAGTTGTATTCTGCCCCCGTCTATCAATTGATAATCAAGAGTATGCGTGCATTTGTTCGTCGATGCCTATTATTCTTGTGGTCTGTCAAGCCATTCTATTCTGGAATGACTTGGAGAAACAAACTCCAGTACCTCATCCATATCTAGAATTTGGTCAAAGCAGTTGTATTCCGCAGATCAAAATGCCAATCCAGCTTTTGCTCTGTTCTAACCTGGAGTAGTACCCACTTTATGTCAGGAGTGTCATGAGAATTGCACCTTATCTTATGAATTCTTGACGTAGTGATACTTCTCGCCATCATTATTCATTCCTCTGTTCCGTGTTGTTGTAACCGGAATGCCGACAAGTGAACTGTGATGTGTGAAATCGATACTCCTAGCAACCTCATTGCTTGGTAGTTAATGGACAATATCCTCATTCTTAGCGTGTTGGTTATTAAATCATCACCCTAAGAGTGATCGTGCTACCTAGTCCTTATTTCTGGTGCACACTTCGACTGATGAGTTAGGATCTTGCCACGTCCTCGCTCATTTGATCATATCATCTTGCCCTCAAAAGCAAGATTGTTCTCGAGCTTAGTAACATACTGGTGGTTCGTGATGTTCCGAATATCTTCTCGGAAGTATTACCAGGTTGTCACCTGACCGCTATGTTGAGTTCATGATCATGCTAGTTTTTCTCCAAACCACCCATTCTCCAAGAATCTGTGTTCGATACCCCTGAGCTAGTTGGTTGAGCCAAACAACAACTTGGAGAGTTGGAAGATAAAATCTTGTCCAACTTATCTTATTTTAAGGGATATCCTTTTGAGTGTGTGTTGAAGAAAGATGATATCTTCATCGATTGGTCCTCGTGATCAGTTGTTGAACCTATTGTCTTATGAAACTTTGACTTGAGTATGGGCTATCGTCAAGTCAAATCAGAACCAGCGTTGTTCGTAATGTTGTCTTACTCGTGGTTGATCCCTCGAGCATACACCATTACATCCTTTGGTCTGACCAATTCTATCACCGTGTTCACATGATGGTGGAAGTCCAGTGATATGGAAATTCCGATGAGTTGTCGTTGAGCCCTTCAGGAGCAATTTGTCTCCCCCATGATTCATGTTGAACATCAACCTAGTGTTGGAAAATTTGTAAGCAATGCCTTCGTGTTCCGTTCATGAAGCTTATGCTTGGATGGAAGAAGTGACTTCCTCGAATTCATGTGCTTTCGGTGTAAGTTGCCGCCATGAAATTTGAGAAAGGTATGTTTTGCTTCCCTTGGAATTATCCCAAGTCAGTCATGCCTACGTGCGAAGTATTCTATGGTTTGGTAGATTAATTACCTCCACCCCATATGTATTCCCTAGCACACCAAGCCACTGATCGATTTGTTCAAGGAGAAGAAGCTCCTTCTTAAGAGTATACCTTATGCAAGGACTGCGATATCCTCGATGATGATTCCCCACGGGGAAATTGGTAGTGTTTTATTGTAAGACTACCATGTGATCATGTTTGTCTGAGACAACATGTTCACATGTGTGTAGCAGAACCAGCTCATGTTTTGGAGCTTGCTATCGTAGTTCATTTCGGAGAATCTATAGCGTCATCTCGTCGGTTTGTGTTGCAAACTTTCATTTTTCTTTCTAGACTTGATGAGTCTGGAATATCATGTTACCAACCAGATCTGAATCTCAGGCAGATATGATGGTTGGAACTTTCCCAAGATCTATGACGTAGGTTCTGGCAAGGTTGATGTTTGGCCGACACACCTAGTTGGAAGACCTATTATTGTAGTATCTTGATTGAGCAAGTTGACCAATCTTCTCCATGATTAATTCGAATGACTTATTATAGAAGTTGTTCCTTATGGATCCTTTGTATTCCGAAGTCCGACCTTTACTTGATGGCCATATCGATGCTTTTAAGCATGATCGTGGTACCTAGTACATCAAGGAGAGCATTAGAAGCGGAGTGCTAAATGTCTCTCGGTCGATCATCCATATTTCATTCTCTTGGCCTCTCTAAGGGGAAGTCTGAGAAGGTGTTATCTTCCTTTGTATCCGCATCATCCATCACTATTCATCATGGTAGTAAGATGTGTTGCCAGGATCCTCGGCACGGATGTTGGTAAAACCTTGATGACTATGGAAATGCTCAAGTTCTTGAGAGCACACTCAGTCACTAGGTTATATCCTTGATATCAATTGGGATGTGCCTCCCGTTTGCCGAGTTTTTATATAACCATAGTTTCCTTTCCGAACTAAGTATGCCATTTCCCCGAACCCCTTTCAAATGATCAATTGTAAATTGCCTTCAGCTGGTATGAAGAGTTTCAGTGATCTATGGATCAAAAGTAATTCTTTTTGCCACTTAAGGGAGCAGTTCAACGAGTCACCTTTTCCAAGGTGCCCCATTACGGAATCATGGCAATTGTTTCCTCGCCACCTTGACACCATCCACCATCTTTCTAAGTGTGGAGTTGTTGCCCACCAAATCAGACCCCGTTGTTTGTTCTTCCATCCCTCTCGGTGTGTTTTGTGTCTCAACTCAAGATGTTTCAACATCTCTTTCCGCGAGTTGAGATTGTATAGTTCTATCTTTGAGAAGATCAATCCTAGTAGAGCTCCTTTCCGTCGTCCTCGCATGGATGAAGATCTCAAAAGCGAGGATGTCAAGATCAACGTATGCAACGAATCAACAACCTTATGAGGTGCAACCTGGATCGTGAAGATTGTGTTGGTCTTGTTCCCCCTCTTTCTTCTTACCTCACGTCTTGAATCTCGGGACGAGATTCTTGTTTAGTGGTGGTGAGCTGTCACAGCCTCAGATCAGCTCTTGTTTGACTTTGCTTGCTCATCATGTCATCATGTTTATTTCCCAAAGAAACTTGAAATGGGGATGTTGAAACCCTAGCACTAAATGAATTCAACTAGGTTCAAATAAACAATATTTTCAATGAACACAAAATGCCCTTTGAAAATATTCATGATTTTTGATAAAGGTGAAAACCTCTGACAAAAATGATGCCAATATTTTTTAGGCCATTCTGGATTTTTGAATAACCCATATTGTATTTGAATGGTGGCATTTAAATACTATTAATATTTTTTAAATGCTCCAACAATTCTGAAAATAGTTAAGGGCCTCTGTAATAATTCATTTAATGCCCAAAATTATATTCGGGATTTATTAAAATGATTTGGGTTATAAACTAAATCAAAACAAAATAACAAAAATAGAAAAGCAGTACAAATTAGTAAAGAGAGAGAGAGTGGACTTACCTGACGCAGGCCATCTAGTAGCCCAGCTGCGGCCCAGCGTTGTAAAGGGCCCAACCCACCTCCTCACCGCGTCGTCTACCTCCTGCCAGTAGGAGCAGGGGCGCGTGGTCGCTGCGCGCGCGCCAGCTCCTGCTTCCATCGCGACGCCGGCTCTTCTGGACGCGCCACGGAGACGCCCAGAGGCCTCTCTTCCCTCTCCCTCACCCGTGGCCTCTCCCCTCCCCTGGACCTCTCCCTCTCACTCACCAGAACGGGTCCGCCGCCGCCGTTCGCTGACACCGAGACCACCGTGGTCCTCTCGCCCCTTCCCCGTGTCCAAAAGCTCTGTGACGACGCAAAGCTCCTTCACGCGGAAGATCCCGAACCCAAGAGCACCGCGGTGACACCTTCGAGCTCGTCTTCCACCTCGGGTGCCACCAATCACCGCCATCGATTCACGACGTCTGGCACGCCCCCCGAACCCACTGACCTTCTGCGCCGCCTCCCTATGAGCTCCTCATCTCTCCTCTTTGCTCGCACCCTCCGTTCCCGTCCTCTAGACCGTCGTTCCACAAGTGCAAGCTTCGCCGACGGCCATGTCGCCGTCGTGGCTTCAGACGCCGTAGCTTCCCCCTGAGCACGTCATCATGCTCGTGCTGCTCCCAGGAGACGAATGCACCTGCTAGCTCACCTTCCCATGCACCATAGCGAGTAGCCGGTCCTGCCCCAGCTCCGGCCGCCGCCAGGAGCTCACTTCCGGCGAACTCCGGCCACCCTGCACCCTCCCGTTGGTCTTCCCGGATGCGCACGGGCACGGGCTTCCTTCTGGTGCCCCTGGCGCGTCGACCCGTGGCCCCTGGTGAGTTCGAAAGCAGGCTCGCCGTGGTTCGAAAGTCGCCCGCCGAACTCCGTCGAGCCGACGTGGCTGCGTGATTAGCGCTAATCACGGCCAACTAACCCTCCCCATAACCACTGACTACTGGGCCCCACGGCCTAATTAACCCTGCTTAGCTCCTGTTTAGACTAAACTAACCCCACGGTCCCCACATGTCAGTTTGACCTGGCCACGTCACCTGTTGACCGACCCCACACGTCAGTGCTGACTTGCTGACGTGGCTGTTGACCCGGCCGCACCTGTCAGCGACACTAACCAGCATTGGGTCACTGACTAGTGGACCCCACTGGTCAGTTTGACCTCCGCCGTGCCCGTTGACTCGCTTACGTCATGCTGACGTTATGCTGACGCAATAACTCTTTTCTGGGTTTATTCTTTTACAGAAAATGCCAGAAAATATCCAAAACTTCTAAAATTCATATAAAATCAACCGTAGCTCAGAATGAAATAATTTATATATGAAAAATGATCAGAAAAATCCAATCTATCCATCTGTACCATTCTTATGCATGTTAGAACAACTTATACCTGCTGATCAGGTCAAATCAATTAAATGGCATTTAAACTCTCACATATGGAGTTTGAATTTGAACCTAGTGTTCAAACCAACCCCATTTAACTTGTTGCTAGATGCATTAGGCCAATCAACAGCATATTGCCATGTAATGATCATGCATCATATTGTGCATTGCATTGATTGTGTTTCTCCTTTGTTTGTCAGTGTTTGTCCCCTCTCAGTAGACGACGTACCGACAATGAGTTCGATGACACCGATGAAGAACTATATTATCTTCAGAAGTGCTAGGTAAGAAAAACCCCCTTGTTCATTCCGATACAATCCCACTCTCTCGCTCCTGCTCTCTTTTAATGCATTAGGACAACAACGATTCATCTGTTACTTGCTGCGGTAGCTGAACCCCTTTATCCTTTGCATGACCTGTCATTTCACAGTAAATAGATGAAACCCACAAGCATGAGTAGGAGTTGTTTGAGCCCTGTTGTGCCTACTCATTCATGCTTATGTGTCATGCCTGCCATCGCTTAGAGTTGAGTCAGTCCGATTCATCGAGGATGAATCAGAGGTGTGTGAACATGTCCTATTGTGTGTGTGAGCAAAGTGTGTGAACACGATTTGGTAAAGGTAGCGGTGAGAGGCCATGTAGGAGTACATGGTGGATTGTCTGATTGCAGCCATCCTCAGGAACTGAGTTCTGTGTTTGTGATCCATGAAACAGTTACTACCACACATTGGGTTCCGGTAACTCGACCCCTCTCGACTTATTAATCAACTCAATCTCTGTCCAGGAGTTGCAACTAGTTTCTGGTGTTTGTAGGATATGTGTTGGGGGCCGTGCATAGCGCTGACCTTAGGGGTGGGCTATGTTGCGGTAGATACACCGTGGCACGGTGTACCGGGTGCCCGTTTGGTGTCGCGGGAACCCTTCTCACATTGTTTGGGGCCATGAGCGACACCCCGGCCGGATCTCCCTGCGGATGGAACCCGAATAGGCGTTAAACCTGGACTAGAGACTTGTGTGGTTAGTCAGGTCGTGACCGACTCCTTCGCCAGGCTTCCGCTTGAAGGTTGCCGAGATACACGACGTGTACATGGTGGTAAGTGGCGAGAGCGTGTGTGAAGAAGTACACCCTGCAGGGTTAACATCATCTATTCGAATAGCCGTGGTTCATGTAAAGGACTTCTGGTTTGCCTGTACAGTTCATAGACAAGTGAAAGTGGATACTCTAAAATGCGCAAGTTAAGCGTGAGTGCTATGGATGGCCTTCTCGTAGGGAAACAGGAGCGGATCCATAGTGGTGTATTGATATGGTGAACCTGTGGACTCGTGTGCGCCACCTCAAAAGAGTTACTTGAAGTTGTAGTTCAGGATAGCCACTGAGTCAAAGCTGCCTTGATGCTATTAAACTCCACCACCCCTTTGTTGATAATGATGCATATGTAGTCAGTTCTGATGTAAGTCTTGCTGAGTACATTTGTACTCATGTTTGCCTATTTTACGTTTTGCAGAGAGACTTCGGTCTCGCTAGTAGTTCCACGTGGACTTCGATGTTTAGCTTGTTACCTCAGCTACGATCTTGCGCCCTTGGCAGGATCTGGTAGATAGTCAGGCTTCTCAGCCTTTTTCATTTATAGTTATGCATGCTCGGACATGTTAAGCTTCCGCTTGTGTTTTGACTTGTATGTTTCGAATGTTGGGTCGTGAGACCCATGTTTTTAATATCTCGCTCCTCGGAGCCTATTGAATAAATACTTGAGTTGTAGAGTCATGTTGTGATGCCATGTTGTATTTGCACATATCGGGCATATTGTGTGTATGTTATTGAAATGCTTGGTATGTGTGGGATCCGACAACCTAGTTGTTTATCCTTGGTAGCCTCTCTTATGGGGAAATGTAGTCTTGTGCTTCCATGAGCCATGGTAGTCCGCTACAGCCCGGTCCACCGGAGTCCTGCTAGCCCAGCACTACTGCTTCGGAACACTTGACTGGCAGGCATGTGTTTCACTTCGTTCATGTGTATGTACCTTCGGGGAAATGTCTGTAGCGACCTGACCCAACATCGGTCAAGTCTCTGTGTCTATACCATCCCAAGATCATGCTGGTACTCACAGTACATCGATAAAGTAATCAAAGTTCAATCACACCTGAATTTTATTACACGATTCTCATATAGAGTCTTTATTACAAGGGAATAAATTCGGCTCAAGGCCAACTCATGAGAAATAAACTACTAATGCTGCGGAAGCGTCGAGGTAAAGCGAGTCCATCCGACTCCAAAGGGCAAAATCCAAACTTTATAAAAATCCATTTTTTTCAAATTCAAATAAAATTCAGATTTGAATTCCAATTCTTTTGGCATTGTTTCCTCTGATATTTTTGGAGTGTCATGTTAGCTCCTCTCATACTTTTGATCAAGTATTTACCAGGCTTAGTTTTTTGAATTGTTTCCCACATGCCAAAGTTTGGAATTCAAATTCAAATAACTCTGAAACTTCAAATGGTATTCAAATTCAAACAGGATGCATAGGATGCTTAGCTATAATTGCAAAACATTCCAAATAGGAAATTTGGGATGTTACAAACCTACCCACCTTAAGATGAATCTCGCCCTCGAGATTCGGGTTGGCTAGCAAATAGGTGCGGATGGTCTCGACGAAGATCTTCTTCGCGTTCCCAGGTGGCTTCTTCCTCGGTGTGGTGACTCCACGGCACCTTGCAAAACTTGATGACCTTGCTGCGGGTGACTCTGCTTGCAGTCTCGAGAATTCGGACGGGTTTCTCCTTGTAAGTCAAATCACTGTCAAGCTGTATGGCCTCTAGGGGCATTGTGTCTCTCAACGGAACATCGGCCATGTCGGCATGACACTTCTTCAGCTGAGAAACATGGAAGACATCATGAACTCCGGACAATCCTTCCGGCAATTCCAACTTGTATGCAACTTCTCCACGACGTTCGAGGATTTTGTAGGGGCCAATGAATCGGGGTGCTAACTTTCCCTTGACTCCAAACCTCTTGATTCCACGAAGTGAGACACACGAAGATATGCTCGGTCTCCCACTTCATAAGTCACCTCCTTGCGCTTCGTCGGCATAACTCTTACATGGTGGCTGTGCTATCTTGAGCCTGTCTCGAATCAGCTTGACTTTCTCTTGAATCCTTGATAAGATCGGAACCGAAAAGTGATCGATCTCCAACACTATCCCACAAAGAATGGCGCTCGCACCTCCTTCCGTATAGAGCTTCGAAAGGGGCCATCTTCAGACTGGATTGATAACTGTTGTTGTATGAGAATTCTGCGTACGGCAAATTATCATCCCAGCTAGACCCATAGTCTAGCACACAAGCTCTCAACATGTCCTCCAGAATCTGGTTGACTCTCTCGGTGCATCCATCTGTCTGCGGGTGAAAAGCTGTACTGAATTCCAGCCTCGTGCCCAAAGTTTCATGCAATTGCTTCCAAAACTTTGAGGTAAACTGCGTTCCTCTATCTGACACGATTTTCCTCGGAACTCCATGCAGACATACGATCCTGGTCATGTATATCTTGGCTAACTTAGCACTGGTATAGGTAGTCTTCACGGGAATGAAGTGAGCTACCTTAGTCAAACGATCAACTACTACCGGATAGAATCATAACCTGAACGGGTCTGGGTAATCCTGTGATGAAATCCATACCAAGTTTCTCCCATTTCCAATCGGAATCGGCAAAGGTTGAAGTAACCCTGCTGGCTTCGATGTTACGCCTTTACACATTGGCAAACATCGCATACTGACTACGTACTCGGCAATGTCCTTCTTCATACCTGTCCACGAAACTTTGCTTCAAATCCAGGTACATCTTGGTGTTGCGGGGTGAATCGAGTACGGTGAATCATGAGCTTCACAAGAATTAGCTTCCTGAGCTCGGGATCATTGGGCACATAAATACGATCCTCAAACCATATAGTTCCATGTTCATCCTTACGGAATCCTTTAGCTTTTCCTTCCTCCATCTTTTGCTTTATCTCATCGATTTCCTTGTCCGACTTCTGGGCTTCGCGAATCCTTTCGGTCAAAGTGGACTGAACTTCCAGAGTTGCAACAAATCCTCTCGGAACTATTTCCAGTCGGAGATCTCTGAGGTCATCGACTAACTCCTGGGGTAATCCTCCTGCTGTAAGAGTATTCACATAACTCTTACGGCTCAAAGCATCTGCTACCACATTGGCCTTACCGGGGTGGTAATGCAATCTCATGTCGTAGTCCTTTATCAACTCTAGCCATCTCCTCTGCCCGAGGTTCAATTCCTTCTGCGTGAAGATATATTTCAAACTCTTGTGATCTGTATAGACATCACAACGATTTCCAATGAGGAAATGTCTCTGTGTCTTGAGTGCATGCACTACATTGCTAACTCCAAATCATGCGTGGCATAATTCATCTCATGAGGCCGTAGCTGTCTGGAGGCATAAGCTACAACCTTACCTTCCTGCATCAATACTCCTCCGAGTCCTTGACGAGAAGCGTCTAATAAACCTGGTATTCCTTATGTATGTCCGGCAATATCAACACTGGAGCTGTGACCAACCGTTTCTTCAATTCCTGAAAACTGGCTTCACATTCCTCGGTCCAAACATACTTGGCTTCCTTCTTCAACAGCTCAGTCATGGGCTTGGCAATCTTCGAGAAGTTCTCAATGAACCTCCGATAATATCCTGCGAGTCCGAGAAAACTGCGGATCTCCTTGACTGAGGTGGGTGGCTGCCAATCAGTGACTGATTCAACCTTGGCGGGATCAACTGCTATTCCTTCTCCTGAAATAACATGTCCGAGGAATCCAACTTCCTTCAACCAAAATTCGCATTTGCTGAATTTGGCATACAACTGATGTTCTCGAAGTTTCTCCAGAACTAGACGCATAAATGTTCCTTATGCTCTTCCTCGCTCTTGGAGAAAATCAATATGTCATCGATGAACACCACGACAAACTTGTCCAAATATTCCATGAACACCTTGTTCATCAAGTTCATGAAGTATGCAGGGCATTAGTCAATCCAAATGACATGACGGTATACTCATATAAACCATACACAGTGGTGAACGCTGTTTTGGGTATATCCTTTTCACGAATTTTCAATCGATGATACCTCGATCGAAGATCGATCTTAGAGAATACCTTGGCTCCAACAAGCTGATCAAACAAGTCATTGATCATCGGCAGAGGGTACTTGTTCTTGATGGTTACTTCGTTCAATGCACGATAATCCACAACCATCCTCAAGCTTCCATCCTTCTTCTCTACCAAAAGCACTGGGGCTCCCCAAGGTGATGAGCTTGGACGAATATATCCTTTCTCCAATAACTCATTTATTTGATCCTTGATCTCTTTCAACTCATTCGGTGGCATCCGATAAGGTCTCTTGGATATTGGGGCTGTGCCGGGCAATAACTCAATCAGAAACTCAATGTCTCTGTCCGGTGGCATTCCTGGTAATTCCTCCGGGAATACGTCGGGAAAATCTTGCACTACTGGCACTTCCTCCTGAACAACTCCCGTGAGGGAATGCACCTGATTCTTCATCTGGCTGTGCCGGGCCACATACTTGATCCTCTTCTGCTCCGGGGTGGTGAGCAGAATAGACTTGCTGGCACAGTCAATGTTCCCTTCATACTTTGACAACCAATCCATGCCTAGGATTACATCCAAGGTCTGAGTTTCCAACACTATGAGTTCCACGGGAAATTTGTGGTTCCCTATGTTGAGGGTTGCAGGACAGCTTAAACCTGCCATCATTTCTCCTCCTGAATCGACGCGAAGGGGCTTCTAAGGGTTCTAGTGCGCAATCCGTGCTTATCCACAACCACCCTTGATATGAATGAATGCGTTGCACGAGAATCAAACAGTAACCAAAACTGAACGTGAATTCAATAAAAACTTACCAACCACGATTACGGCTGATCATAGACGTCCTCCACGTCGATGTGGTTCACTTGAGCACGAGGGAAAGGATTGGGCTTCTTATTTGAGCCTCCATTGCCATTCCGTTCCTCCGCTTGGCCTTGGGCGGTCGGTGGCGTAGTGCCCCGTCTTCCGGCACTTGAAGCAGGTGATGTGGCTCAGATCCTGAGCCGGGGCGAAACGGTGTTGATTGCCATTACCATCGCCATTGCCATTGCCATGGCCTGACTTGTTGTCCTGGCTGCGGTTGTTTCCATTTCCACCATGGTTATGAACTCCATGGTTATGATGGGTGTGCCCTCCCGAGTACGGTGCATAGCGGGGCTTCTGAGCTCCCGAGTTGTGCTTCCCCGGCTGTACTTCCGCTTGCGGCTTTCTATCTCTGCTGCTTGCCTTCGAATGGTGGCCTTGTCTACCAGCTCACGGTAGTTGTTGAAAGTAGCCACAATAAGCTGCATGCTCAGTTCATCATTGAGTCCCTCAAGGAACTTCTCACCTTGGCGGCCTCGTGGCCACATCATCAGGGCATAGCGGCGAGCTTCTTGAATTCATCCACGTCTTGTGCCACAAGACGGTTCCCTGGCGTAAGTTGCGGAACTCACGCTTCTTCAGACTCATGGCTCCGGTTGGGACATGAAAGCGGTCTGAAAACTGCTGGAATTGGTCCCAAGTGATGCCACCCAAGGGAAAAGTGGCGGTGTAATTCTCCCACCAAGAAGCTGCAGGTCCATCCGGTTGATGCGCTGCAAAGCGCACCTTCTCAAAGATCGTGCATCCAACGGTGACTAGCTCCCTTCCGATCTTGCGGAGCCAATCATCAGCCACAATCGGCTCAGTGCTACTAGAGAACACTGGCGGATTCAACCTCAGAAATCGAGTCAAGTTGTCCACAGTGGGTGGTGGTGGTGGCGGTGGATTGTTGGCGGTGTTGTTCTGATTCTGAATAAGGAGTTGCATCAGTGCATTCTGCTGCTGGAGCAGCTGGGTGAGATCCGGCGGGAAACCGGTGTCACGTCTCGGAGGCATCTGGTGTTTTGGAGTGGGTGAGAAGATTAGAATAGAACAAGGGTCTATGAGAATAACACTACCCACATGAATGCACAATCATAACACACCAAACATTTATTCATTCCACTCAAACATGGTTCAAACTCGATTACAAAAGCTCATGACTAATCGAAGGAAAAACATCGGCCTAACTGATCGACGAAAAGTAAAAGATAACATGGTGGTCGACTAAAAAGTCTTCATCAGTGGCGCCTCTTCTTGGGGTTTCCTTCGGTGGTACTCCCTTCGAAATCCTGATCATTGCTCACGAGGGTGCTTCGTCTCCACTCGGGTAAAGGTCCTCTCCCAAGTCCATCTTCTCCTCAATCGCGGCAAGCTTCATCTTCAGGTCGTCGACTATCTCCATGAAGTCCGTGATTTCTTCCTCATGGCCAAGGAAGTCTGCGTGTGCCTTCTCCTCCAGTTCCAGTTCGCGGAACAAAAGCTTCCGGTGTGTCTTCGAGTTACGGCGAGTCTGAATCTCCCGTTTCCTGAGAAGACACTCCAAGTCCTGGATGTAAGAGAGAGTGGAATCGTCCTCAATGGTACGGATGATATCTCCATTCCTTGCCCTGCGAGAAACCATGGCGAGGTCCGAGTGATCGAGCTCGCCCTGTACTCCTCTCGGAGATGTCCAAGCGCTCGGTAGATCGCCACGTCCCTTCAGATGATCCAGTTGAACTCTGTGAACTCAAAGTTGATATGCTCCGTGTGTCCTCAAAAAGTCCTCCATGGGATATGCACCTCAATCCTGTAGCGGGTGTCCGTCGGAAGTGCATTAGTGGGTTTCCCGGTGATCGAGGGTAGAGCTATCTTCAGCTGCTTCACCATCTGGACCAGCTTTCTTCCAAAGGGCATCGTCTCATCGGGCTGGCAGAACTCCGGTAGCAAAACTGGGGTGAACTCGACGGCCATCTAGAATGTTGCAAAGGGGAGAAGAGTCAGAATAGAACAGGGAAGAATTATAGAATGAAAAAGGGGTTCAAAGTAAATGGTCTCTGCTTATGGCTTTCCGATCCTAGGGGTTACGATCCTACGGTCAGCGGATGCTCTGATACCATCTCTCAGAGCGACCTGACCCAACATCGGTCAAGTCTACGTATGCATGCCATCCCAAGATCATCTTGGTACTCACAATTACATCGATAAAGTAATCAAAGTTCAATCACACCTGAATTTTATTACACGATTCTCATATAGAGTCTTTATTACAAGGGAATAAATTAGGCTCAAGGCCAACTCATGAGAAATAAACTACTAATGCTTGAAGCTGCCGAGGTAAAGCGAGTCCATCCGACTCCAAAGGGCAAAATCCAAACTTTATAAAAATCCATTTTTTTCAAATTCAAATAAAATTCAGATTTGAATTCCAATTCTTTTGGCATTGTTTCCTCTGATATTTTTGGAGTGTCATGTTAGCTCCTCTCATACTTTTGATCAAGTATTTACCAGGCTTAGTTTTTTGAATTGTTTCCCACATGCCAAAGTTTGGAATTCAAATTCAAATAACTCTGAAACTTCAAATGGTATTCAAATTCAAACAGGATGCATAGGATGCTTAGCTATAATTGCAAAACATTCCAAATAGGAAATTTGGGATGTTACAATGTCACGCGGTGACATCCGGAGTCCTGCCTAGCCTCCTACAGCCCGGGTCACCGGAGTCCTGTTAGCCCAGTGCTACAGCCCGGATTCATACGTTGCTGACCGACATGCTCGAAGTTGATTCAGGTATGCCTGTCCCCATGGGTTAGTGCCGCTTTGGGTTCACGACTAGCCATGTCGGCCTGGGTTCTCTGTCATATGGATGCTAGCGACACTATCATATACGTGAGCCAAAAGGCGCAAACGGTCCCGACCATGGTAAGGCGACACCCGTGGGAATACCGTGCGTGAGGCCGCAAAGTGATATGAGGTGTTACCGGCTAGATCGATGTGACTTGGAATCGGGGTCCTGACACTTATGCTATCTAGAGAGAAGCCTCTAGTGAAACCTATGGCCCTCGGGTCTATCTCTTATCATATTTGCTTCCAATCTACTTTTATTTTCATCTTTAATTTTTGCATATATATTATAAAATACCAAAAATATATTTATCTTGTCATACTATCTCTATCAGATCTCACTTTCGCAAGTGGATGTGAAGGGATTGACAACCCCTTTATTGCGTTGGTTGCGAGTTATTTGTTTGTTTGTGTAGGTGCGTGGGACTTTTGAGGAGCCTCCTCATCGGATAGATACCTTGGTTCTCAAAACTGAGGGAAATATCGACGCTACTATTATCGCATCACCCTTTCCTCTTCAAGTAAAACCAAGGCAAGCTCAAGACGTAGCAAGAAGGATTTACGGCGCCGCTGTCGGGAGGTCTTCGCTCAAGTCAAGACATACCAAGTACCCATCACAAACCTATCTCCCTCGCATTTACATTATTTGCCATTTGCCTCTCGTTTTCCTCTCCCCCACTTCACCCTTGCCGTTTTATTCACCCTATCTTTCCCAATCTCTCTCTCTCTCTTTTTTCGCTTGCCTTTTTATGTTTGCTCGTGTGTTAGATCGGTTACCTTGTCGTTATGGCTAGTCCTCCTATCCTTGTTATCACTCCCGAACATGAAATTCTTAATTTTAAGCAAAGGGCGGGAGAAAAATAAAAAGATGCTTGGCATAGAATTTGCAATGATCAAAATAAATCTACTAGGAAGCTTTCTACTTCTGTTCTTCTTCGCAATTTTCATGTAGGCATTACTCCTTGGAATAGATGTGTTCTTAATACTATTGCCGGAGGGGATTTCTTGAGTAGCCATACATTTGATGCTTATAATGCTATGTTAGATCTGTTTGGCCCACCACCTCTTTTGGTTAATGGAATGATTTTAACTTTAGAACATGTGATGCAACGGCTTGATATTATTGAAAATAAAATGGCCACAATTGAGTTGATTGGAAATTTGAACAAAAAGATCCATAATCACATTACCCAATATGGATCTAGGGTTGGAGTTACTTTGAAAAATCTTAAAGAGAAAGAACCTATAGTTAATGAAAAAATAGATCTAGATTCTGAAAGAATCGGTAAACTTGAGGATACCATTACCAACTTACGTTCTGCGTTTTCTTCCAGGAAAAACACTTCAAAACTGTCACATCCCTAGCTTCTGGTGCTGCCCAGAGCTATCATCTTGTGTTGCATCATGTTTAACTTTCAATTAAAGTTGAAATGGGGATTGTTCAAACCCTAGCATTACATCAACTCAACTAGGGTGGATTAAAATCTTTTTCAATAAACCCAAAAAGTTCCTAAGAAAAGTTCATGATTTCTGGTTAAGGTGGAAACTTGTGCCAAAAATGATGAATATATTCTTAGATCATTTTTGTATTTTTTAATTAAATCATATTGTATTTGACTTTGCGCATTTAAACACTATAAATAAATTAAATGCTCAAATAATGTTGGAATTATTTGTGGGACACTGAAATAATTCAGAAAGTGCTCATCAATATTTTCAAGATTTATAAGATTGATTGGTTTTAAAAGCTGGATCAAAAACAAAGCGCAAAACTATAAAATGAAACAAAAATAGAGAGAGAGAGAGAGAGCTCACTGGACTTACCTGCAAGGCCCCACGAGCCAGCCCACTGTGGCCAGCCCAAAGAGCCCAGCCCAGCAGCCCACTTACCCCTCGCTGTTGCCTTCCTCTGCCAAGAGGCAGAGGCGAGCAAGACGCCTACCGGAGGCCTCCACCTCTCGCTTCATGGCAAAGCTTCATGAGTCCAGCTGCTCGCCTGGAGACGCCCAACCCACCTGCACCTCTCTCCTCTCCCCCTGGACCTCTTCCCCTCATCTGCTCTCTCCCTACGACGCCACCGAACCACCCATCGCCGCCGCTCGCCGTTGCCGCGACCACCGCCGACCCGACGACACCCCGAGCAGTCTACGAGCTCCGCCCCGATGACCTCTTCCTCCTCACCGATCCTCAAGACGCCGGAAGCCCCTGGACGCCGCCAACATCGCCGTTTCCCTCGTCGGCCACCGGAGATCGCCGCCGCCCGTATGTCGCCTCCGACGCCTCCCCGAGCCCACTTCGACGGCCGTCGCAACCGCCGTGAGCCACTGACTCTTCTCCCTCCATCCGTTTTTCCTCTCGCACGCCATAGTCGCCGCGCCACTTGCGCCCGACCTCCAGCCACCGCCGCGAGCTTGCCTCCGGCGAGCTCGGGCCACCCCAGCCCCTGCCGCTTGCATAGATGGATGCGGGTGAGCTCCAGCTCCCCGCCGGTGCCCTCCGCCGCTCGTTTGGGCACTGGGAGAGCGAACCCGAGCCCCTCCGCCGCACCTGTTGCCGCCGGCGACGAGCCATCGGCTGGTTAGGCCCGTCTTGACCGAGGTTTGACCTCCCTCGGTCAATGACAGGTGGGGCCAGCCCCCTGTTAATTAGTTTAGTTTGTTCTAACCTAATTAGCCATTGTTTCACTGACATGTGGGCCCTAATGTTTAATTAACCGACTAATTAATTAATTACGTTAATTAAGCTCTGTTAAATCGCCCTGCAGCTGACACACGGGTCCCACGCGACAGGTTTGACTCTGGTCAAATCCTGTCGACTTGCTGACGTCACACAGGCGTCATGCTGACGTAGTAAAGTATTTCTGGAATTTAAATAAATCAGGAAATGATTTATAAATTTCAGAAAATGTCCTAAACTTCTAAAAATCATAGAAATTCAACCGTAACTCCAAATGAAATAATTTATATATGAAAAATTATCAGAAAAATGCAATCTATCCATCTGTACCATTTCCATGCATGTTTGAAGAACTTAAAGTTTCTGTATAAGACAATTTGAATAAATGGCATTTGAAATGCCTTACATGGAGTTTGAATTTGAACCTAGTGTTCAAACCAGCTCCATTTAACCTGCTGCTAGTTGCATTAGCTCAAACCATAGCATATTGCCATGTCATTCATGCATCATATTGTTGCATTGCATTGATTGTGTTCTCCCTTGTTTGCCGGTATTTGTCTCCTCTCAAAGAGCGACGCATCGATCGACGATGAGTTCGATGACACCGATGAAGAACTATATTATCTTGAAGTGCTGTGCAAGCAAAACCCCCTTGTTCATTCCGATACAATCCCACTCTCTCGCCCTGCTCTCTTTTACTGCATTAGGACAACAACGACTCATGTGTTACTTGCTGCGGTAGCTGAACCCCTTTATCCTCTTCATGACCTCTCATTCCACAGTAATTAGATGAAACCCACTAGCATGAGTAGGAGTTGTTTGAGCCCTGATGTACCTACTCATTCATGCTTGGTTGTCATGCCTGCTATTGCTTAGAGTTGTGTCAGGTCTGATTCATCGTGAATGAATTGGAAAGTGGTGAACATTTCCCTCGTGGTTCGAGCTAAGTGTGTGAATACGATTTGGTAAAGGTAGCGGTGAGAGGCCATGTAGGAGTACATGGTGGGTTGTCTCATTGCAGCCGTCCTCAAGAACTGAGTTCTGTGTTTGTGATCCATGAACAGTTACTACCACACATTGGGTTCCGGTAACTCGACCCCTCTCGACTTATTAATCAACTCGATCTCTGTCCAGGAGTTGCAACTAGTTTCTGGTGTTTGTAGGTAGTGTTAGTAGTCTACAAGTGGCACCCGGTACAAGTGGGCTTGGGACAGACTAGGCACCGTGGCATGGTGTACCAAGCGTAGATCCACCCGTCGAGGTGGGCTTGGGAACCCTGCTCACATCGTTTGGGGCCGTGGCGACACCCATTGGATATCCTTGCGGATGGAACCCGAATAGGCGATAAACCTGGACTAGAGACTTGTGTGGTTAGTCAGGTCATGGCCGACTCCCTCGCCAGGCTTCCGCTTGAAGGTTGCCGAGATACACAAGGTGTAAATGGCGGTAAGTGCGAGAGCGTGTGTGAAGAAGTACACCCCTGCAGGGTTAATATGATCTATTCGAATAGCCGTGTCCGCGGTAAAGGACTTCTGGGTTGCCTATAACAGTTCATAGACAAGTGAAAGTGGATACTCTAAAATGCGCAAGATAAGTGTGAGTGCTATGGATTGCGTTCTCATAGGGAGACGGGAGTGGATCCATAGTGGTGTATTGATATGGTGAATATGTGGACTCGTGTGCGCCACCTCAAAAGAGTTACTTGCAGTCGTAGTTCAGGATAGCCACCGAGTCAACCTGGCTTGCTCCAGTTAAACTCCACCACCCCCTTTTGATAATGATGCATATGTAGTTAGATCTGATGTAAGTCTTGCTGAGTACATTTGTACTTACGTTTTCTTATTTTATGTTTTGCAGAGAGACGTCAGTCTCGCTAGTAGTTCCGCTTGGACTTCGATGTTTAGCTTGTTACCTCAGCTACGATCTTGTGCCCTCGGCAGATCTGGTAGATAGTCGGGCTTCTCGGCCTTTTTCATTTGTAGATGTATGTACTCGAGACATGTTAAGCTTCCGCTTGTCCTTTGACTTGTATGTTTCCGAGTGTTGGGTCATGAGACCCATGTTTGTAATATCTCGCTCCTCGGAGCCTAATGAATAAATATTTGAGTCAGAGAGTTATGTTGTGATGCCATGTTGTATTTACACATATTGAGCATATTGTGTGTATGTTTGAAATGCTTGGTATGTGTGGGATCCGACAATCTAGTTGTTTATCCTTGGCAGCCTCTCATATGGGGAAATGTAGTCTAGTGCTTCTGAGCGATAGTAGTCCGCTACTGCCCGGTTTACCGGAGTCCTGTTAGCCCAAAGGTTACAGCCCGGATTCACACGTCATGACCGACATGCTCGATGTGATTCATGTATGCATGTCCCCGTGGGTTAGTGCTGCTTTGGGTTCACGACTAGCCATGTCGGCCCGGGTCCTCTGTCATATGGATGCTAGCGACACTATCATATACGTGAGCCAAAAGGCGCAAACGGTCCCGGGCCATGGTAAGGCGACACCCGTGGGAATACCGTGCGTGAGGCCGCAAAGTGATATGAGGTGTTACCGGCTAGATCTATGTGACTTGGAATCGGGGTCCTGACAGCTTTGGTATCAGAGCCTGACTGCCTGTAGGATTACCAAGCCAAACCGGTCGAAGTTGTGTCTAGAAATGCTTTAGTTATGTAAGGGAATTGATTGTGGAAAGGAACGTAAGGCTCTTTTTACTCCTTATACCTCATGGCCTTCTGATCTGAGTCATCCTCTTCTCTTCTACGGGGTTAAGAACTAGGCCTTCTCATCTATCTATCAGGATGACGTGTTACTCATCCATAGACCTTTAAGATTGTTGGATTTAAGCCCCAGTTCAGTTCCTACTATTGCTGTATGTTAACTGTTGATCTCGGAACCTTGATATGATGTTGTTGAGTGACTATGCCACCATTTTGCATGATCTCTCAAATCTTTTTGAGCATTTACAGCCGTTATGCTGTCCGAGTCATCCCAGGTCTCTAAATAGTCTGATGCATTTGCAAATCCCTTTCCTTCCATTCCCGATGTCCTTTTTGGTCAGAATAAGGCACACTAATCGGTAAGTTGAGGAACTTGTTGCCTCGGCGTAGATGTTGGAGATATTATTATGACCTAGGTGTTTAGGAAGTCACCTAGCAATTTAGCAATGCTTTTGTATCCCCAGTGTGATGATTCTGACCATTATTCTTGAAAGCATCCCGTGATGCCATTTAGTAGTAGGTATTCTATTCCTGGGTTCTTGAACCCGAGATTCACCCTACTTACTTCATGTTGATAGTAATTGCTAGCTCCCTTAGGTTATTAGTAACCTTTGCATTAGTCCTCAAGGTTCGTGGTATTACCTTCTTCCAAGTACCATGAGCTGTTTATGGCAGAAGTTCCTCGCTAAACCGAAAGATCACAACCAGAGTGCTCTTGACGAGTTCTCGATTCTATGTTGTTATTCTGCCACTTCTACCTTTCTGCATGGGTTATCTGGAAGAAACCTGTTGAACTTGGTTCGACATACTAATCCATGCCTCCACAACTCGAAAAGTTATATGTTCCTTGAGTTGTCCCTCTTTAGTTGTATTCTGACTCTCGTCTAACAATTGATAGTCAAGAGTATGTGTGCGATCGTGTTTATCGATGTCTATTATCCTTGTGGTCCGTCAAGCCATTCTATATCAGAATGACTAGGAGAAAAAAACTCCAGTACCTCATCCATTTCTAGGATTGGGTCAAAGTAGTTGTATCCCGCAGATCAAAATGCCAATTCTGCTTTGTTCTATTCTACCTTGGAGTATTACCCCCTTTATGTCAGAATTGCCATGAGAACTGCACCAACTCTCATGAATTTTTGAGGTAGTGATACTTCTCACCATCATCATTCATTCCTCGGTCCTCGTGTTGTTGTAAACGGAATGCTGACAAGTGAATTGTGATGTGTGAAATCAATACTCCTAGCAACCCCGTTGCTTGGTAGTAAATGGACAATATTCTCATTCTTAGCATGTTGGTTACTGAATCATCATCCTAAGATTAACCGTGCTACCTAGTCCTTAGTTCTGGTGCACTCTTCGATCAATGAGTTAGGATTATTCAATCTCTTGCTTATTTGATCATATCGTCTTGCCCTGAAAAGAAAGATTGTTCCCGAGCTTAACAACGTATCGGTGGTTCGTGACTTTCCAAATATCTTCTTGGAAGTGCTACCAGGTTGTCGCCTGATCGCTATGTTAAGTTCGTGATCAAGTTGGTTTCTTGTAAACCACCCCTTCTCCAAGAATCCGTGTTGGATAACCTTGAGCTAGTTGGTTAAGCTAAACAACAACTTGGAGGGTTGGAAGATGAAAGCTTGTCCAACTTAGTTCATTTTAAGGGATATCCTTTTGAGTGTGTGTTGAAAAAAGATGATATCTTCATCGATTGGTCCTCGTGATCAGTTGTTGGACCTATTGCCCTGTCAAAACCTTGACTTGAGTATGGGCCATCGTCAATTCAAATCAGACCCAATGGTATTCGTAATGTTGTCTTACTCGTGGTTGATCCCCCGAGCATACACCATTACATCTTTTGGTCTGACCAATACTATCACCGTGTTCACATGATGGCGGAAGTCCAGTGATATGGAAATTTCGATGAGTTGTTGTTGACCCCATCAGCAGCATTTTGTCTCCCCCATGATTCATGTTGAACATCAACCTAGTGTTGAAAACTTTGTAAGCAATGCCTTTGTGTTCCGTTCATGATGCCTATGCTTGGATGGAAGAAGTGACTTCCTCGAATTCATGTGCTTTAGGTGTAAGTTGCCGCCATGAATTTGAGAAAGGTTTGTTTTGTTTCCTCTGGAATCATCCCAAGTCAGTCATACCTGTGCAAAGTATTCTATGGTCTGATAGACTGATCATCTTCATTCCATATGCAATTCCTAGCACCCCAAGCCACTGATTGATTTGTTCAAGGAGAAGGAGTTCCTTCATAAGAGCTAATCATGAATTATGTTAGGACCTCGATATCCTCGATGATGGTTCCCCACCTGAACTCGGTAGTATTTTTTATTATAAGACTACTACGTGGTCATTTTTGTCTTGGACAATGTGCTCACATGTATGTAGCAGAACCAACTCATGTCTTGGAGCTTGCTATCGTACTTCATTTCCCGAGAATCTCGCAACGTCATCTCGTTGATTTGTGTTGCAACCTTTCCTTTTCAGTCGTGCTGTCTGAAATGTCCCGTTACCAACCAGATCTGAATCTCAGGCAGATATGATGGTTGAAACATTCCCAGCATTTGCATTATGTTTCCAGCTTGCACCCCAGCAATTGTTGCCCAGGATCATCTTCAAAAGCGGTCCTACCATGGGTCCCAACCATTTCCGATGATAAACAAAATCATCCTTTGCGTTGTCTTCACAAGGTAGTCCACATCATCCATTCTAGTCCGAGTATGTCACTCTTTCGAACTCCTTCAAATGATCGATTGTGATTGCCTTAGGCTGGTATAAAGAGTCTCAATGATCTCTATATCAAAAGTAATTCTTTTTGCCACTTAAGGGAATATTTCTGCGGGTCACCTTCCTTAAGATGTCTCGTTATGGTATCATGGCAACTCAACTCCTCGCTACGTGGACAACCGTTCACCTCCTTCTTAAGTGTGGAATCGTGTCTACGTAGTGAATCTTCGTCATCTGTCCCACTCCATCCCTCTATATGTGTGTTTTGTGTCTCAGCTCAAGATGTGTTCGTATGTCTCACTCCGTGAGTTGATCGTCAGTTGCTCGATCTTCGAAAGATCGAATCCAGTAGAGTTTCCCCCTCTTTATGTTGTCGTGTCGAGTGAAGATCTCGAAGGCAAAGATGTCAAAACCAAGATAAAGGAGTGAATCAACATCTTCGAGAAGGGCAGTTGAAACCTGAAGATCATGATAGTTTCGTGACCCCCTTTCCTCCTACCTCACATCTTGAATCTCGCGACGAGATTCTTGTTTAGTGGGGGCGAGTTGTCACATCCCTAGCTTCTGGTGCTGCCCAGTACTATCATCTTGTGTTGCATCATGTTTAAGTTTCAATTAAAGTTGAAATGGGGATTGTTCAAACCCTAGCATTAAATCAACTCAACTAGGGTGGATTAAAATCTTTTTCAATAAACCCAAAAAGTTCCTAAGAAAAGTTCATGATTTCTGGTTAAGGTGGAAACCTCTGCCAACAATGATGAATATATTCTTAGATCATTTTTGTATTTTTGAATTAAATCATATTGTATTTGACTTTGCGCATTTAAACACTATAAATAATTTAAATGCGCAAATAATGTTGGAATTATTTGTGGGACACTGAAATAATTCAGAAAGTGCTCATGAATATTTTCAAGATTTATAAGATTGATTTGGTTTTTAAAACTGGATCAAAAACAAACTGCAAAACTAGAAAACAGAAACAAAAATAGAAAGAGAGAGAGAAATAGCTCACCTGGACTTACCTGTGCGGCCCACCAGAGCCAGCCCACCAGGGCCAGCCCAGCAGCCCACTTACCCCCTCGCTCGTCGTCTTCCTCTGCCAGTAGGCAGAGGCGAGCAAGACGCTGCGGCCGGGAGGCCTCCACCTCCTGCTTCATGGCTGGCACCATGAGTCCAGCTGCTCGCCTGGAGGCGCCCACCCCCCCTGCACCTCTCTCCTCTCCCCCCTGGACTTCTTCCCCTCCTCTGCTCTCTCCCTACGACGCCACCGAACCACCCATCGCCGCCGTTCACCGTTGCCGCGACCACCGCCGTCCCGACGACACCCCGAGCAGTCTACGAGCTCTGCCCCGATGACCTCATCCTCCTCACCGATCCTCAAAACGCCGGAAGCCCCTGGACGCCGCCAAAATCGCCGTTTCCCTCGTCGGCCACCGGAGATCACCGCCGCCCGTATGTCGCCTCCAACGCCTCCTCGAGCCCACTTCGACGGTCGTCGCAACCGCCGTTAGCCACTGACTCTTCTCCCTCCATCCGTTTTTCCTCTCGCACGCCATAGCCACCGCGCCACTTGCGCCCGACCTCCGGCCACCGCCGCGAGCTTGCCTCCGGCGAGCTCGGGCCACCCCAGCCCCCGCCACAGACAGATGGATGCGGGTGAGCTCCAGCTCCCCGCGGGTGCCCTCCGCCGCTTGTTTGGGCGCTGGGAGAGCGAACCCGAGCCCCTCCGCCGCACCTGTTGCCGCCGGCGACGAGCCACCGGCTGGTTAGGCCGTGTTGACCAGGGGTTTGACCTCCCCTCGGTCAATGACAGGTGGGGCCAGCCCCCTGTTAATTAGTTTAGTTTGTTCTAACCTAATTAGCCACTGTTTCACTGACATGTGGGCCCTAATGTTTAATTAACCGACTAATTAATTAATTAGGCTAATTAAGCTCTATTAAATCGCCCTGCAGCTGACACACGGGTCCCACGCGACAGGTTTGACTCTGGTCAAACCATGTCGACTTGCTGACGTCACACAGGCATCATGCTGACGTAGTAAAGTATTTCTGGAATTTAAATAAACCAGGAAATGATTTATAAATTTTAGAAAATGTCCTAAACTTCTAAAAATCATAGAAATTCAACCGTAACTCCAAATGAAATAATTTATATATGAAAAATTATCAGAAAAATGCAATCTATCCATATGTACCATTTCCATGCATGTTTGAACAACTTAAAGTTGCTGCGTAAGACAATTTGAATAAATGGCATTTGAAATGCCTTACATGGAGTTTGAATTTGAACCTAGTGTTCAAACCAGATCCATTTAACCTGCTGCTAGTTGCATTAGCTCAAACCATAGCATATTGCCATGTCATTCATGCATCATATTGCTGCATTGCATTGATTGTGTTCTCCCTTGTTTGCCGGTATTTGTCCCCTCTCAGTAGACGACGTACCGACGATGAGTTCGATGACACCGATGAAGAACTATATTATCTTCAGAAGTGCCAGGCAAGCAAAACCCCCTTGTTCATTCCGATACAATCCCACTCTCTCGCTCTGCTCTCTTTTACTGCATTAGGACAACAACGACTCATGTGTTACTTGTTGCGGTAGCTGAACCCCTTTATCCTCTGCATGACCTGTCATTCCACAGTAATTAGATGAAACTCACTAGCATGAGTAGGAGTTGTTTGAGCCCTGATGTGCCTACTCATTCATGCTTGGTTGTCATGACTGCTATTGCTTAGAGTTTTGTCAGGTCTGATTCATGGAGAATGAATTGGAAAGTGGTGAACATGTCCTACTATGTGTGAGCTAAGTGTGTGAACACTATTTGGTAAAGGTAGCGGTGAGAGGCCATGTAGGAGTACATGGTGGGTTGTCTCATCGCAGCCATCCTCAGGAACTGAGTTCTGTGTTTGTGATCCATGAACAGTTACTACCACACATTGGGTTCCGTAACTTTCGACCCCTCTCGACTTATTAATCAACTTGATCTCATCCAGGAGTTGCAACTAGTTTACGGTGTTTGTAGGTAGTGTTAGTAGTCTACCAAGTGGCACCCGTGCATGTGGGCTTGGGATGACTAGGCACCGTGGCACGGTGTACCAAGCGTAGATCCACCCGTCGAGGTGGGCTTGGGAACCCTGCACACATCGTTTGGGGCCGTGAGCGACACCCGCCGGATCTCCTTGCGGATGGAACCGGAATAGGCGATAAACCCGGACTAGAGACTTGTGTGGTTAGTCGTCGTGGCCGACTCCTTGCCGACCTTCCGCTTGAAGGTTGCCGAGATACACAAGGTGTACATGGCGGTAAGTGGCGAGAGCGTGTGTGAAGAAGTACACCCCTGCAGGTTAATATGATCTATTCGAATAGCCGTGTCCATGTAAAGGACTTCTAGGTTGCCTATAACAGTTCATAGACAAGTGAAAGTGGATACTCTAAAATGCGCAAGATAAGCGTGAGTGCTATGGATGGCGTTCTCGTAGGGAGACGGGAGTGGATCCATAGTGGTGTATTGATATGGTGAATATGTGGACTCATGTGCGCCACCTCAAAAGAGTTACTTGCAGTCGTAGTTCAGGATAGCCACCGAGTCAAGCTGCCTTGCTGTAGTTAAACTCCACCACCACCTTTTGATAATGATGCATATGTAGTTAGATCTGATGTAAGTCTTGTTGAGTACATTTGTACTCACGTTTGCTTATTTTATGTTTTGCAGAGAGACGTCAGTCTAGCTAGTAGTTCCGCTTGGACTTCGACGTTTAGCTTGTTACCTCAGCTACGATCTTGTGCCCTCGGCAGGATCTGGTAGATAGTTAGGCTTCTCAGCCTTTTTCATTTGTATATGTCTGTACTCAGACATGTTAAGGTTCCGCTTGTGCTTTGACTTGTATGCTCTGAGTGTTGGGTCATGAGACCCATGTTTGTAATATCTCGCTCCTCGGAGCCTAATGAATAAATATTTGAGTCGTAGAGTTATGTTGTGATGCCATGTTGTATTTACACATATTGAGCATATTGTGTGTATGTTTGAAATGCTTGGTATGTGTGGGATCCGACAATCTAGTTGTTTATCCTTGGCAGCCTCTCATATGGGGAAATGTAGTCTATTGCTTCTCGAGCGATAGTAGTCCGCTTCTGACCGGTTTATCGGAGTCCTGTTAGCCTGATGCTACACCGGATTCACACGCTGACCGACATGCTCGATGTGATTCATGTATGCCTGTCCCCATGGGTTAGTGCCGCTTTGGGTTCACGACTAGCCATGTCGGCCCGGTCCTCTGTCATATGGATGCTAGCGACACTATCATATACGTGAGCCAAAAGGCACAAACGGTCCCGGGCCATGGTAAGGCGACACCCGTGGGAATACCGTGCGTGAGGCCGCAAAGTGATATGAGGTGTTACCGGCTAGATCGATGTGACTTGGAATCGGGGTCCTGACAAAAAACCCCTACCAAAACTGCCAAGTTTATTTATGTTCCTAAAATTAAGGGGAAATCTTCTAGTAAAGGCGATATGGATCTCAAATCCATAAGTGTTCATCCCAATTGTCTCTCTATCGCTAAGGAACCTTTTGCTACAAATGAATTTCTTGAATTTTTGCCTAAAGGTTTAATCATTGCTAAAAAGGGAGAAACCCCTAAAGATTATAAGTGCTCTATTGAGGAATTAAGTGCCAAAGATGGCACTACTTAGATCTATCTTCGCTTTTATGCCTAGCTAGGGGCGTTAAACGATAGCGCTAGTTGGGAGGCAACCCAATTTTCTTTGTGTTTTTTATTTTTGTTCATGTTTAGTAATAAATCTTGCATCTACCTTCTGTTTAGATTTGTTTTTATCTTTTAATTAGTTTTTGTGCCAAGTACAACCTATAGGATAACCTATGATGATAGTTGATTTGATTCTGCTGAAAAACAGAAACTTTGCACGCACGAATTTAATTTTTTTAAATCACATAAACGTGATTTTGCGTTTATTCTTGTTGATTCTGATCAATAAAAAAAATTTCTAGGACTTCCTATTTTGGTAGGATTTTTAAAGTTCTAGAAGTTTGCGTTAGTTACAGATTGCTACAGACTGTTCTGTTTTTGACAGATTCTGTTTTTCGTGTGTTGTTTGCTTATTTTTGATACATCTATGGCTAGTAAAATAGTTTATAAACCATAGAGAAGTTGGAATACAGTAGGTTTAACACCAAAATAAATAAATAATGAGTTCATTGCAGTAACTTATGTGGTGGTTTTGTTTTCTTTCACTAACGGAGCTTATAAGATTTCCTGTTGAGTTTTTGTTGTGAAGTTTTAAAGTTTTGGGTAAAGCTTTGATGGACTATGGAATAAGTAGTGGAAAAAGCCTAAGCTTGGGGATGCCCATGGAACCCGAAGATATTCAGGAATAGCCAAAAGCCTAAGCTTGGGGATGCTTCGGGAAGGCATCCCCTCTTGCGTCTTCGTTCATTGGTAACTTTACTTGGAGCTATATTTTTATTTGCCATATTATATGTGTTTTGCTTGGAGCGTCGTGTATTATATTATTCTTTGCTTTTTAGTTTACCACCATCATCCTTGCTGTACACACCTTTTGGGAGAAGGCTACTTTATTAGAATTTGCTAGAATACTCTATGTGCTTCGCTTATATCTTTTGAGCTTGATAGTTTTTGCTCTAGTGCTTCGCTTATATATTTTAGAGCACGACGGCGGCTTATTTTTATGGAAATTTTTAGTCTCTCATTCTTCACTTATATTATTTTGAGAGTCCTTTAGAACAGCATGGTATTTGCTTTGGTTACAAATTTGGTCCTAGAATGATGAGCATCCAAGTTGGGTATAATAAAAACTATCATAGGAAGTGAATTGGATGCCATGATAAATTTGATACTTGATAATTGTTTTGAGATATGGAGGTAGTGATATTAAAGTCATGCTAGTTGGGTGATTATGAATTTAAATAATGCTTGTGTTGAATTTAGCAAGTCCCGTAGGATGCACGTATGGTTAAAGTTGTGTAACAAATTTGAAACATGAAGTGTACCTGGCTTGTGCATCCTTATGACTGGCGGTTGGGGACGAGCGATGGTCTTTTCCTACCAATCTATCCCCCTAGGAGCCTGCGCGTAGTGCTTGATTTTTGATGACTTCTAAATTTTTTGCAATAAGTATATGAGTTCTTTTGACTAATGTTGAGTCCATGGATTATACGCACTTTTACCTTTCCACCATTCCTAGCCTCTTCGATACCATGCATTGCCCTTTCTCACCTTGAGAGTTGGTGCAAACTTCGCCAGTGCATCCTAACCCCGTGATACGATACGCTCTATCACACATAAACCTCCTTATATCTTCCTCAAAACAGCCACCATACCTACCTATTATGGCCTTTCCATAGCCATTCTGATCTATATTGCCATACAACTTGCCACCGTTTCGTTCATCATCATGACATACTTTACTTTTGTCATATTGCCATTGCATGATCATGTAGTTGACATCGTATTTGTGGCAAAGCCACCATGCATTATTTTTCATACATGTCACTCTTGATTCATTGCACCATCCTGCACATCACGGAGGCATTCATATAGAGTCATATCTTGTTCTAGTTTCGAGTTGTAATTCATATGTTGTAATCAATGAAAGTGTGATGATCATCATTATTAGAGCATTGCCCAAAAAGAAAAAAAGAAAAAAAGAAGAAAGGCGAAAAGAAAAAAAGAAAGGCCCAAAAAAAAAAGAAAAAAAGAAAAATAAAAAAGAAAATAAATAAAAAGGGCAATGTTACTATCTCTTTTTCCACACTTGTGCTTCAAAGTAGCACCTTGTTCTTCATGTAGTGAGTCTCATATATTGTGATTCAAAGTAGCACCATGTTTTTCATATAGTGAGTCTCATAGGTTGTCTTTCATACTAGTGGGAATTATTCATTATAAAACTTGGCTTGTATATTCCTACGATGGGCTTCCTCAAATGCCCTAGGTCTTCGTGAGCAAACAAGTTGTATGCACACCCACTAGTTTTCTTTTATTGAGCATTCATTTATAGCTCTAGTGCATCCGTTGCATGGCAATCCCTACTCCTCATGTTGACATAAATTGATGGGCATCTCCATAGCCAGTTGATTATCCTCGTCAATGTGAGACTTTCTCCTTTTTTGTCTTCTCCACACAATCCCCATCGTCATATTCTATTCCACCCATATTGCTATATCCATGGCTCACACTCATGTATTGCATGAAGGTTGAAAAAGTTTGAGATTATTTAAGTATGAAACAATTGCTTGGCTTGTCATCGGGGGTATAGAAGTTTGGAACATCTCTGTGTGACGAAAATGAAGCATAGCCTAACTATATGATTTTGTAGGGATGAACTTTCTTTTGCCATGTTATTTTGAGAAGACATGATTACTTTGATTAGTTTGCTTGAAGTGCTACTATATCTTTTATCAATATGAACTTTTATTTTGAATCATTTGGATCTGAACATTAATGCCACAATAAAGAAAATTACATTGAGAATTATGCTAGGTAGCATTTCACATCAAAAATTCTGTTTTTATCATTTACCTACTCAAGGACGAGCATGAATTAAGCTTGGGGATGCTTGATACGTTTCCAATGTACCTATAATTTTTTATTGTTCCATGCTATTATATTACCCCTTTTGGATGTTTATGGGCTTTATTTTACTCATTTATATCATTTTTGGGACTAACCTACTAACCGGAGGCCCAGGCCGTATTGCTGTTTTTTTTTCTATTTCAGTATTTCGAAGAAAAGGAATATCAAATGGAGTCCAAACGGAATGAAACCCTCGGGAGCGTGATTTTTGGAACGAACGTGATCTAGAAGACTTGGAGTGCAAGTCAAGAAGCAGCCGAGGCGGCCACGAGAGGGTAGGGCGCGCCCACCCCTACAGGGCGTGCCCCCTGTCTCGTCGGCCCCTCGGGCGGCCACCGACGTACTTCTACCTCCTATATAAGCCTGCGTACCCCGAAAACATCGAGGGAGCCACCGAAACACAATTTCCACGCCGTAACCTTCTGTATCCGCGAGATCCCATCTTGGAGCCTTCGCCGGCACTCTGCCGGAGGGGGAATCGACCATGGAGGGCTTCTACATCAACATCCTAGACCCTCCGATGAGTTGTGTGTAGTTTACCACAGACCTACGGGTCCATTGTTATTAGCTGCATGGCTTCTTCTCTCTTTTTGTATCTCAATACAATGTTCTCTCCCCCTCTCTTGTGGAGATCTATTCGATGTAATCTCTTTTTGCGGTGTGTTTGTCGAGATCCGATGAATTGTGGGTTTATGATCAAGTTTATCTATGAGAAATATTTGAATCTCCTCTGACTTCTTTTATGTATGATTGAGTTATCTTTGCAAATCTCTTCGAATTATCGGTTTTGTTTGGCCCGCTAGATTGATCTTTCTTGCCATGGGAGAAGTGCTTAGCTTTGGGTTCAATCTTGCGGTGTCCTTACCCAGTGACAGAAAGGGTTGCAAGGCACATATTGCATTGTTGCCATCGAGGATAGAAAGATGGGGTTTATATCATATTGCATGAGTTTATCCCTCTACATCATGTCATCTTGCTTAATGCGTTGCTCTGTTCTTTTATGAACTTAATACTCTAGATGCAGGCAGGAGTCGGTCGATGTGTGGAGTAATAGTAGTAGATGCAGGTGAGTCGGTCTACTTGTTGCGGACGTGATGCCTATATACATGATCATGCCTAGATAATCTCATAATTATTCACTTTTCTATCAATTGCTTGACAATAATTTGTTCACCCACCGTAATACTTATGCTATCTCGAGAGAAGCCTCTAGTGAAACCTATGGCCCCCGGGTCTATCTCTTATCATATTTGCTTCCAATCTACTTTTATTTGCATCTTTACTTTTTGCATATATATTATAAAATACCAAAAATATATTTATCTTATCATACTATCTCTATCAGATCTCACTTTCGCAAGTGGCCATGAAGGGATTGACAACCCCTTTATTGCATTGGTTAGCGAGTTCTTTTTTTGTTTGTGTAGGTGCGTGGGACTTTTGAGGAGCCTCCTACTGGATTGATACCTTGGTTCTCAAAAACTAAGGGAAATACTTACACTGCATCACCCTTTCCTCTTCAAGGAAAACCAACACAAGCTCAAGACGTAGCGGGAATTTCCATAGCCATTAATTTTACTAGTTGATACAAGACTTTCTTCCTTTTTCCCGCACAACCTCCACCATATTCTACTCCGCCTATAGTGCTATATCCATGGCTAACGCTCATGTATGGCATGAAAGTTGGAAAAGGTTTAGAACAGAAAAGTATGAAAACAATTGCTTGGCTTGTCATCGGTGTTGTTCATGATGAAATACTTTGTGTGGCAAAGAGGGAGCATGACCAGACTATATGATTTTTAGGGAAAACTTTCTTTGGCCATGTTATTTTTTAGAACATATGATTGCTTTATTAGTATGCTTGAAGTATTATTTTTTTTATGTCGATATTAAACTTTTGCTTTCAATCATATGGAACTGAATATTCGTCCCACAATGAAAAGATTGAATTGATAAATATGATTAGGTAGCATTCCACATCAAAAATTCTTTTTTCATCATTTACCTACTCGACGACGAGCGGTAATTAAGCTTGGGGATGCTTGATACGTCTCCCACGTATCTATAATTTTTTATTGTTCCATGCAATTATATTATCCATCTAGGATGTTTTATATGCATTATGGTACTATTTTATATCATTTTTTTGGACTATCCTATTAACTCAGTGCCTAGTGCCAGTTGTTGTTTTTTCCTTGTTTTTGGCTTTTACAAAAAGGAATATCAAACAGAGTCCAAACGGAATAGAACTTTACAAAGATTTTTCTTTGAATAGAAGACATCCACGGAGCTTGGAGAGGGGGGGGGGGGGCAGGAGGTGTCCCAGGTGGCCACAAGCCACCAGGGTGTGCCCCAGGGGGGCGCCCTGAGGGCTTGTGGGCCCCTCAAGACTCTCCTAACCCTAATTCTTGGCCTATAAATTCCAGCGTCCACAAAAATACTTTTCCACCGCGGAAAGTTCCAGAACCACGAGATCCCATCTTGGGGCCTTTTACGGCAATCTGTCGAATGGAGATTCGATCACGGAGCGGGTATACATCAACCCTTTTAGCCCTTCGATTATGCGTTAGTAGTTTACCATAGTCCTACGGGTCCATAGCTACTAGCTAGAGATGGCTTCTTCTCTCGCTTTAATCTTCAATACAATCTTCTCATCGATCTTCTTGGAGATCCATTTGATACTTTTTTGTGGTGCGTTTGTCAAGATCCGATGAATTGTGGATTTATGATCACATTATCCTTGAATAATATTTGAGTATTTTCTTAATTCTTATATGCACGATTTGATGGCTAGGCATGTCACTTAGAAATATTTGTTTGGTTTGGCCAACTAGATTTGTTTTTATTGCAATGGGAGAAGTGCTTTGTGTTGAATGCAATCTTGCGGTGCTTACTCCTTGTGACATAGTAGGGGAACCGACACGTATAGCATTGTTGCCAATAAGGATAAAAATATGGGGTTTACATCATATTTCTTGAGTTTATTCATGTACATCATGTCATCTTTCTTAATGCATTACTCTATTCTCTTGAAGTTAGTATTCTAGATGCAAGCAGGAGTCGGTCGATGTGTGGAGGAATAGTAGTATATGCAGGAAACAGTTGATCTACTTGTCACAAACATGGTGCCTATATTCATGATCATTGCCTTGGATATCGTCATAACTTTGCGCTTTTCTATCAATTGCTTGACAGTAATTTGTTCACCCACTGTATGCTTTCTTTCAAGAGAGAAGCCTCAAGTGAAACCTATTTCCCCGGGTCTATTTTCCATCATATACTTTCCCGTCAACTTGCCAATTTCCGACGCCGTTGCAATTTATTTCTATTTACTTTGTTTTCATCCATCTCTATCAGATCTCAGTTTCGCAAGTGACTGTGAAGGGATCGACAACCCCTTCATCACGTTGGGTGCGGTTGTTTGTTAGATTGTGCAGGTGCGTCTATTGCAGACTTGCATGAATCTCCTACTGGATTGATACCTTGGTTTTGTAACTGAGGGGAATACTTACCTCTACCGTGTTGCATCACGCTTTCCTCTTCAAGGGGAAAACCAATGCAAGACTATCTAGCATGCAATTTATAATTTGGGTAAGGTTTTGCATGGGAAATGGGCATATATTAGGTGTATGGATGAAACTCATTCTCTATATTTGAGTGCCTCTCACAAAATAGTTTACATGGGGCATAGAAGATGGCTGAATGAAAATTATGAAGGCAGAAACAGGGAAGATTTGACTGATAACACAGAATAAAAGCGACGGATGCCACTCAAGAGGAGTGGAGTCAAAATGCTAGAAATTTTGAACAGCTAGGAAGAGTGTCAAGATCCTCGAAAGAAACAGAAGATAGTGGATCCACTCTGAAAAGTATGGAAAAGACGGAGTCCATTTTGGGACATGGAATATTGGAAGTATCTCTCCATTCCCATTGTATCGATATCATGCGTATCGTGAATATTGTTTGCGACAGTTTGGTTGCTACCATCTTGAACACGCCAGACAAGAAAATAGATACGGGGAGTACAATAAAATACCTAGAAGTAGTCAAAATTTGGGAGTATTTGGGGGCTCGCGTGGAGGGAAGTGACGCTCGCAAGGCTAAGAAAACACTGTCAAAATTCAAACCCTCTGGCTACAATCTTTATCCAGAGTAGCGTGATGAAATATTCAACTACCTTGCTAATGTTCGAGTTAGTTTCGGGCACTCGTCAAACATACACATATATTTCTCACTTGATAAGAAAACTTTATCTCAGATGAAGTCACATGACTATCACATGATGATTACGCATATACTATCAGTTGCAATTAGAGGGATAATGGAACCACATGTCAAAAAGACAACCCAAGACCTATGTAACTTTTTCATGTCATCTCTCATAATTTGATCATCATAGAGTGTTTTCAAATGCTACAAGAATAGACTGCTTTCATACTATCTAAGATTGAGGTGTACTTCCCACCCTAATTTTTTGACATCATGGTGCATCTGCTTGTCCATGTTGTCGGAGACATCTTAGACCTGGGCCCAATATTCCTCCACGATATGTTCCCCTTGGAAAGGTTAAATGGACTCAAACGATACACTCTTAACATGTCACTTCTAGAAATCATCATCCAGGAATTTCTAACCATGGAGGTTATCTCGTTTTGCACACACTACCTTGAAGTCGACAAACCTTTGGGCATGCCCAAGAATAAGCACATTGGACGGCTGATGGGCGTAGGTCAGAATAAAAGGATAAGGGATTAGCATGTGAGAATTGACATTCCCAACCGAGAGCCCGACTTCATAGGAGCTCGCACTTTGGTGTCACCCCATATTCTAGGAAGCACATGTTAGAGTCGAGAACTGAAGATATATGATACATGGGATGAAACACCCTGATGACCAATCAACAAATGTGCACAACAATTTTTTTGGTTTGGTTCAAGAATGACATGCAAGATCATCTATTGTCAGAAAATTATGACAAAGCTACGGAGTTGTTCACCTTGGCATCAGGACCCGTGATGAATGTGACTAGATAACAAGCCTATGAAATCAATGGATACAATTTCTACATAGAGTCCAGAGATAAGCTGAAAGGTGTGTACCAGAATTCAGGGGTGACACTACATTCCTAGCACTTGTAATGAAAAGAAAAAAAATACTACGGTAGAATAGAAGAGATTTCTGAACTAAAGTAGGTGGATGTAGGGATAATCCCTATGTTCCGTATTAGATAGGCAACAAGTACTTCAAGAAGACGATTATTTCACTATGATAGTTATACCACCACGAAATGTGTTTGTGAACAAGCTTGGAGTAAGTGCCTTAAATTAGTCAAGGGTATTGGCCAAGACTGTGTCCCGGTCCTTCTTTATAAAAGACCCAATTAAGAATAGCCTCGTGGTCTACCAGAGAGGAAAGAGGAGTATGGTCGGGATGGATGATGTCAATGACGAGGAGGACTGTGACCAATTCTAAGACCCGACGGAAGAAGAACAAGGCGTAAAACATTTACCAAGCAGAAGAAGATCAACATTACCCAATGCCGACATTGCACCATGTTTAAGACGAATTCAGAACAAAAGAATAGTTCTTACCGGGAGAAGATCACAAAATTCATGTGAAGACCGTATATAGAGTGCATTAATAGCTTATTTTTCAACATTATATCATGGTTATTTTGTGTGTGAATGAGTATATTTGTGTTTGGGATATATATATATATATATATATATATATATATATATATATATATATATATATATATATATATATATATATACACGGAGAGATTCGTGCGAGTGTTAAATGCCCTCGAGTTCCTTATGTCTTGCCAAAATGTCGATTTATTTCCGTTTCGTTGAATTCAAGCAAACTGAATATGTCCTATATTTAGGCTAGGTCATGCCAAAATTTTATATGACTTTGAAGCATGCATGCATTATTTATTTTATAACCCTTTTGCTTGTTATACCGTGCATTCAGTCATGAAGGTGAGTGGATGGAAGGAGGAGCGGTACATGCAATCCGCGGTGATGGACATGTATGCAAATAAGCAAACTAGGATTAGATGTCCTTGTGCAAGATGCAAGGAAGGAGTCCTTTTGGACCCTTTTGATCATGGAACTTTGAAGGCGCACCTGCTGATGAATGGTTTCATGGATGGCTATACTCAGCGGATAAGTTAAGAATATGATGATGATGAGGACGTCCAAATGGCAAGGAATAACGACATGGGGCTAGACCAAGAGATGACCGATCAACACAAAGACGATTGTGCCGGACATGGCGGCGGGGAAGAGTCCGGAAATGATGGCAGTGGAGAAGATTCCGGACACGGCGAAGAAGAGTCCAGACATGGCGGAGAAAAGGCGGCGGTCACGCTGCAGTCTTCGATGCTACTAAGTGCAGTCGTGCAGGACCCTCATGTTCAAGACCTCCTTCGCAAGAGTACGACTAACGAGAGAGCTGCTTCTAGAGAGGAGGCCAGGCTGGCTCAACTTGAAGTAGACTCGAGGACTCCATTGTATGACTGTTGCGATCCCGAGGTGACCCGCTTGAGTTTCGCGCTCGAACTTCTAAAGACGAAGGTCAAAAATGAATGGACAAACAAAAGCCCGTGCACCCTACTCTACGACATCAAGGGCCAGAAGGTGGATGTGGGAAAGGCAACCATCATGAAGCCAAAGTACCGCATGTTCCACAACCGAGAGATGTATGATGGAGTCTTCGGTGTTAACGTGGCCATTGTCTTAGCGGGCTTCGAGGATTTTCCTCCTCCGGTACAAATCGATGACGACAACGAGACCCCTAAGATGATTAGCGCATGCAAGAGCTGGGTCTCGCCTTCGCCGAAGTCTCTTCTTCGTCTCGAGGCGCCCAATATCACACCAATGCCACCTTCTCAAGAAGGTATGAACACAACCCAACCGATGACCAAATTACCTGCACCTGTCATGGCGGATGGTAGCGTACGACGCGAGGAATAGCCTCCATTATTGCCAGATCATGTCGCACCCGCTGTCGAAGAAGCAAATGCTGATGATGACATGGAGGATGATGATGACGACTCGGACAAGTATTTAAATACCGCCCATGATGATGGAGGATTGATGGCTCAGGACACCGAAGACTTAGGCTATGAGCGTGGAGATGATGACTTGATGCTGCCAGATTTGCCGGAGCCAGAACGTCCTAAGACGGAATGCAAAAAGTTTCTCTTCAAGCCATCCATGCAAGAGACACCTCCAGATTCCGCCTCTACCCAGCAACCCCCCGAGGCCCGTCCACTGATTAGACCGACGACACTTGGGGTGGTGGTTAGGTAAGGTATGGTATGCTCACTACCGCCGCCCGCCAAGAAGCAAAGGAAGAGACCGCCCAGGAAAGGCCCTAAATGCGCCATAGGTGCTTCAAGGTGCCAGCTGCCTCTAAACCCCCCGGTGGTAGAGATAATACCTGTGGAAGGTAAGACGCGTTTCCATGTCGCCGGCGAGCCCATCCTACCTGCCAAAGTTCTGGATCACTTACTGAACAATGATCTAAAGAGACTCCATGAAGTTGTGCTGGCCAGAGAGAAAAGCCTCCAGATCGCGAAAGATCTAGGATACCCGCTTTATGTGGCTCAGGTGCCGGGTGGGAAGTTGTATGTCGATACCTGGCGTGCGAATCAGTTCATCCTAAGATTTGACTACATCTACAACATGTTCCACATTACCAAGCTGGATTTGAAGTTCATCCGCATGTATGCGTTGTATCTCAACTATATCATCAGGATCGAGAGCATAAAATATATCTGCGTCGCGGACCCGTACTATATACACGAGAGCTTCTTGGAAGTTTGCAAAGAGCACCGTGACTATGCGAGCAAGTACCTCGGCAAATTCTTGATCGCTAGTAAGGACAAGAAAGTGATTCTCCTGCCTTATCATCCCACGTAGGTCACCCGCGCATATCTTTTCATAGGTGTTAACACTACAAAAAAATACACTACCGTGATGATACGTGTTTGTCACAGTAGGTCGCGTTTTTGTCATGCATGTACATCCAAAATTTCCGTGATGAAACTCCAAAAAATTTCCAAGATTCAACTACTAGCTAGGAGCGGTCATGCCCGCCGTTTTGACCGCATTTTGAAACGGGCATAAAAAATTTAAAAAAATAAAAATTTTGGAAAACCATCGCATCGTGTCATTATATGTGACCAAGTTACCAGAAAAAATTATAAACATGTAATACGGCGATTATCTTAAAAAATTGTTCTAAAAAACGAGCTATCAAGTGTGAAGATGAATGGCTTTCAACCCAAATGCTCAATCTTATGGACACATTCATGGCAGTTTGCTCAAATGATCTCATATTGTGCACAAGGGTACATATTGGAATGTCAAACAATGTTGCCTAAGGAAGTTTTCATTTTCTTTGGATGGAAATTTAATTTTCCATTTTTCGAGTGCCCAAAATGAGTTTTTCTGTGAAGGACCTACCATATATTTGTTGCAAAATTGTAGCAAATCAATTTTCTAAAATACTAGCACAATATTTAATGCACAATTGACCAAATGGTTTAGTGTCAAAAGTTTTGATCCATCTCTCGTGAAAAAGACAAATTTCTGCCGATTTAGTTAGAAGCGGGTTGAACTATAGCTACCTTGTAGTTTGCTCTTAATTTTTTTAAAAATAATTTCTAGGTACATAAGTATCTATTTAATCAGAGAAACACCAAAAAAATTCCAAGATAACCACTAGCTAGGAGCGGTCATGCCCGCCGTTTTGACTGCATTTTGAAACGGGCATAAAAAATTCAAACAATTGGAAAACCTTCGCATTGTGTCATTATATGTGACCAAGTTACTAGAAGAAATTATAAACTTGTAATATGGCGATTATTTTTAAAATGTGTTCTCAGAAACGAGCTATCAAGTGTGCAGATGTGTAACTTTCAACCCAAATGCTCAATCTTATGCCCACATTCATGGAATAGTTTGCTCAAATGATCTCATATTGTGCACAAAAGTACATCTTGGAATGACAAACAATGTTGCCTAAGGAAGTTTTCATTTTCTTTGGACGGAAATTTCATTTTGCATTTTTCGAGTGCCCAAAATGAGTTTTTTGTGAAGGACCTACCATATATTTTTTGAAAATTGTACCAAATAAATTTTCTAAAATAATAGGACATATTTAATGCACAATTGACCAAATGGTTCGGTGTGAAAAGTTTTCATCCACCTCTCGTGAAAAAGACAAATTTCTGCTGATTCAGCTGGAAGCGGGTCAAATTTGAATTGTAACTACCTCGTAGTTTGCTCTTAATTTTTTGAAAATCATTTCTAGGTACATAAGTATCTATTTAATCAGAAATATGTGGCAAAAATTAAACTCATTAGGATATGCATAGCTGGTACTTCTTTCACAAAGGTTCTAGGTGGACAAAAACTATGGAAATTTGCTGAGGAAGATTTACTGGGCAAATGGAGCTGAATTTTGTCATGAGGAAATGATTTGGATAGGAAAGAGTGCCCAGAAATTTTGAGGGCAACCAAGAATGTATAAATAGCACTTCCTTCACAATGCTCTTCTCTAGGGAGAAACTTCGGAAAATTAGTTAGGGAAATTGGCTAAATGAACTGAGCTCAAATTTGGTGCAGGTAAGTTACATAGGCATATAGAATATGTGGCAAAAATTCAACTCATTAGGATATGCATAGCTAGTACTTCTTTCCCAAAGGTTCTAGGTGGACAAAAACTTTGGAAATTTGCCGAGGAAGATTTACTGGGCAAATGGAGCTGAATTTTGTCACGAGGCAATGATTTGGATAGGAAATAGTGCCCAAAAATTTTGAGGGCAATCAAGAATATATAAATATCACTTCCTTCACAAGTGTTGTTCTGAACAGAATAGAAAAATTAATATTCTTTAATTATTTTTGAACTAGGCAAGGAAGGTTTTTTTTACATATTTGACGAAGATATGACCCAAAGAATTTATGAGATTTTTTTAGGAATTTTGGGAATGACAGAAATATAGGTTACTTCGCAACCTAGGGCAAAAATGACACATGGACATGACACATAGGCAAAACTGATCAGGTGGCGCCTAGTCATAGCAATCCATCTATATTGGTCATGATCAGCTAGAAATAAGGCAGTGGACCAGTGCTATCTGCTTTATGACCATTTCGTGTAAGGAAACTATGACATTTCTGACCAAAATGGTCGTTATTGTTCGGCGTTTGGAGCCCCCCGAACAGCTTTTTACCAATTTGTCTCAGATGGTCATAGATCTATGACCAATTCTTCCAGGGTCACTGACCAATGGTCATTAGTTGACATATTTCTTATAGTGGCCATCCACGGCACTCACACTTGTCTTGAGGCTTTTAGTAGTTTCCATTTACTTGTCTATGAACTGTATAGGCAACCAAGTAATCCTTTACCGTGTACCTGGCTATTCGAATAGATGATGTTAACCCTGCAGGGGTGGACTTCTTCACACACGCTTCCACCACTTATCGCCGTTTACACGACATGTACTCGGCAACCTTCAAGCGGAAGCCCAACGAGGTTTATATCCTACCCAGGTTCCATCCGCAGGGAGTCCAGCCGAGGTTTCCACATATGGCCCTGAATGATGTGTGCAGGGTTCTCGAGACACCAAACGGGCGTCTGGTACACCGTTCCACGTACCTACCGCATCACAGCCCATCCTGAGGGTCAGCACTGCCCACGACCTCCAGTAAACTACAAACACTAGAAACTACTAGCATCTCCTGGACAGAGGACTAGGGTGGTTAAGAAGCCGAGAGGGTCCACTGGTTTCGGGCCCAATGCATGGTAGTAGCTGAAGCTTAAATCACACATACAGATCTTAGTGCTTAAGGACGGTTCCAATGAAAGAACCCACCATGTACTCCTACATGGCCTCTAATCGATACCTTTACCAAATCGTGTTCAAAACATCACTCTCATTACCAACATGATCATTTCACTCTACCCCATCACCCAGATCAACCAGACCTGACATGACTCTAAGCATATCAGGCATAGCAAGGTGGGAAACACAAACATGGCTCAATCAGCTCCTACACATGCTAGTGGGTTTCATCTAGTTACTATGGCAATGACAGGTCATGCAGAGGAAATGGATTCAACTACCATAGCACACAACAGTTTGAAACGCGGTTGTCTTAAAAGCAGTAATTGAGAGCAGGAGCGAGAACATGGGATTTTATCGATATGATCAAATGGTGGTCGCTTGCCTGGCAGGTCTATAGCCTGGTACTGTCCTTCGATCGGGTACTCACGGTATTCCTCCGGGGTAGAACCTACCGCAGAGAGCACTGGTAGCAGAATCAATACCAAACAATATGCAACAATATGATGCATGCATGTGACATGGCAAAATGAGTGTGTTGGGCTAATGCAACTATAACCAGATGGGTTTGAGCAATTGTGAACCAAGATTCAAAACCCGAACTCATTTGTGATCTTAAATAGTGCCTTATCATGTTTTTGAACTAAACAGCAAGTTAACTTGTTTAAACATGCATGAAACCAGTACAGATGGATAGATTGAATTTTTCTGATTAATTTTTTATATATATATAACACTTTGCATTTGGAGTTACAGATTAATTTCTATGAATTTTTGAAGTTAGCACTATTTTCTGAAATTTCCTCAATAAGAATAAATCCAGAAAATGAATTACTACGTCAGGATTGTGTTAGCATGGCGTCAGTAGGTCAACTGGGGTGGTCCAGGTCAAACCTGACCAGTGGGACCCACTGGTCAGTGTCACTGTTAATTAACTAACTTAATTAGGATTATTTTAGCACTAACCTAGGTTTGACTAACGTCCAGGGCCCACATGTCAGTGACCTAGGGGGGTCAAATACCTGGTCAAACTGGGCTGGCTCGCCGGAGTTTAGCCGCCGGCAACGTCCAGACGGCGCGGAGGTGCGGGTTTTGCCCTCCGACCACCAAATGGACGACAGAGGCCAGCTACGAGCAGCTGGGAGCAAGCAGCGTTGAGGACTAGTGGTGGTTGAGCTCAAGGTAGCCAGAAACAATACCGGCGATGAGCTTTGTGGCTGCCGGAGTGCGGGCGAGGCCGAACTCATCGGTGAAGTGGTTCTGGAGGCACGAGGCCAGCTCCTATGTGGGCTACGAGGTGCGGTGAGCTTATTGGACAAGGTGGTGTGGATGTTGTGTGGACGGAGCTACGTCGACGACGAGCTCAGGCGGTGGCGCGCGCGGTGAAGCTTGTTGCGGTCCTTGCAGGGGACGTCAGCGAGAACGGAGAGGATGGGGAGAGGCAGGAGCTCAGCGAGCTAGGCGGCGAGGTCGGGGATGAGCTGGAGTAGGCGTGACGGCGAAGGGGATCTTCGGCGACGGCGAGGTCGGGCGAGGCTGTTGCGGTGGCTTCGGGGCGAACGAGCGCTCAGGGCTCAGTCTGCTCGATGAAGCAGAGGGCGGCGGAGATTCTGGACATGGCGAGGCGGCGTGGAGAAAGCGGTGGCCACGGCCACGACGGCGGTGCGGCTGCGGCTGCATCGGCCATGGTGGGAGAGGGCAAGGGCGTTGGGGGGAGAATGAGGTGTCCAGCGGGGCGGGACGACGACGTGGAGGACAGCCAGGCGTCCAGTAGTGTGGGCGGCAAGCAGCTGGCGCCGTGGCGAGCTCGTGCGCGCCAGCGTCACCTCCCTGCCTGCCTGGCGGGGAAGAAGTAGCTGGCTGGCGCGGGCCAGCACACTGCTGGGCCGCCAGGTGGGCCGGCTAGTGGGTTTGGCCAGGTGAGCTTCTTTCCTTTTTTTTCTTTCTTCAATTTTATGGCTTTTCTAAAAATACCTAGGCAGTTTCAAAAATCATGAAACTGCTCATGCCCACTATATAGAATATATCAGTAAACATTTTAGTTGATGATTATTTGGACATTTAAAATATTCTATAGCATTTAAATGTCCAAATGCAAATAACATATGATTTAATCTAGTGACCTTAGGATGTCCTAGAAAATTGTGCACCATTTTTGTCAGAGGTGTTAGACCAAGGCAAAGATGATGAACATTTTAGAAGGGCATTTCAGGTTCATTGAAAAAGATTTTAGTAAACCCTAGTTGGATTAAGGGGGTGCTGGGGGTTCTGCCATCCCCATTTCCAAGTTTCTGATCAAAGTAAACATGATGCAAACACTCTAACGCATGAACTAGCTAGGGTTGTGACAACTCAAAGAATTGTCTTTCCCTGGTTTCTGACCAGTTAAGAGGCGTTCGACACCTTCGTCCATAAAGAACTTCAAAAGGAGCTTTGCCCAAGCTAGATTGATATCTATTGTTATAAGAAAATTCGGCAAATGGAAGGCATTTCTCCCAATCCTTTCCGAATGAGATAACAGAAGCTCGGAGCGTATCTTCCAGAATTTGATTGACACGTTCTACTTGACCACTTGATTGAGGGTGGAAGGCTGTGCTAATGGAGAGACGAGTTCCCATAGCATTTTGGAAACTTTCCCAAAATCGAGAGGAGACGGGACTTCCACGATCCTATTTAATTTCCAATGGAACGCCATGGAGAGACACCATTCAGGAGATATACAAGTCTACTAGCTGACTAGCGGTTATACTCTCACGAACAGGTAGGAAATGGGCTACTTTGGAAAGGTGATCGATAACGACGAAGATATTGTAATTTGCTCTCTTGGTCCTGGGAAAACTGGTGATGAAATCCATACCAGTTTTATCCCATTTCCATTCAGGAATAGCTAATGGTTGAAGGGTGCCAGCAGGCCGTTGATCATCTGCTTTAACACAACAACAAATGTTGCAATTAGCAATATACTGAGCAATTTCTCTCTTCATCCTAGTCCACCAGAACCTATGGTGTAGGTCCTGATACATCTTGGTACTATCGGGATAAATGGTGAGAGGAGATTCATGAGCTTCCTTAAGGATCAAACGCCTCAGGTTTCGCACCTTGGGAACCACTAAGTGATTTCCGAATTAAACGACTCCTTGATCATCAACGGAGAAACAATCTGCAACTCCTTTCTTGATGTTTCTCTTGATACAGGAGATTCCGAGATCTACCTTCTGAGCTCTGATGATCTGATGCGTAAGGGTAGGTTTCGCCACCAAGGTGGAAAGGAATCGTTGAGGAACAATGTGAAGGTTAATCTTCCAAAATTCCTCATGGAGAAGTGGTTGACTTTGTTGTAACATCATTATATTACAATAAGATTTACGACGTAGCGCATCAGCCATGACATTGGCCTTTCCTGGGGTGTAAGTTATTCCTAAGTCGTAATCTATGATCAACTCGACCCAACGTCTTTGCATGAAATTCAAATCCGGTTGGGTGAATATATATTTTAGACTCTGGTGATCGGTGAAGATTTTGCAACGATTACCAAGGAGGTAATGTCCCTAGGTTTTGATTGCATGGACTACAGCTGCAAGCTCTAGATCATGTGTAGGATAATTTTCCTTATGTGGATGCAACTGTCGTGAAGCATAGGCAATTACATGAAGATCTTGCATGAGAATGCAACCTATTCCTTATCGCGAGGCATCACAATTGATAACAAAGTCCTTGGATAAATCTGGTGGCACTAGTAAGGGAGCAGATGTCAGGCGTCTTTTCAGTTCCTGAAAACTGTGCTCACACTGTGGGGTACCCTCGAACTTTTTATCTTTCTTGAGGAGTTCAGTTAGAGGTTTAGCAACCTTGGAGAAGTTCTCGACAAAGAGACGGCAGTAGCTCGCTAAGCCAAGGAAACTATGAACTTGCTTGACTGATTCAGGTGGAGTCCAATTAAGAACAGGTTGAACTCGCTTGGGATTGACAGCAATACCCTTACCATAGATTACATGGCCTAGATAGGTCACTTCTGGCAACCAAAATTCACATTTAGAGAATTTGACATAAAGGAGATGCTCTCAAAGTTTCACCAGTACTAGACTTAGATGCTCGACATGTTATTCCTGATTCTTGGACTAGATGAGTATATGATCCCGGTAAACCACGACGAATTTATCCAAATACTCCATGAAGATCGAGTTCATTAACCGAGAGAAAGTGGCTGGGGCATTGGTTAAACCAAAGGACATGATGGTGTACTCGTATTGGCCATAACGACTAACAAAAGCCGTTTTGGGTATGTCCCCATTCTTTATTTTGATTTGATGGTAGCCCAACCTCAAATCCATCTTAGAGAAGACTGAGGATCCAGCGAGCTGATTACACATGTCATTGATCTTGGGGAGCGGATACTTGTTGTTTATTGTGACCAAGTTGACTGGTCGATAATCTACAACCATCCGATCCGTACCATCCTTCTTCTTGACAAAGAGGACAGGACAAGCCTATGGAGAAGAAGTAGGACGGATGAAACACATTGTAAGTTGAGCAGTCCGAGAAGAACTAGCGTAGAGCTATCACTTAGCTACTTGGCTCAAGACATTGACTACCTTGCCCGATCGATGTGTAAGTTGAACAATCCTAGAGAAACAATCAATCTTAGCATGATGAGCTGACATCCAGTCCATACCCAAGACGATATTAATGTCCGAGGATTACTCTAGAAGTTTGCCATTTGGATCCCGAGGTTTGAATTATCATGGAAGTGGGCATATCACAAAATGCGGTGTTATGTAAATGAGCATAGCTCTCGGATATAAATGAATGAGATGCTCCAGTATCAAAAATAACAGATATCGGATGGCAGTTAACAAGGAGCATACCAAGTACGACGTTGGGATCATCCTGAGCCTCTTCAGCTGAGATACAGTTCACATGGCCACGTGCTGCGGTGGCCGGCTTGGCATAGGACACCTTCCCTGTTGGCTTGCCACGGCCAACAGCCTTTCCAGACTGGTTTGGGTTGGGGTTGTTCTGGGGATACTCTCGCATGTAGTGACCCGATTCTCCACACTTGAAGCATGTCACGGTGCTGGTGCGTGGGGGAGCATTGGCGGTTGATCCACCATAAGACTTGGGTGGTGCACACTGCTGGGTTGGATGAGGTGCCTGATACGATGGACTCGGTGTGAACCTGGGTGGCAGAGTTGTGTTAGGCACCGACACCCGACGCTTCTGTGAGCCACAACCCACTACTAGGGAAAACCTTATACATAGAATCTTAGCAGCAGCGCGGCACAAAAAGAAGCGCTGCTGCTAATTAGCAGTTGCGCTGGTATGAAAAACTCGCAGCTGATGCAAACTTAGCGGTAGCGCGTGAGGGCTAAACCGTGCTGCTACAAAAATCGACCGACAGTAACCACCAACCTAAGTTTAGCAGTAGCACAGTGTCATGATGCATGCTACTGCTAATGCAATAGTAGTAGCGCGCTTTTTACTCACTCGCTGCTGCTAATTTTGAAATTGTCCACACGGTTGACCCGTTTAGCAGTAGCGCGTGTGAGAAAAGTGCGCTGCTACTACGATCTTATAAGTAGCGTGTTTTCCCTCCCGTACTACTGGTAAAACGCAGCACCCCACCACCTTTTTTCACCCGTCCTCCCCTCCCCTATCTCCTCTCCTCCCTTTCCCCTACCTCCCACATCCTCCCTCTCTCACTCTTCTTCTTCCTCAATAATTCTCTCCCCATTACTCTCCCTCTTCTACCTACATTTCTCTCTCTTCATTACTCCTAGCTAACTACACCACCTCAATTAATGCATCTCCTTTCTCTTTTTCCTTCCCCCTCCACTAGTTGAAGTTGTCTCCTACAAAATTAGCTAGCTAGGTAGATGTAGCATTTAGTTAAGTGACCTATTTTCCCCCTAACTAAATGTATCTTTGTCAAGAAGAGCTTTGTGCACTTTTGATATCCCTACATCATCATCCACTGTGTGCTTGATCTCGAGATAGAGGTGATTAAAATTTCATTCTTTCGCAAAATGGAAATATGTGTATGTGTGTGTGATATGATAATTGAGTGATATGATGGAAATTGTGTGTGTGGCATGAGTTGACGCCAAATTGTGCTTTTGAGTTGCCTATGTTTTGCTGAAATGTGGATTTATTTCCGTTTCGGAAAATTCTGGGCAAACTCTAGATTTATGTCCTATTTTTATGGAAGGTCATGCCCGAATTTTTGTATGACTTTGATGCATGCATGCATTTTTATAATCAATTTTTTATTATTACCATGCAAACGTTCATGATGGTCAGTGGAATGATGGTGGACAGGTGGTTGCTGTCGGCGGTGCAGGACATGAAAGAAAATAACCGGACAGATGTTTTATGTCCGTGTCAAAAATGCAAAGGAATAGTTTGGCTCGACCCCTATTATGATGGTCATGTCGAAGCGCACCTGCTCATGACTGGTTTCATGGATGGCTATACTCCATAGATAATTGAAGATGAGGATGACAATGTTGAGGACGCCGACAGGGCAGGCAATGACGACACGGGGCAAGACAAAGAGATGATCAATAATGGCGGCGGGGAAGAGGCCAGACATGGCCGAGGAGAAGGGGCCGGACATGGCGGCGGAGAGAACGTGGACTCCATGCAGCAAATTTCAATCATGCGTGACCCTCATGTTCAAGCACTGCTTCGCAAGGAGACGAGTACTGAGAGAGCTTCTTCTAGAGGAGGCCAAGTTGGAGCAACTGGTGGTAGACTCGAACACTCCATTGTATGATGGTTGCAATCCTGAGGTGACCCGCTTGAGTTTCACGCTCCATCTCCTGAAGATGAAGGCTAAAAACAAATGGACCGACACTAGCCTCGATGAGCATCTCAAGTACCTAAAGGATGTTCTTCCCGCGGAGAATCTATGTCCTACTAGTGTTGATCAGGCCAAGATGATCGTGTACCCTCTTGATCTGCCGCACGTTAGATACCATGCATGCATCAATGATTGCATATTTTATCGGAAGGAGCACGCGGAAAAAACAAGCTGTCCGGTGTGCAATGCTTCTCGATACAAGAAGGCCGGGAAGAAATGTCCCCAGAAAGTTGTATGGTACTTACCGATCACTCCCCGTCTCCAGAGGTATATTTCATAGATCCCAAGGAAGCAAAGCTAATGCGCTGGCACGCGGAGAGGAAGAAGCCCGACGATGGAGATGATCCGAAGCTGAGACACATCAAGGATGGAAGCCAGTGGAGGGCGTTGAATAGCTTCTGTCGGTATTTCAAATGCGATGCAAGGAACATCATGCTCGGTGCGTGTATCGAGGGCATGAATCCGTTTGGCAACCAGAACACCAACCATAGCACATGGCCCGTGTTTGTATGGATGTACAACCTCCCCTCTGGTTGTGCATGAAGTTGAAGTACATTCACATGAGCATGTTGATTCAAGGGCCGAAACAACCAGGAAATAATATTAATTTGTATATGGATCTACTTCAAGAGGAGTTACACACGCTATGGAAAACACCGCCAAGACATGGGACGCTAGCAAAGGCGAGTATTTCTACATGAGAGCCGCGCTGATCACGACGGTGCACGACTATCTCGGTTACGGATATGTCGCAGGCCACACTACAAAAAAAATACACTTCCGTGATGATATGTCGTAGGTCACGTTTTCTGTCATCCATGTACATCCATGACAATTTTATGACAGAATCAAGATAGTCATACCTATGTTGTCGTGGAAGTGTTGCATGACATTACCAAAATTATCATCACGGAAGTGTCCACTTCCATGACGATAAATCGCGCGTCACAGAAGTGCTTTCATCAAGGGTGACCGACACGTGGCATCCACCGTAACGGAACGCCGTTAAGCTATCGGGTCCGGTTTTGTATCCTATAACCCGTTAACAACCCGAATCAATGGAGATTTTCCACGTGTAAAATCATTATTTGCTGGAGGAAACACGTGCCAGCTCCACGTTGGCACAGGTTTCACTCATCCAATGGGCGAGATGCGCCTATGATATGTTAACACGTGGACCGGCCCAAAACTGTCACTACCGGTTTTTCCGGGTATTAATTTCCAGAAAAATGGCCTTTGTGCTCACCAGCCCCAGGATTACTGTTAGCTGATGAGGCACCAACTTGATATAGAAATCGCAAGCGAATAGCAAAATATGTAGTACAAGACCATTCTGGCCTATGAGTACAACAAATGGTTTCTAGTGGTTGATGGCGGAAGCGGTTTGTGGATCATCGGCGTCTATTGGACTCCATTTCCCAGCGGAACAGCTGACCAGGATAACTCCTATCTTGGCGAGGCTGCTGTCGCCATTGCTAGGTTCCGAGGCTGTCATCACGGTCGCTCCTCTCCGTGCAAGAAATCTGGCCAAGACAATAGCCAGGGACAAGCCAGTGAGTACTTTTGAATGTACTCGCAAACATTATGAACACTGATATAATATAACAACGATAATTATGTTCTAAAAAGTATTATGACCACAACGTCAGTCACTAATTAAAATCTCTGATGCATGCAAGCAAGTTATTTATATACATGAGTATGCAATAACATAGTAGTAATAAAAATGCACCGATCGGGTGTCTGAAGTGACGCCTCGAAAGGTTAGTAAACAACGAGCATGCCTTAGTCGGGCGTCTGAGCGACACCACATAAAGGGATTATAAAGTAAATAAATAAGAAGCATGCCACAGTCGGGCGTCTCAGTGACACCACATAAAGGGCTTATAAAGTAAATAAATAACAAGCATGCCACGATCGAGGCGTCTCGGCGACCCCACATAAAGGGCTCATAAAGTAAATAAATAACAAGCATGACACACGATCAGGCGTCTCAGCGACACCACATAAAGGGCTTATAAAGTAAATAAATAACCAGCATGCCACAGTCGGGCGTCTCAGCGACACCACATAAAGGGCTTATAAATAATCACAGTGAATATCCAGGAGGTAGAACCATCCGAGGGATACTTGAGAATTCCAATAATATAATGGGTTAGTCCACAACAAATAATAACCATGATCATCACAAGTCACGATCCCAGTTCTATTTTAACAGTTTCTCCTCCGAAGACCGACACTAAGACCAACACTTGACCCATCCCAGACTGCAGTCCTTACCCATGGACATGGCTATTCGAATAGTTTTAATATCTGCAGAGGGTGTACTCTTTACCCACGAGTAACAGATTCCTTTAGTCCATCGAGACTAATTCCATCTACGGCCTTTTAATTGAAAACACACCTATCCGCACACACCATCCTAACTTACCATTGTCTGGAATCACCCACGACACCCGTTAAGCGAAACTCTAAGTGGGGAGGCTACAACCTCGACGTAGCATGGGATCACAAAATTTATATCGCGCGCAAACTAGGGGAGCTACCCCTTCGGCTACAACCAAAACACCCATGCTCCCGGACCAGGTGGCATGCCTACCGGATGCCTCCGGTATCTTCCACCATGGCCTCTCTGTACGGTGTGTGCTAGGAAAGGGGTTGACAACTTACTGAACCGTACCATACCTATGGCAGGGACAAGTGGAAGCACGAAACAAGTATGGGGGTTACCGGAACAAGACTCGACCTATGGTCGACTCAGGAGGTTTAAATGTTCCTGCATGATTAGCATAACAATTTATACTTCAACCAACAGACAGAATCACCACGCGACATACCCCCTCATGCCATACCGGACACGACCGTCTCGACGAAGGGATAGGGACAAGACTGTGTCTACCCAAGACAGAGGCTTTCCCGGATTCCCTTCCGGTATGCATGAAAGGCATATGACGGTGATTACCATCACAACCATATCAAATTCCAATAGCATGAAATCACCAATATGCACTAATGAGTAGAAACATATCATCACATAAAATGACGTAAACCCCGTGTCGAGGTGATGTTGTCACCGTGTCACATATCGCACATAATATTATGCCAGGGTTCAGAATGCTTGCCTTCAAGTGGTGGGGAGGCAGGGTGGATTCCAAAACTCTTGAAAGCTTTCTCCTCTCTCCAAAAATCCTATTTAAAAAATATTTTTGAATCAATATATAGTTTAAAAACAGTACCAAAAAATTTTCTAATTTTTTTTGAAATAAATCTTAAAATAAACTAGACAATATTTAAGAGATGTAGGCAAAATAATCAACTCATTTGGAGTTTTATTTAAAAAGATATAGCCAGTCAAAGTTTAGTCAAATCTCTGGTTTTAAAATAAAACAGAAAAGAAAAGAAAACGATTCGAATATACGTACACGTCGAACACATACTCTGGTTTTACGTCTCCACTTATCCTGCGTGGACAGGCATGTGTCACTAACACTGGGTCCGGGGGACCCACTGGTCAGGTTTGACTGGTCTTCTCTCCCTCCTCTTCCTCTGCCCGAGCAGGGGCGGGACTCCGGCGATGCTCGCCGGCGAACGGAGGCACCGTTCGGGAAACCGAGGCCATCCGCGGGCTCTGGGGGTCGAGGCGGTCCTATCGGTGATGGTTGGGTCGATGGAGGTGGAGGGAGTCGCCGTCGACGAGCTTCACGACGGCCGGTGGCTTCGGGAGCAAAGTGGACTTGGGGCTACGGTGGCTCTCCGTCGCGGCCGGGGTGTTGGGTTGTTCGCAAGACGAAGTGGAGTCGGTTGGTGTTGTTGGGAGGGCCGGGGAGGCTCTGGCTGTGATGAACGGAGCCGGGAGGCGGCGCTGGCCTAACTGGCTGGAGACGGGGAAGGCGGCCTTCCCGGGGCGATTGCTGGCTATGGGAGCCCTAATGGGTTGGCTTGGGGTCGCCTGAGTGCTCGGAGAGGTGTGGGGCTCCTTAAATAGGCGGTCGAGGTCCGTTTCCCCACGGCGGTGGATAAGGTCACCGGCGAACCGCCTCTCTGTTGCGGCAGGGCGTCGTGGCACCGACGAGTGCTAGCAGACGAGCGAGGGGATAAGCTTGGACTGCTCAAGGGCAGGTGGCCTTGTGGCTTGGGCGGCACCGTCATGGCAGGGGCTCACTTGTGGACGCCGGGCGTGCCGCCAAGGAACTCTGACGGTAGTCGTAGGGCACCGGGGGCTGCTTGGCGTGTTCTCGGTGAGTGGTCGGGGTGTGGCGCTCTGCAGAGCGGCAAAACCTGTGGGCGCGACGCGGCGGCTCGGTGCACGCACGTGCAAAACGTGCGCTCTGGGCGCGCCCAGAGCACACACGCGACATGTTCGATAGAATGCCAAGGTGATCTAGAGCGCTCGGGTGAGGCTGGCAACTCACAGGACCAGGCTAGGGTTTGTAAGAAAGCAAATGGACATGTGGGTTAGGTCAGGAAACCAAGCTTGCAATGCTGACTAAAAACCATGTCAAAACTGGCCATGCACACCAGGTGTTTAGCAAAATGCCAAGGGCACCTAGGCATTTCTTGGAGTGGTCATAATTTCCAGATTGGGGTCTCTTTAGGTGAAGGTGGTGGTGGTCAGGTTAGTTTGCCAAGGGAAGAAACTTGCTAGTGCAAATATTTGAGAAAATCAGTTTGTGGCAGAAACTAAAGGCTGTCATTTCATGGGCCAAAAATATTCCAATGGGTTCATGCTCATGGTCTTAAGGGTTTAGCAGGGAGGACTACAAGTAGGAAAAGGAATCATGGATAAAGGAGCAACTTAAAATGTGGTTGTTGTACAAATCATCAAGTTGGACCAGAATGGAAAAGAGGTTGATTCACTCAAATTTTTCAAAGGGCCTAACTAGGTTTTTGCATAAAGCTGAATAATATACTCCTATTGATATGCCAAAATTTTGGTGGAAGTTTTAAAGAAGTATTTAAATAGGTTGTAGTGCAAAACTACCCATTGGACCAGATTTGAAAAATTAGGTGTAGAACTCAAAATATTCAATGAATGAAATATATTTTTGCATAAAAGTGATTTAAAGACATCAAATGACATCCCCAAATTTTGCTTGCAATATTAAACATATTTTATCAAATGGTTGTAGTTCAAATAGGGATTTAAAAATTAATGAAAACCCATTTTAAGAAATAAAGCTCAGAGGGCAAAATTATGCAAATGAATCCACTGATAATGGAAGTGTTTTTCTTGAGAGGGTAACCAAGTCCAATAAAATTGGGAAGTCTTTCACTTGAGGTAAATACTCCATAAAAACAAAGGGAAGAAAGGTTTTGAAATCAAAAGAATTTCCAGAGAATAAAAATTTAAGCTCCTGGCAAAAAAATTAATTAACAAAACAAGGTTAAAATATTTGGGGTGTCACAAAAACTAGCCCATAAAGTTTAAATGGGCCGGCCCAACTAAAGGCCCACAAGATTTTGCGGACCATAATGGGCGGCCCACCTAAAGGACCACGAGATTTTGCGGATCATAATAGGCTGGCCCAGGTAAAGGCCCACAAGATTTAGCAGGCCATAATGGGCCGGCCCAGGTAAAGGCCCACGAGATTTTGCGGACAATAATGGGTTGGCCCAGTTAAAGGCCCACAAGATTTAGCGGTCAATAATGGGCCGGCCCAGGTAAAGTCCCACTAGATTTTGCGGCCCATAATAGGCAGGCCCAGCTACAGGCCCACAAGATTTAGCGGGCCATAATGGGCCGGCCCAGGTAAAGCCCGTGAGATTTTTGCGGGCCATAATGGGTCGGCCCAGGTAAAGGCCCACAATATTTTTGCGGACAATAATTGGTTGGCCCAGCTAAAGGCCCATGAGATTTCGCCGACATTAACGGGCCGGCCCAGCTATTGGCTCACAAGATTTTGAGGACCCTAGTAGGCCGGCCCATTAACTGTCTGCCAAGTTTTGGGCCACATGCCGGCCCATATTTGATCCGGTCCATTAATGTCCTGCCATGTTCCGGGCCTAATAAGGGCCCATATGAGATCCGGCCAGTTAAAAGCCTACCATGTTCTGGGCCAAATTACGGCCCAGATCAGGTCCGGCCCTTTAAGAGGCTTTGGGCTAAACTATGGCCCATATCAGATTCGGCCTGCTTGCAGCCGATAATCTATTGGGCCAAACAAGGACCAAGACAATTTTGGCCTGTTAAAATCCCGTGATTTGATTCACACATTCAAGGGCCGGGGTCCATTTCGGGCAGCTGCCGGCCCGTGAGCTTTTCGGCATGTTTCAGGCCCAACCTACTTCTCAGACTCCTAAAAGCCCACTGAGTTTTTTGCAAAAAGAGGGCTGGTGGTTTACTTGGCCTATTAAAGGCCTGAATTTACTAGTGGGCCAGTTTACATTAAGGCCTTTTAACGGACCAAGATGATGGGGCCCATGATGCGGATAATACATCGTGATTGCATCATGGCCCGATTATGTTCCATAATTTTATGGTTTGGCCGGTTTACTGCGAAGACAGGATATATATATATATATATATATATATACAGTAAAATAACTGCAGCATCGTGAATAAGTAAGAAACCTAGACTAGACAATAAAGAAATTATGGCATATTACACTACTAGAAAAAAGGCTGTTAGTGGCGCACCTATTTTTGCTATTAATGGCGCACTATATGTGCGCCACTATTAACACGCTACTAGTAACAAATAGTAATGGCGCACCTCTCGTATGCCACTAGTATCCCAGATAATAGTGGCGCACCACATAGTGCGCCATTACTATGTCCAATAGTGCACCATTACTATGCCTCCTAGGGGGGCATATTTACCTTCACCTATGCCCCAAGTGCGCCATTACTATGCCCCATAATGCGCCACTAGTATTTAGCCTCGGTGCGCCACTATTGCTCAATATGGTGCACAACTACTATGAATATTAGGAATTTTTTTTGCTTTTCTGGTATTTGCATAGGTAACAACATATGTTACAGCATAGACTATAAACATCACACAATAGAATTTTCATCATATTAGTCTCCAAATTTGAAATAGCAAACAAAGTTCAAACAGTAGTCAAGTTTAGGTCCCGAGATATTAGCAAAGTTCATCATATTAGCCGAGTTTGTTGTCACATTACAAAGTTGATATCGATCATCTAAACTACCAGCACAAAGAAGAGAGCTGCGGTCACGATGAGCATCATCGCGATGAAACTGGTCTTCATCCAGTTCCTCCAACGCTCCCTCCACTCTCCCGCTAGATAGCGCGCGTATCTAGCTTCCGCCTCCGCCCTAGTCGTGTACCACTACTAGGAAAAGGCCTGCTAGTGGCGCACCTGTTTTGGCTACTAATGGCGCACTACAGGTTCACCACTAGCATCACGCCATTAGAATTTTCTACTAATGGCGCTGCAGAATCGCCATTAGTATCTGATATACTAATGGCGCGCACGGTAGTGCGCCATTAGTATATCCTGATGCGCCATTAGTATGCCTCTCGAGGCCATATTTACCCATGTGCTCTGGCTTACTAATGGCGCACTAGTTGATGATGCGCCACTAGTGTGCTTTTTGCAGTGCGCCACTAAAGTGCTGAGTGGTGTGCCACTAGTATGAATATTAGGGATTATTTTTGTCTTTTCTGATATTTGCATAGGTTACAAAACATATTACTGCACAGAATATAGAGCACAACATATAAGTAGCAGATTTATCGAATACAATAGAAGATTAGTCTCCGAATACAATTCATCATATTAGTCTCTGAATTTAAAATACCGAACAAAGTTAGAACATTAGAAGTCTCGATACTGCGAGTAGCAAGTTTGTCTTCACATTACAAGTCGATATCGATCATCTAAACTATCATCACATAGAAGAGAGCTGCGGTCATCACGATGAGCATAATCGCGATGAAACTGGTCTTCATCCGGTTCCTCCAACACTCCCTCCTCTTTCCCGCTAGATAGCGCGCGTATCTAACTTCCGCCTCCGCCCTAGTGGTGTACCCTTTGTAACTGCTACCACTGAAACTGTGAACCAGTCTCCGACACTCCTCCCTACCGTCGTAGACTCCGGGAACCTTACCCTTGTACACGACATACAACGGCATCTCTATGCACAAGTCAAAGAAAACTTTAGTAGCAATTCACAGACAATACATAAGCAATATATAAGTATGCAACAAAAGGATTGGAAGAGAAAAACAACACATTAATAACATGATTCATGGTCCTACTAATAAATAGCATCGATTACATATAAGTTGAACGACTGTCCAAACCAAAGAGACATACAAGTTCATTAAAGTTTAATATTACAACATGAGCCATTCGACATTTCAGAACTACATAGCATCACTACTTTCGACTCGACTCAGGGACCGGAGCGTGGATGAAGCCGCCGTCTTTCGTGATGGTCATGAAATCGTGGGTGTTGTAAGGCTGCATTTGTAGCGTTGTTTCTATCTCACTGTTGGACGGTTGAGATCTGAGGTAGAACTGCCCCGAGCTACGAAGGACATCTTGATGGATGATTTCCGCAAACTCCGACTGGATGCGAAAGAATTCTTGTCTGATGTCCGCGTCCTGGATTGCCGACAAGCGTGTGGCCCAATCTTTGAGATTATTTGGTAGCAGAAGGTGATTATGGTCCCGTACGATCGCCCGCATGTGATGGAGGGAGTAGTAGGCATCCTTCTAACCGCCAGGCGGCTGCTTGATGCAGGGGAACGTCGTATTGTCGGTGAACACGTGCTTGCCGTACCTACGAATTGGCCTCTTGAAGGTGCCTCTAGATCTGGCGTAGCCGGGGAGGGCATCATCAAGAACTTCCTTGATATTTGTGTAGTCTATCTTCGACTCATGGTCCGGGTCAAAATACGTGGCCATGGAATATTTCGGGCTTAAGTGGATGAGTGTGCAATATGTGTCACTTCACAAAACACGGAATGTTAGAAAAAGAAACGATCGAAATCTAAGAAATCATATGTTACGGGGCGGTGAGGGGATGACTTACTCGGGAAAGTAAGGCATGCGGAAGTTATCCTTATCTCGGTTTGCCAGAATGACGCCTTCTAGGTGTGAACTCGCGACTTGCCGGTCCCCAGCGCTGCCCAAGATCTTGGCACGCATGTAGAAGGGGTCGACTATCACGATATTTGGGGTCTTGTCTCTAATGATCTGCATCTCCATACTCAGCAAAAATAGCCGAATGTGTAGTGCAGCGGATGAAGGTTAAACATAGCGAAGATGTCATCAAACCGCAGGACGATTGTACCCCCGAAGCGCTATCCACAAAGCCCTTGCCCTCTGGCACCTTGGCCATGAAAGCCGGACACGCCGCTTCTCCAAAGAAAGAACACTATCATGAAGACTCCGCATAGTACCGGTTGCAGCATTGTGCAGATTAGTCGGTAGCATCGGCCTACCCACCACATGCACCCTCCTCGAGATATCCTTAGGTGAAGGTGGCCCGTCCTGAGCACAGATCGTACTCGTGCCGGCTAGCTCGCACCACCCTTGTTATTATTTCGTTTCCGTCCCTTCTTCTTCTGCTGCTGTAATGGGATCGAGTTCTGCTCAGAGACCACCTTCTTCACTGTGTTGGGGCTGATAATATTTTGCACCTCGGCTATCTGAGGCTTGGTGAAGGCGGTAGCTGGAGGCGTCTACTGAGAACTGAATGCCAGACGACCCTTGTTGCAATTGGATTTCTCCGTGGTACCAGCTAGATCGCGGGCGTCTTTTTCAGGGTTGGGTTCTTGAGAAGGCGGCCCGGAGAATTCTTCACCGTACCCATGTTCGGCAAAGTACTTATCAACGTTGGTAAATGTACCGTCGTCGTTGTCGTCGTCGTCCGGATCCTGTGCCATATGCATGTCCGGATCATGTGCCGTAGGGATGTTCGGCATGTCCGGTAGCGTTGCGGCGTTCTTGCCATGGCTTGGCGACGACACGATTGGTGGTGATGTCTGTGGGGTGGTGTCCGCCGCCCCCAAATGAATCTGGCTCTTCGGACAAAGAAGGGGCCAGCTTACGCAGGCGCTGAGGGTCATCACATCATCTTCGTCGGCCCCGGCGGGTCGAATCGGAGGTAACAACTCGTGGTAGCCTGGCAGCACCCAAACCAGTTCAACCCTATACACGATGGGTGGCTTCGGATTACCGTGGAACACGGGGTTGCCCGGTTGAACGATTCTGCCCAAGTGCAGGAGAGTGCATGAAACATCGGCGGCGCACTGCGAAAACATGTAGGGCGTTAGGGATGCCCAGTCAAAGGGAAGGAGATGAAGTCATCGGCCGAGAGGCTTAGTTACCGTGATGGCGTCGAGCTCGGATAATGTCAACGGCGGGCGTGCAACTGAGGTAGGGGTCGCTTGCTGCCGAGGTGCCGGCCGGCGTACACCCGGGTGCATTAAGCTCCAATGCCCGTGCCGGCGCCGGAGACACCAATGGCGCCACCTGCGCGTTGTGCGAGTTGCTGGGCGTGAAGCTGGGAACCAGGGGCGGCCCCTATTGGGCGCCCGCAATCCGCGTCTGCAACCCCTGAATCAAGGTAGGCACAATGGCGGTGAGCATCATTCCCAATTGTTGTTGCACTTGCTCTTGGACAATCTCCGGAATCCGCACCACTTGTGCCTTGGGTTCTTGAATGTCGCGCGACTGGTTTTCCGAGGTGGTCTTTCTCTCCTTTCGCCCACCAGCATTATAGTATGACGACCATTTTGTGGACAAGCCTTTGCCGGCCACACGACCAGCTGACGATGGCTTACCGAGCTTATCCTTGTTTTTCATTACGTTCAGCGCCCTATTTAGAGTGTTGTCCCAAGGGGAGCTCTGAGATGACCCCGCGCTACTGCTTTCAGTCTCCTGCGGAAGGATTGTGAACCATTTAGAAATTTGGCTTCATTAATTAGAATACAACCATATGGAGCTAATTACACGGGAGTGTATTCCTTACCAGAACACGCTCAAGCGCCTTGGTCTTCAGATCCGTGGTAAGCTCCTTTGTTACAGGGTCCTCCTTGTACTGGGCCCTGACATAGTTCCTGGTCTGCTTGTCACGGTATTTCTCGAAGTGGGGCAGTAGGCCTTGCTCGGCACGCTCCTCGTCCGCCTTGTCCCATATAGGCTCCACCACTCTTGAACCGCCGGGACCGAGTTGGTAGACCCCTAAGTTCATGTCCCGCATTTCTTTCCCCCACTGACTTGATTCCACAGTTGCGCTGCTCTCGCACTTGATCTTGAACTCCTTGTAGTCATCTTCGCTGATCGAAGGATTTTTTGCCTTGATCTTCTCATAACTATCACCGTTGTCAATCATTCTCTTCACCATGCTTCTCCAAGTAGACAGGGCCATGCTCATCTTCGTGAGGGCGGCACTGTTCACTTTATTCCCTAAGAGGCGTGTGTTTGCAAAGTCAGCGGGGAACCTATATCGTTCGTGCAACTTCGAGAAGAGGAGGCTGCGCAAATTCCTTCGGTCCTTATGCCTTAGGTCCTCGGTGTTGATCGAGACGGTGCTCCGGAGAATGCACCCGAGCTGAACCGAGTACCCCTTGACTAATTCTTTGGGCGCCGTTGGATGCCCGTCAGAGTTCACTTCAGTAAATTCCTCCTTGACGGTGCCGAGCATGTTCGGGCGCCGGTCCTTCCGTTGCCTCTTCGGTTGGCTGCCATCTGTGTGTGCGCTGCCATCATCAGTGGTGGCATCCTCGGCGGCACCATTAGTGGTGTCATCCCCGACGCCACTAGGGGTTGTGTAGTCAGAATCGGTGTCTTCCGCGGCGTCCTCATAACGGCGAGGTTCTTCCTCCATCTCCTGGGATAGCTCCCAGAATTGCTTGCCCGAACCACCGGCCTCATCGTTGTGGGCCATGTTTCGCTCTAAATAGGAAAAAAGTTTGGCCAAAAAGTTGAGTATTGTCAAGGAACAAGATCATGGTCTCATCATTTAGGGTTTGTCGACACCGAGGCATCCTAAAAGCTAAGCTTTTATTATTTAGGGTTTGTCGATGCTGAGGCACCCTAAAATCCTAAGCTTTCATCGTTTAGGTTTTTATCGATATGGAGGCACACTAAAAGCCAAGGTTTTATAATTTAGGGTTTGTCGACGCTGAAGTTAAGTTTTCATCATTTAGGGTTTATCGATGCCGAGGCACCCTTGGTTGACTGATATATATGGGTATCTTCTAATAATATACCCTATCAAGAAAAGGGAAGGAGAATTCTAAGTTGGGCCTAATCACTTGGCTCTATTGCCACCTATGCTTTAATGCAGCAAGAATAAAGGGGAAGTTCATCCTACTTAATTAAGTACTAAGATACCCCGGCCCATGCATTAGTCACAAGTACCCCGTATGTCCTATTTTTAGCAAAGTCATGCTAAAATTCACGGAAAAATTCAGCATGACCTTTCCTGAAAATAGGACAAATGGAGTACCCGAATTTGCCGGAACGGAAGTTAATCCTCATTTTGGTAAACTCAAGGGCCTCTCGGTGTACCTGCAAAATCATTATCCCCACGTAATGAATTCCCCAATGGGTCATTTTAGAAGATCACAAGTAGCATCATCACAAGTACAACATCACCTTGTGCATGTACCTTGCTACCCACACCACCACAAAATAATACTGGAATAAAAAACATTACTATGCCAAAGCAAGTGACTTCCACAACCACACAAATTAATTACTACTAGATGGAGTACTCCTAACTAAGCTTTTAGTACAAGTGACATGACAAGCATACCAAATAGGCAACTAAACTGTTTTTTTACCAAATAGGCAAATAGTATATGCACACCATGCATAGAGGGACAAATCAGGAGTTCAAGATGTGGAGTCTCTGATCCCGAGCTCTAATACACCATCTTGATCAGTAAAATAAAAAAATTCTTAATTTGTTTGACAACAAACATTGCTTAATGTTCACCCTCAAACTACTATAAATTTCCATTAAAAAATCCTGATGCTTACACGAATCTGATGTTCACCCTCAAACTTACTTACACTAGTAGAAAAGGGGGCAATGACCCAGGCCTGCTCAGCCCATTAGTCCCGGTTCTGCCACGAACCAGGACCAATGGAGGTATTTGCCCCGGTTCGTGATCCCAGGGGGCCGGCCGGGGCCTTGTGGGCATTGGTCCCGGTTCGTCTAGCCCTTTTGGTCCCGGTTAGGGGGACGAACCGGGACCAATGGGCCTCGCTCCTGGCCCACCACCATTGGTACCGGTTGGTGGCTTGAACCGGGACCAAAGGCTCCCCTTTAGTCCCGGTTCATGCCACCAACCGGGACCAATGAGGTGCCTATATATACCCCTTCGCGTGAGAGCAGAGCACACTGCTATGTTTTTTCTGGCCGCCGAGGGGGAGAGGGCTTGGTGGTGCTCTAGCTCGCCTCCTATGCACGCAAGGTGTTCGACGGAATGCCCGAGCCACACTACTTAAGCTTTCTCCTCTACAAGCTCGACCTCCAAGCTCCATTTTCCTCAATATTTCTCTAGGTTTAGCGGTCCGTCATGCCCCGTCCCCGTCTTCACCGCCGTCGATCACCTGCACCGATCTCATCGCTGGCACCACCGTGGTGAGCCTCTTGTTCTTAATTTCTTTCTGAAAGGAAAAATATTCTTACTTGTATGTTTAGATAGATACTTGTATTATTTTCTTACTTTTATTATTGCATCTTATATAGTGCGATGGTTTTGGTCTCCGCCCCCGTCGGCCCTCGTCACATCTATGATTCGGATGTGGTATATATTATCTTTTCATAACAATTTGTTCATTTATTGTTTATGAAAATTATGCCGACCAACGTGACATAGATTTTATTTATCTAGGAGGTTGTTGAACCGGAAATTCCAACCGACCCTATTGTCGAGAGGTTAAATTTAGTTGAAGAAGAAAACGATTTCTTGAAGGAAAAAATAAAAAAACTTGAGGAGGAGAAGATGATATTGGAGTTGCATTTTGCGGATGTCGTCGATGATCACAAGATCAAGATGGATGCAATGTGCTTGAAGATTAGAAAGATTAGAAAATATGCCATTCATACGGAGGCTTGGTATCATTATGCCGTTGGATCAGTTGATACCTTGATTGTGATTATGATCACATTGGTTTTCGCATTGAAATGTTTTACATAGTTTCAATGTATGGTTTAATTAATTTAGATGCTCTGCAGAGCTTTATGTTGTTAGATGAGAACTATGTATGTACTTTGGTTTTTATGTGATGATGAACTTCTATTAATTTGGTCACTTAATTATCTATTCATGATGTTCTGTAATGATTTTTGACACACTTAATTATATATAATGCACGCAGATGAACCGGCAATGGATGTACGGTGACAGAAACACCTCCGAGTACATTAAGGGCATGCATGATTTCCTTGAAGTGGCTGAGGCAAACAAGAAGAATGGTTTTATGTGTTGTCCATGCCCTATATGTGGGAATGCGAAGTCTTACTCTTACCGGAAAATCCTTCACACCCACCTACTTTACAAGGGTTTCATGCCACACTATAATGTTTGGACGAGGCATGGAGAAATAGGGGTTATGATGGAAGACAGCGAAGAAGAAGAGTACGATGACAACTATGTGCCCCTGAATACGGTGATGCTACTTAACATCAAGAGGAACCAGATGATGTATGCGATGATCTTTGCAGGCGAAGCTGCTGAAGATCAAGAGGAACCGGACAATGTGCGATGATGATTGCAGCGAAGCTAAGCTGAAGATCAAGAGGAACCAAAAGATGTGCCCGATGATGATGATCTCCGCCAGTCACGTCGATGCAAGGACGCAATCACGAAAGTCAAAAGGAGAAGCTGAAGTTCGATCGCATGTTAGAGGATCACAAAAAAGGGTTGTACCCCAATTGCGAAGATGGCAACACAAAGCTCGGTACCGTAATGGAATTGCTGCAGTGGAAGGCAGAGAATGTTGTGCCTGATAAAGGATTTGAGAAGCTACTGAAAATATTGAAGAAGAAGCTTCCAAAGCATAACGCATTGCCGGATAGTACATACGGAGCAAAGAAGGTCGTATGCCCTCTAGGATTGGAGGTGCAGAAGATACATGCATGCCCTAATGACTGCATCCTCCACCGCGGTGCATACAAGGATCTGAACGCATGCCCAGTATGCGGTGCATTGCGGTATAAGATCAGACGAGATGACCCGGGTGATGTTGACGGCGAGCCTCCCAGGAAGAGGGTTCCTGCGAAGGTGATGTGCTATGCTCCTATAATACCACGGTTAAAACGTCTGTTCAGAAACGGAGAGTATACCAAGTTGATGCGATGGCACAGTGAGGACCGTAAGAAAGACGGGAAGTTGAGAGCGCCCCCTGACGGGTCGCAGTGGAGAAAAATTGAGAGAAAGTACTGGGATGAGTTTGCAAATGACCCAAGGAACATATGGTTTGCTTTAAGCGCCGCTGGCATTAATCCTTTCGGGGAGCAGAGCAGCAATCACAGCACCTGGCCCGTGACTCTATGTATGTATAACCTTCCTCCTTGGATGTGCATGAGGCGGAAGTTCATTATGATGCCAGTTCTCATCCAAGGCCCTAAGCAACCCGGCAACGACATTGTTGTGTACCTAAGGCCATTAGTTGAAGAACTTTTACAGCTGTGGAATTGAAACGATGTACGTACGTGGGATGAGCACAAAAAGGAGGAATTTGACCTAAAGGCTTTGCTGTTCGTGACCATCAACGATTGGCCCGCTCTCAGTAACCTTTCAGGACAGACAAACAAGGGATACCACGCATCCGCACACTTTTACTTGACACCGATAGTATATACCTGGGAAGCTGCAGGAAGAATGTGTACCTGGGCCATCGTCGATTTATTTCGACCAACCATCAATGTAGATAGAAAGGCAAGCATTTCAAAGGCGAGGCAGATCACCGGGAGAAGCCCTCCATGCGTACCGGTGATTACCTACTTGCTATGGTCAATGATTTACACGTAATCTTTGGAAAGGGTCCCGGCGGACTAGCTGTTCCCAATGACGCTGAGAATCACGCACCCATGTGGAAGAAGAAATCTATATTTTGGGACCTACCCTACTGGAAAGACCTAGACGTCCGCTCTTTGATCGACGTGATGCACGTGACGAAGAACCTTTGCGTGAACCTGCTAGGCTTCTTAGGCATGTATGGGAAGACAAAAGATACACCTGAGGCACGGGAGGACCTGCAACGCATGCACGAAAAAGAGGGCATGCCTCCGAAGCAGTATGAAGGTCCTGCCAGCTACGGTCTTACGAAAGAAGAGAAATAAATCTTCTTTGATTGCCTGCTCAGTATGAAGGTCCCGACTGGCTTCTCATCAAATATAAAGGGAATAATAAATATGCCAAAGAAAAAATTTCAGAACCTAAAGTCTCATGACTGCCATGTGATTGTGACGCAACTGCTTCCGGTTGCATTGAGGGGGCTTCTACCGGAAAACGTCCGATTAGCCATTGTGAAGCTATGTGCATTCCTCAATGCAATATCTCAGAAGGTGATCGATCCAGAAATCGTACAAACGCTAAGGAGTGATGTGGCGCAATGTCTTGTCAGTTTCGAGCTGGTGTTCCCACCATCCTTCTTCAATATCATGACGCACGTCCTAGTTCATTTAGTCGACGAGATTGTCATTCTGAGGCCCGTATTTCTACACAATATGTTCCCCTTTGAGAGGTTCATGGGAGTCCTAAAGAAATATGTCCATAACCGCGCTAGGCCAGAAGGAAGCATCTCCATGGGACATCAAAATAGGATGTCATCGGGTTTTGTGTTGACTTCATTCCTGGCCTTAAGAAGATAGGTCTCCCTAAATCGCGGTATGAGGGGAGACTGACTGGAAAAGGCACGCTTGGAAGGGACTCAATAATATGCAGGGACGGATATTCTTGGTCTCAAGCACACTACACAGTTCTACATAACTCTACCTTGGTGACCCCGTATGTCGATGAACACAAGAATAGTCTGTGCTCCAAACACCCGGAGAAGTGCAACGACTGGATTACATGTGAACACATCAGGACTTTTAGCAGTTGGTTGGAAACACATCTCAGAGGTGACAGCACTGTTTGTGATGAGTTGTACTTGTTGTCCAGGGGACCATCTTTGACTGTAATGATTTGGAAAGGATACGAGATAAATGGGAATACATTTTACACGATTGACCAAGATCAAAAGAGCACCAACCAAAACAGCGGTGTCCGCTTTGATGCAGCAACCGAGAGGAGAAATGACACCTATTATGGTTACATAGTGAACATATGGGAACTTGACTACGGAGTAGATTTTAAGGTCCCTTTGTTTAAGTGCAAATGGGTCAATCTGTCAGGAGGCGGGGTACAGGTAGACCCACAGTACGGAATGACAAAAGTGGATCTGAAAAATCTTGGGTACACTGACGAACCGTTCGTCCTAGCCAATGATGTGGCACAGGTTATCTATGTGAAGGACATTTCTACCAGACCGAGAAAAAGAAAAGATAAGGAAGCGAATACATCATATGATGAGCCAAAGCGCCACATAGTTCTTTCAGGAAAAAGGGACATCCGGGAGTGGAGGGCAAAGGCAGACATGTCTGAAGAGTATGAAAAGTTTCGTGAAATTCCTCCCTTCAAAGTCAAGGCTGACCCAAGCATCCTGATAAACGATGAAGATTATCCATGGTTACGGTGCAATAAGCAAATGACACAAGCGAATAAAAAGTGAAGACTTTCTCCATAACTATTATGATGATACCATGCCAACTTTGTAGCATTTAGTATGATACCATTGTTCGTTTTGTACATGCACATGCTATGCAAACTTTTTCAGAGTTCATTTGAAAACTATGAGTTTAGGTCGAATTTTCTCTATAGGTGCATCTATGTTCATATATTAGTCCCTGGCCCATGCGGCTCGCCTCACCCCATGACCATTAGTCCCGGTTTGTGCCACAAACCGGGACTAAAGGGTTGATCCTCGTTGCGCTCAGAGTTTAGTCCCACCTCGCCAACCGAAGGGCGCTCACACCGGTTTATAAGCACGTCCCTCTCTGCCTTGTTGAGATCCTCTCAAAGTGAAAAAACATGCCCCTATACAGGGAATTTGACCTAAATTCATAGTGAATTTCTCTGAAATTCATAGAAATTGATTATGAATTTAGGTCAAATTTTCTCTATAGGTGCATCTATGTTCATTTTTTTAGTAAAGTTAATCACAAACTTGTGATTCACACAAATTTCAAAGAATTCAAATTTTAACTATTCAAATTTGAAAACTAATGGCACAAATAGAAAGTTTATAATTTTTCTAAAACTAATGGCACTAACAGAAATTTTATAATTTTGCTGACCTAAAAGCAAAAAGAATTAAAAAATAAAGCAAAAAACCAAAAAGAAAATAAATAATGCAGAAAACAAAACAAAAAAACTAGAAAAAAATAAAAATAGCAATAATAAGTATATTGTTGTAAGTAGAAACAAAATAAAATAAATAAAGCAACAAAGAAAACAAAAAAAAGTGTTTTCAAATTTGAAAACTAATGGCACTAACAGAAAGTTTATAATTTTTCTAAAACTAAAAGCAAAAAGAATTAAAAAATAAAGCAAAAAACCAAAAATAAATAATGCAGAAAACAAAAAAAATGTAAAAAAATAAATATAGCAACAAAAAGTATTTTGTTGTAAATAGAAACAAAAAAAACAAAATAAATCAACAAAGAAAACAAAAAAGTGTTTTCAAATTTTAAATCTAATGTCACTAACATAAAGTTTGTAATTTTTCTAAAACTAAAAGAAAAAAGAACTAAAAAATAAAGCAAAAAACGACAAAAAATAAATAATGCAGAAAACAAAACAAAAAAACTGGAAAAACAATAAAAATAGTGCCGCCTACTGGGCCCCCGCGCCCTGAATACGACTAGAAACCCTACATGGACCGGGATTCAGGCCCGCAGGAGGCCAAGTAGGCCCATAGGCACATAGCTAGTGATGATTAGGCCCGAAGCCTGCAGGTTGAGAGTAGCTCGAGAGGGTGGCGCGGCAGCGCTTATAAACCACTCTCGAGCCCTCTCAACTAGCGAGGTGAGACTAAACTTTTAGACGCTGAGGCAGCACAAGGCCTTTGGTCCCGGTTGGTGCCACCTGAGGACTAAAGAACGAACCGGCACCAATGCTCCCTTTATTCCCGGTTGGTGGCACCAACCGGGACCAAAGGCCGCCGCTTCCCGCCCTTTGGGCTGCTGAAAAGAGTTCTTTGGTCCCGGTTGGTGGCACCAACCGGGACTAAAGGGTGCATTAGTCCCGGTTGGTTTCATGAACCGGGACCAATGCTCTTGCTATATATACAACACATAGCAGTTTTCGCCAAAATCCATCTGTTTCATCTCCGCCCCGACGCCTTCTGCTCCTCGTCGCCTTCGCCGCTGAGCCCTGCCCCGACGCCGTCAGGCTAGTCCACCTCGCCGTCGCCGTCGCCGAGCCACGGGCCCGACACCGTCACCGCGCCCTCCGCCCTGCCGGCCCGACACCATAAATCGTGCCGCCACGCCGCCGCCTGCCCGACCCGTCGCGCCGCTGCCGCGCCGCCTTCCCGACCCGTCGCCGTCACCCGACCACCACACGCCGCCGCCTTCGGTCCGGCCGCCGGCGCCCTTTCCTCTCATTTTTTTCAGTATTATAAAAATGTATATATATGTATATGTTCTCTGTGTATATATGTTCATATATGCAGAAGTTAGAATTTAGAAAAAGTTTATATATGCAAAAGTTTATATATGCAAAAGTTTATATATGCAAAAATTTATACATATATGCAAGTACATATGTATTTTATATATGCAAAAGTTAATATATCTAGCTCGGAAGAAGGAATAAAGGAAGAAGAAGAAAAACTTATATATGAGAAATGTATGTATGTATATATGAGAAATGTATGTATGTATAGATGTATGTATGTGGATACATGAGGGGGGGTCGATATACCCCCTCTCCGATAGCATTTCCTTCTTCATATGTTGAGTTAGTTGATTTAGGTTAGTGCGCATTTTAGGTTATTTGATTTATAGTGCATTTTAGGTTAGTTGTAGTTAGTGCATTTTAGGTTAGTAATTTTAGGTTAGTCTATTTCTTCTTCTTCGAGCATTTTTGTGCATTTTAGGTTAGTAAATTTTTTCTGTTGTAATTTAGTTCGATGAATGTTTTCTTGTAAAACTCGTATTAAGTTTGTTCGATGAATGTTTCGTGGAAGGGAGGGAGTAAAAACTCATCAGACATGAGGGGGAGGAGTCCCCCTCCGTTTCTAACTCTCTCGGGAATTCAACATGAGGGGGGGGGGTCGATACCCCCCTCCTCGATAACTTCGACATGAGGGGGGGTCGATATACCCCCTCCCCGATAACATTTTTTTCCATGAATGTATATCGTCGTTGTCAATATACCCACGTCACTTGTGGGACATAGATGTAGTGTCATCGTTGTTGTTGTCGATATACCCCCTCCCGATAGCTTCATGTATTTTTAATATCGAAAAAACAAGCATATTAATTTCCCATGTACGTCGTATGTCGTCGTTGTCGATATACCCCCTCCCGATAGCTTCAACACGTGGGGGGGTCGATATTACCCCTTCCTTGAAGCGTTCTTGAGGCCACCCCTAACCCTTGAAGCGTTGTCGAGGCCACCCAAAACCCTAGAGAAGCAGCGTCGAGGCCACTAATTAATATGATTCCTTATTGTGATTACCTAGCTAGTTCTACGTTTGCCACAAATATATCCATAACTGTCATGTTTGAATAATAAATGCCATGTTGTAAATATATATAGAAACTATGGACACCCCCCGAGACGAAGCACAAGAAGCGTTGTTGACGGACATAATCGCGGAAGGAAGTGATGTCGTCTGCTCGTTGATGTTTCTCAACGACACCGATGGTTTGGAAGGAGAGGGTGAAGAAGCAGCTGGCTAGTGATGGCTCCGATGACCCAATGCCGGTGCAAGAAGAAGTACACCATGAGGACGCCTCCGGTGACCGAACCGAGTCCGGCCAGGTATATATATTAGTTAAGCCTGTGTTGACTAGCTAATTGATGCCTTCCTTGTTTTGGTATGTACCCATATTAATTAACTCTCTTCTTTGTTCTTTTTTCCAGCCCTCCGGATCGAGCACAACTTCGGTAAAGAGACGAGGCCCGAAGAAAAAGTTGAGCTCGGATGAAAAGTTTGAGATCATAGAGATCGCGAGCGACGGCCAACCGATTGAACCCATCCGGACAAAGAAGGCATTTGCTGCTCAGTGCAGGGTTCTGGTTAGGGACAAGATCCTGATTAGCATCCAGCAATGGTATAAGCCTAAGAACGAAGACCCTGAGGTGTCTTATGTCAATGATATGCAGAAAAATGATCTTTGGACTGAGCTGAAGTCAAATTTCACCCCTACCGCCAGAGGATGATCCGGAGAAGCCAATTGAGAAATTAATCAAGTCTTTTGCTCTTAAGAAGATGGCTGACCTATTCAAGAATTGGAAGAAGGACCTGAATAATTTTGTTGATAAAAAAGACACCCCAGAGTTCAAGGGCAAATATGAGAAGATCAGAGATGAATGGCCCGCATTTGTGGCCCACAAGACATCGGAAAAGAGTAAAAAGATGTCGGTGACAAAGAAGAATGATCTGCTTGATAAAGGGATCGAACCAGAGACAATGAACTGGCCAGACCATTGCCGTACTTGGTTCTTCGGGGCAGGCAGAACCTTGGACCATGTATCAGGGAAGTGCATTTGGATGGTCGATCAATTGGATATACCAGTCAAGATGCTTCAACAATATATCGAAGCAGCGCGGCAAGGGACTTTCTTTCCAGACAGAGAGAACGACGAGCTCACAATGGCCCTCGGGAATCCTGAGCACCCTGGACGGACACGAGGCATCCCATGCTCCGTTTCGTGGAAGGCTGGGTTTCCGGATGCTGGTGGTTACAAATGCTAGGAGAGGAGGAAGAAAATGCAGCAGACCGAACTGTAGGCGCTGCATGCAAGGGTACAAGCAATAGAGGAACGAGAAGCAGATCGCAGCAAACAACCTGCCGAAGCTTCCCCCAAAGCTACCCCACCATCTCAGCGGAGAAGTAGCGCGGCTTCCACCGAGCTGCTTCAGCCGTAGCATGCCTTGACGGCTCCTGCCAGCTATCTCGTGGATGCAATCACGGAGGCTGAAAATTGCCACCTTATGGTGCAATGGATGAATTTGAAGGTCAAGGCGGCTGTTGGCTCTGTTTATCCTATTAAATCCGGCGCAACTTTTCACTGCCGGCCGATTCCAGAATGATATGCTAGGGTGATGGTGGATGAAATCACAGAGGAATTTGAGGACCTCCAGCTTGACCACCCTACCGGTGAAGGGGAGACTCGGGTGGGTTCTGCTCTGAAGACTCCATGCCTATGGCCGAAGGATCTCATCAACCTTCCGAACTGGACGCCTCCGCCTCCTCCTCCTTCTCTGTGACACTCCAAAAAAATTTATTTAGTTTTCAACAAAAACTTTGTTTGATTTGAAGAAGGTCATTCAAATCCTTCCAAAAACCTCTCTCTCTCAAAACTTTTCCCCATGGCAAGGATTTTATTTTTGTATCTTCTTCAACCCTGGTGTTTGGTTATTAAAAACCTTTCTTGATTTTCCCATCTCAAATATATTTTTCGAATTTATTTTATTTTAAAAAGAAACCCTATGGGTTTTGGGGCTACTCTTTTGTTTTGAAACCATCCATTGTTTTACCATGCCTCATGTGGCAAATTCTCCCAAAACCCCTCCCTCCACTTTGGGGCAACCCGAACATTCTGTTCAAACAGGTCCAACCCATTTTTGAATTTTATTTCATTTATTTTTTCCCCAAAAACAATTATGTCCATTATTCTAAGCATAGATGATTTACATAGGAAGTACCTTATTTCCTTTGAGTTTTGATCTCAACCCAACTCCTCTGGATAGTCCTTAGAACCCCCAACCTAGATCCATCAAGATCCACTCTTCCTCTTTTCAAAATTTTCAAGTTTCAACCTCTGCAAGTTTGGACCAGATTCATCATTTTTGGTGAAATTCATATTTTCTTTTCTCAAATAATTACACCAAACTTCAGGCAGCCCCCAGGTGCTTTGAGAGGCCACCACACCAAAGATCAGCCCCAGATAAATTTTTCTCATGCTTGAATCATTTCATCAAACACTTGGCCGGCACTGTTCCTGTGCATATTCGGAGATTCAGAGTTTTGTCAGTGTCGTTTTTCGTTAGTGCCTTGTCATCGATCACCAGTGCACCCTGGCGCGTTGCACACGGCCTCTCCTCCTTGACCAGAGCACCGCACGCTCTCTTGGACGGGCACAGGTGTCGGGGGCAGCGAGCATCACCGACGCCGGCAGCTTCTGCGGTAGCAGAGCCACCCGTGGCAGCCAACGGGAGCTAGCGCCTGCTCGCTACGCCGTCCGGCACCGTCCAACGCACCCAGGGCCTCCGCGTGGCCTTCTGCATGCCAGCACACACCGCAGCACCGTCGCCGTGGCCCGACAAGCATAGGGCGCGCCCTCTACCGCCGACGGGCCCGCGCTGCCCCGTTCTGTCGAAACCACCCAAACGTGCCTAATCCAACCAAGGTTAGCTTCTAAACAGAACCCGTGGACCTCCACGTTGATGCCCAACCCCCTAAACACCCCGACCAAACACTGCGCCACCGTAACCATCGCCGGAGATCCCCGTTCACGGCCACCGCCTCGGATCGCCTATAAAAAGAGGTCCCGAGCTCGTTCTCTAGCACGCACCACCACTGCACCCCACCAGAACCCCGCCAAGCCACTAGGAGGACCTCGAGGAGGTCTCCTCCCCAACTCCGGCCGCCCGATCCGCCTCGGCCACCAGCTCGATCCACTCCGGTGAGGCCATCCCCGCCTCCCAAACCTCGTCAGTAGTCTTCTCGTACAGCCAGTGATCTAACCCAAGCTGCAATTTGACCTCCGCAGCCCTCCCCGACGAGACCCAACCTCACCCGAGCCGCCCGTCACGGGAGCAAGGACCGCCGTCGACGTGGTGGTGCTCGCCGACGACCACCACCACCACCCACCGAGCGGAAGGACACGCTGATCACGTAGGTACCCTCCGATCCTCCTAACTTCGCCGTGGATCGCCATGGCGTTTCCACCGCATATCTCGGGCGCCGACGCGCTCTGTTTATCCCCCCGTTTGAAATTTCAAACCTGACGGGTGGGACCCCTCGTCAGTCTTTTCTTTTTTATTGAACCGTTTTCTGAAAACGCCTTCGGGCAGAATACGTCTCCCTTTGCAGTTGACGGCTTTTCAGCCGAAGCATTTTCTGTTTTTAGAAGTTGGCCCCTGGAAACTTTCTATTTCATTACAGATGAGTCCCTGGACTAAAACCTTTATATCTTTTAAACAGAAATGGATTTTGGATTGATTCTTTTTCTATCATCTTTATTTTTCTATCTAGTTTTTTTTCATGTTTATTTGAAAAATATGTGGAACACGTTTTTGTGCACTCACGGTATTTACGTTAGTACGTATTTTCTTCTACCGTAGATACCGGAGGAGGTGACGGAACCGCAAACTTCACCAAGCTAGACTCCGACTACTCTGAACCAGGCAAGCATGTTTGAACTTTTGATATGATGAGTGTTCGTTGCATGTTTGCATTAAGTAGTTTCATGGCATGTTTATGAGCATTTCGATAGATGTTATATTATATGCAAAGTTGAGGCAAGTGAGTTTCGAAAATCCATATGTTGTTGGATATGAGTTTGCATGGCCATGTGATGGCATGAGAATGGGTAAGATGGCAGTGTTGTAGCATGCCTGTATTATGCCAGACTATTCAGACTCCAGTGTCATCATGAATCAAGTCACGTTTCCATCCGTTTACCCTTCCTATACTACCACATGTTTTCCGCAAGGGATATGGCTTAGTAGTTGAAAACCTCTTTCCTGGTACACACCAAATAGAGAGTCCGTGATGAGGATTCCATGGCCCTGGATTAAAGCCAGTCATCCAGTCAGGGGGCATGGGTGTTTCCGGTTGGGACCGAGAGGGGGGCACCCCGTAGAGCGCACATATATAAATTTGATCCCATGCTATTCGAGGTTGTGATCTCCCCGTCTCAAAGTTTTTCTTGAACATTGTCTAGGGTGATTCCTGGCATCATGAGGTGGGATGGGTGTGTACTGGTTAGATGTGTTTCTACCGAAATACCGTAAACGGAACTAGTCCTTCGTGACTACGGAAATCCGTTGGCTGTGGGTAATTAGTACAAACTCTGCAGAGTCAAAAATCCTTTGAATCATCTTGTCCATGTTCAAGTACTATGTTCATCTCATCATCTCAGTGTCAGTCTCGGTGACAAATCTCTGGTGAACCACATGGGTGTTAAGTCCGGCTAAATGTTTATTCCTGTGGATGGACTAACCCGTTTATTATTATGTGTTGAATATTTCCTATGAGTGTTATATCTTCATGAATTTATCAGATATGGATAATGAAATTTAAGCCCTTTCTGCGACGTCGCTCAGACGTCCGACTGTGGCATGCATGTTATTTACTTTCAATATAAGCCCTTTCTGTGGTGTCGCTTCGACGCCCGACTTCGGCATGATAATTTATTTGTTTACCCTTCGAGGCGTCGCTCCAGACACCCGATCGGTTTTCAGTTATTTTGTTTGGATTTCGGGAGGACTACTACCTGACTTCCTTTTTACTTATCTTGTCGTGCAAATATTTATTAATTGAGTGTGCATTGCTATTTGCTCATGACGCATTCATGCTTGCATTTGTTATATCTTATGTCCGAACTGTCTTGCGTAGTACTTTCAAAGTACTCACACGGCTTGTTGATTTGGCCAGATGTTGTGAAGGCGATCTCATAGATGAAGAGTTCGATGGCGAGTCCGGCGCCTAGAGGAGTCGATCGATCTGTGCGATCCTGGATTTTTCATCATATTATATCCGCTTCCGCTACCCAAATAAATGCATCGAGCCTCACCTCGGCCTTTCGATGAGCTGCCAGTTTAGGAGTCATGTCGACCACTCCTTTGTAACATATCCACCACCACTTTTATCTCGAGTCAAGTAGCATGCCACGGACCACATGTCATAACCGCCCTTATGTACAATATTGGCGTGTTTGTAATAATTGTTTAGCTACCTCAGCTCAACCCTGTAATATATTTAATGCTACTGGACTTCTGTATCAAGTATTTGTCTACCAGTAAGGAGAATTCTTCCTGTACTGGAATCAAAATATCGATTTCTCACTACTAGGAAAAGGCCTACTAATGGCGCACCTAATTTGGCCATTAATGGCGCATTAGTGGTGCGCCATTAGTGCCACGCCATTAGTATACTTTACTAATGGCGCACCACTGGTGCGCCATTAGTATCTGGTATACTAATGGCGGACCTTTGGATGCGCCATTAGTATATACAACGATCGCCATTAGTATGCCTCCCGAGGGGCCATGTATACCAGTGCTTTTGCATACTAATGACGCTGTGACAAGATGCGCCATTAGTAACCCGGCATACTAATGGCGCCTTTGCTTAATGATGCGCCATTAGTATCCTTTGGCATACCAATGGCGCACTGTGATGTGATGCGCCATTAGTATGAATATTAGGTTTTTTTTATTTTTTATTTTCTGTTTTTTGCACAGGTTACAAAATGTATAATTGGAGAAAATATAGACAGCACACATCAACAACAGTTTCATCGAATACAATAGAAGATTAGTCTCTGAATACAATTCATCATATTAGTCTCTGAATACAATTCATCATATTAGTCTCCGAATTGAAAAGACCGAACAAAGATAGAACATTATATTACAAGTCTCGAGACCGCGAGTAGCGAGTTTGTCTTCACATTACAAGTCGATATCGATCATTTAAACTACCATCACATAGAAGAGAGCTGCGGTCATCACGATGAGCATCATCACGATGAAACTCGTCTTCATCCGGTTCCTCCAACACTCCCTCCCTCTCCCGCTAGATAGCGGGCGTATCTAGATTCGGCCTCGGCCCTAGTGGTGTACCCTTTGTAAGCTATTACCGCTGAATCGGTGAACCTGTCTCCGACACTCCTCCCGATCGTCGTAGACTCCGGGAACCTTACCCTTGTACCACGACATACGATGGCATCGCTATGCACTAGCCAAAGCGAAACATTAGTACCAATTCACAGACAATACATAAGCAATATATAAGTATGCAACAGAGCGATCGGAAGAGAAAAGCAAGACATTGATAGCATCGATTACATCTAAGTTGAGCGACTCTAAAACCAAAGAGACATACTACAAGTTCATTAAAGTTTAATTACAACATGAGCCAATCGATGTTTCAGAACTAGACATAGCATCACTGCTTTCGACTCGACTCAAGGGACCGGAGTGTGGATGAAGCCGCCGTCTATCGTGGGAGTCATGAAAGAACAGGCGTTGTCAGCCTGCATTTGTAGCATTGTGTCGATGTCACTATTGGACGGTTGATTTCTGAGGTAGAACTGCCCCGAGGTACGAAGGACATCTTGATGGATGATTTCCGCAAACTCCGACTAGATGCGAAAGAATTCTTGTCTAATGTCTGCGTCCTGGATTGCCGACACGCTTGCGGCCCATTCTTTGAGTTTACTCGGTAGCAGAAGTTGATGATGGTCCCGTACGATCGCCCGCATGTGATGGATGGCGTAGTAGGCACCCGCCGACCGCCCGGTGACTGCTTGACGCAGCAGAGCGTCGTATTGTGGGAGAACACGTGCTTGCCGTGCTTACGAATAGGCACGGTGAAGGTGCCTCCAGATTGGGCGTGGCGGGAGAACATCATCAAGAACCTTCTTGACATTTGTGTAGTCTACGTTCGATCGACGGTCCAGGTCGAAATACGTGGCCATGGAATATTTGGGGCTTAGGAGGATGAGCGTGCAATGTGTGTCACTCTGAGAAAACACGGAATGTTAAAAGAAAACGATCGAAATCTAAGAATTCATATGTTACGGGCGGTTGAGGGAGGACTTACTCGGGAAAGTAAGGCACGAGGAAGTTATCCTTATCTTGGTTTGCGAATAGCGCCTTTGAGGTAAGAACTTCGCGACTTGCGGTCCCAGGCGCTGCCCAAGATCTTGGCACACATGTAGAAGGGGTCGACTATCACGATGTCCGGGGTCTTGTCGCGAATGATCCGCATCTCCATACTCAGCGAAAATAGCCGAGCGAAGGTGTAGTGCAGCGGATGAAGGTTCAACATAGCATGGATGTCATCAAACCGCAGGACAATCGTACGCCCGATGGAGTTATCCACAAAGCCCTTGCCCTCGGCACCTTGGCCCACGAAAACCGGGTATGCCACATCCTTCTCTCTGAGACGCCGCTTCTCCAAAGAAAGAACATTGTCAGGCAGACTCCGTATAGCACCGGTTGCAGCATTGAGCATATTTGTCGGTAGCATCGCCCTACCCGCCACATGCACCCTCCTCGAGATATCCTCAGGTGAAGGTGGCCCGTCCTGAGCAGGGATCGTACTCGGTGCCGGCTGGCCCGCACCCTTGTTAGTCTTTCTTTTGCGTGCCTTCTTCTTCTCCTGTAATGGGACCGAGTTCTGCTCACAGACCGCCTTCTTGAGTGTGTTGGGGCTGATAATATTTCGCACCTCGCCTATCTCGAGGCTCGGTGAAGTCGGCAGTTGAGGCGTCTCACGAGAGCTGAACGGCAGATGGCGCTGTTGCAACTTGGCTTCTCCGCGGTACCAGCTAGATCGCGCCGTCTTTTGTTGGGTTGGGTTCTTGAGAAGGAGGCCCCATGAAGTCGCCACCGTACCCATGATCGGCAAAATCTTGATCGGCGTTGGCAAATGTATCGTCGTCGTCGTCGTTACGATCCTGTGCCATATGCATGTTTGGATCCAGTGGCATAGGGATGTCCGGCACCGTTGCGGTGGTCTTGCCATGGGGCCGACTTGGCGCCGGCACAACTGGCGGTGTTGTCTTTCGGGTGGTGTCCCCCGCCCCCAAACGAATCTGGCTCTTCGTCCAAAGCAGGGGCTAGCTCAGGCAGGCGCTGAGGGTCATCACTTCATCATCGTCGGCCCTGACGGGTCGAATCGGAGGTAACAACTCGTCGCAGCCTGGCAGCACCCGAACCAGTTCAACCCTAAACAAGTTGGGTGGCATCTGGGTACCGTGGAACAAGGGGTTGCCCGGTTGAACGATTTTGCCCTTGGCGACATCGACCAACTCGTTGTTCACGAAGTGCAGGAGAGTGCACGGAACGTCGGCGGCGCCCTGCGAAAACATGTAGGGCGTTAGGGATGCCCAGTCAAAGGCAAGGAGATAAATTCCTCGACTGAGAGAGGCTTAATTAGTTACCGTGATGATGGCGTCGAGCTCGGCTAATGTCGAGGCACCGCCAACGGCGGCGCACGATTGACGGAGGGGCCGCTTGCTGCAGAGGTGCCGGCGGCGTACACCGGGTGCATTAAGCTCCCATGCGGCGTCGGAGACACCAATGCCGCCTCGCCGGAGACACCAATGGCCCCGCCATCGCATTCTGCGAGTTGCTGGCCGTGAAGCTAGGAATCGGGGCGGCCTGTTGGCCGCCCGCAATCCACGCACTCAACCCCTGGATCAAGGTAGGCACAATGGCGGTGATCGTCGCTCCGAGTTGTTGTTGCACTTGCTCTTGGACAATCTCCGAGAATCCGCCACATGTGCCTTGAGTTCTTGAACCTCGCTACCGGGCTTTCCGAGCTGGTCTTTTTCTCCTTCCGCACACCAGCGGTATAGTATGACCCCATTTTGTGGACAAGCCTTTGCCGGCCACCACGACCAGCCGACGTCGACTTCTTGAGCTTATCCTTGTTCTTCATTACATTCAACGCCCTATTTAGAGTGGTGTCCCAAGGGTTGCTCTTAGTCGACCCAGCGCTCTGCTTTTCGATCGCTGCGGAAGGAATGTGAACCATTTAGAAATTTGGCTTCATTAATTAGAATGCAACCATATGGAGCTAATTACCCTGGGGGTGGTATTCCTTACAAGAACAACCTCAAGCGCCCTGGTCTTCGGATCCGTGGTAAGCTCCTTCGGTTTCGGGTCCTTCTTATGCGGGCCCTGACAAAGTTCCTGGTCTGCTTGTCACCGTATTTATCGAAGAGGGGCGGTAGGCCTTGCTCGGCACGCTCCGCATCCTCCTTGTCCCATATAGGCTCCGCCACTCTGTAACCGCCGGGACCGAGTGTGTGTTCCCCTAAGTTCAGCTCCCGCATTTCTTTCCCCCACTGACTTGATTCGGAGTTTGCGGTGCTCGAGCAATTGATCTTGAAGTCGTTGTAGTCATCTTCGGTGATCGAAGGATTTTTCTCCTTGATCTTCTCATAACTCTCACCTTTCTCGATCATTCTCTTCACATTGCTTTTCCAAGTAGACGGGGCCTTGCTCATCTTCGTGAGGGCAGCATTGTTCACTTTATTACCTTTGAGTCTTGTGTTTGCAAATTCAGCGGGGAACTTGTATCGTTCGTGCAGCTTCGTGAAGAGGAGGTTGTGCAAATTCCCTCGATCAGGATGCCTCAGGTTCTTGGTGTTGATCGAGACGGTGCTCCGGAGAATGCACCGGAGCTGAAGCGAGTACCCCTTGACTATTCGTTCGGGCGCCGTTGGATTCCCGTCGGAGTCCACTTGATAACTTCCTCCTTGAGGGTGCGGAGCACGGTCGGGCGCCAGTCCTTCCGTTGCCTCTTCGGTTGGCTGCCATACGTAAATGCGCCGCCATCATCAATGGTGGCATCCTCGGCGGCACCATCGGTGGTGGCATCGGTGGGGTCATCCTCGGCGGTACCATCGGTGGTCTCGGGATCGGTGGGGAAAGGCGGCGTCCTCATACAAGTGAGGTTGTTCCTCCATCTCCGGGACAGCTCGAGAATGCCTTGCCGCCCGAACCCCGGCCTCATCGTTGTTGGCCATGTTTCTCTCTAAATAGGAACAAAGTTTGGTCAAAAGTTGGTTATTGTCAAGGAACAAGATCATGGTCTCATCATTTAGGGTTTGTCGACACGAGGCATCCTAAAAGCTAAGCTTTTATCATTGAGGGTTTTTCGACGCCGAGGCACCCTAAAAGCCTAAGCTTTCATCATTAGTCACAAGTACCCGGCCCATGCATTAGTCACAAGTACCCCATATGTCCTATTTTCAGCAAAGTCATGCTAAAATTCACGGAAAATTTCAGCATGACCTTTGCTGAAAATAGGACATATCAAATACCAATTCTTTGGAACGGAAGTTAATCGACATTCCAGCAAACTCAAGGGCCTCTCGGTGGACAAGGCAAAAATGCCTCCATCACAACATGGAAAATACATTGGCATGTGAAGAGGTGAAACAATATATGCATCTCCAAGCGGTATCATTCAACATTTTGGACAAACCACTACAAGCAATCTTTGGATCGTAATGTTTTTTACACATAACTGCTAAAACCCTAGGAGTTAACCGAGCCACCAAAAGAATGTGGACTTAAAAGAGAGAGTCACAGACGGTGACATGATACATTTTCATAAAATTAGCTAGTTTTACTTATGGTGCACAAAGGAACAAATCTGTAGTGCACTTAGAAAAAATGAGCACCATAAAACAAGAAGACTCGTTTCAGGTAAGCGGAAGATGTCGGCTACATCAAGTGGAGGCAAAAACAAGTGTAATTGCAAATGAATGCAAACCACGTTAAGACTTAAGCGCTAAGTAATCATCATATTTTTTAATCATCGAGTACAAAATTTAAATTGAATTAGCCTACATAGCAAATAAGAACTAAATTGGTTGATCTTTAACTTAATGGGAGCGATTGCGAATGGACTCAAATATCAGTTAACCTGGTATTTTCACCCACAACTCATTGTAAGGTGATATGCCTAGCAAATAAGAACTACAACAGTAAAAAATCCACCAATGATGGACCTGCAGGGCACTACGCTTAATTGATCCTGGCAATAAAGCTAGCACCACTTGTCTGATACATACAGGATTACGAGATACCAAGACCAAACTTGCGGCGCATAGGGCGTGAATCCTAGGAGCACACTTGAAAACAGCTCCACTAACAGTGATCCCGGTACTCCGGACATTGGAGCGGTGCATGATAAATTTTGTGTAAAAATGCTCACAAGTTCACAGGACTCTCTCTATTCATCTCTACTTGATCATATAAATTTTGTGTAAAAATGCTCACAAGTCGGAAGCAGTTTTCAGCTGACAAAACCAGTTCACCATAAATGTCATTGTGCATTTGAAAATCAGATGCCCCCCTCCCCCTCTTGTTTTAGTGATAAAGTATTAGATTGATAGATTGTTGTTACAATTTTTCTACTGTTGTTGTTTGATCCATGTTTCCTATCTTGATTAATACAATGTAATGGTTCTTCTCATCCTTATTAAATCCAACCAATTCAGAAACTATTAGCGCCCCAAGATTTGTTGTTTTAATCCCTGTTTCCTGTCTTGATTAATAAATGCACGCTAGTTTTGATGTTTCCCGACTTGTGTTTTCGCAGCCTGTACAAAAGACTTTATCTCTAGAAAAAAGCATATTGGCTGCCCTGCCTGTTCATTAATTGTTTGAACTAAAACATCCTGAAGTCCTCATAAGTTTGGATGTTATATGGATGCATGTTTTGATCTGCTTCTTCTACAATTAGTGTGTTACTAAGATGCCAAAACTATTTATGCAGTATCCAGATTTAACATAGTTGTTGGGTAACGTAGTAATTTCAAAGTTTTCCTACGCACACACAGGACCATGGTGATGGCATAGCAACGAGAGGGGAGAGTGTAGTCTACGTACCCTCGTAGACCAAAGCGGAAGCGATCACAACGTAGAGGAAGTAGTCGTACGTTCTCCTCGCGATCCTGCCGATCCCAGTGCCGTTACTCCGGCACCTCCGAGTCGATGAAGACGTAGAGGAAGTAGTCGGAAGATCTCCTCGCGATCGGCCGATCCCAGCGCGTTACTCCGGGGCCTCCGAGTTCTTGGCACACGTTCAGCTCGATGGCGCTCCTCGGGCTCCGATCCGAGCAAAGCTCCGGGAGAGGGAGTTCCACAAGACGACGGCGTGGTGAAGATCTTGATGTTTCAACTACGCAGTGCTTCTCCTAAGCACCGCTAGGATATGACTGAGGTGTAATATGGTGTAGGGGCACCGCACTGCGGCTAAGGAACGATCTCAAGGATCAACTTGTGTGTCCTAGGGTGCCCCCACCCCGTATATAAAGGAGGGAGGGAGGAGGTGGCCGGCCACAAGGGGCGCACCATAGGGAGGAAACCTACTCCAAGTAGGTTTCCTCTCTTTCCTTATCTTATTTGGAGGGAAAGGAAGGAGTACTAGTATTAGGAAGTAGTACTAGTAGTAGGAATAGGAAGAGGGAAGGAGAAAGGAAAGGGGGCGGCCCCCTCCCCAGTCGGATTGGGCTTGGGGCGCGCCCTCCCTTGTTCCTTCTCCCTTCCTCCTACATGGGCCCAATAAGGCCCATATACCTCCCGGGGGTTCGGTAAACTCCCGAGCTCCAAACTTCTCCGGAACCTTTCCGGTGTCCAAATATATCCGTCCAATATATTAATCTTTATGTCTCGACCATTTCGAGACTCCTCGTCATGTCCGTGATCATATCCGGGACTCGAACAACCTTGGTACATCAAAATACACAAACTCATAATATAACCGTCATCGAAACCTTAAGCGTGCGGACCCTACGGTTCGAGAACAATATAGACATGACCGAGACACATCTCCGGTCAATAACCAATAGCGGGACCTGGATGCCCATATTGGTTCCTACATTTTCTACAAAGATCTTTATCGGTCAGACCGCATAACAACATACGTTGTTCCTTTTGTTATCGGTATGTTACTTGCCCGAGATTCGATCGTCGGTATCCAATACCTAGTTCAATCTCGTTACTGGCAAGTCTCTTTACTGCTCCGTAATACATCATCTCACAACTAACTCATTAGTTGCAACGCTTGCAAGGCTTATGTGATGTGTATTACCGAGAAGGCCCAGAGATACCTCTCCAGAGCAATCGGAGTGACAAAACCTAATCTCGAAATACGCCAACCCAACAAGTACCTTTGGAGACACCTGTAGTACTCCTTTATGATCACCCGATTACGTTGTGACGTTTGGTAGTACCAAAGTGTTCCTCCGATGGCAGGAGTTGCATAAGCTCATAGTTATAGGAACATGTATAAGTCATGAAGAAAGCAATAGCAATATACTAAGCGATCAAGTGCTAAGCTAACGGAATGGGTCATGTCAATCACATCATTCTTCTAATGAGGTGATCCCATTAATCAAATGACAACACATGTCTATGGTTAGGAAACATAACCATCTTTGATTAATGAGCTAGTCTAGTAGAGGCTTACTAGTGACTTATCTGTTTGTCTATGTATTCACACATGTATTATGTTTCCGGTTAATACAATTCTAGCATGAATAATAAACATTTATCATGATATAAGGAAATAAATAATAACTTTATTATTGCCTCTAGGGCATATTTCCTTGATCTCCCACTTGCACTAGAGTCAATAATCTAGATTACTCATTAATTTTTCTAACTCCCATGGAGGCTTGGTGCTGATCATGTTTTTCTCGTGGAAGAGGCTTAGTCAACGGGTCTGCAAGCGTTCAGATCTGTATGTATTTTGCAAATCTCTATGTCTCCCACTTGGACTTGGTCCCGAATGGAATTGAAGCGTCTCTTGATATGCTTGGTCCTCTTGTGAAATCTGGATTCCTTTGCCAAGGCAATTGCACGATATTGTCACGAGAAGATCTTCATTGGTCACGATGCACTAGGTATAACACCTAGATCGGAAATGAACTCTTTCATCCAGACTCCTTCATTTGCTGCTGGAAGCAGCTATGTACTCCGCTTCACATGTAGATCCCGCCATACGACGCTTTGTTTAGAACTGCACCAACCGACAGCTCCACCGTTTAACAAAAACACGTATCCGGTTTGCGATTTAGAATCGTCCGGATCAGTGTCAAAGCTTACATCGGCGTAACCATTTACGACTAGCTCTTTGTCACCTCCATATCTGAGAAACATATCCTTAGTCCTTTTCGGGTATTTCAGGATGTTCTTGACCGCTGTCGATTGATCCACTCTGGATTACTTTGGTAACTTCCTGCCAAGCTTACAGCCTAAGCATACGTCAGTGCGGTACACTGACATTGCATATATGATAGAGCCTATGGCTGAAGCATAGGGAACATCTTTCATTTTCTCTCTATCTTCTGCTTTGTGGTCGGGCATTGGGTCCGACTCAATCTCACACCTTATGTCTGGTAAAAACCTTTCTTTGCACGATCCATTTTGAATTTCTTCAAAACTTTATCAAGGTATGTGCTTTGTGAAACTCCAATTAAGCGTCTTGATCTATCTCTATAGATCTTGATGCCCAATATGTAAGCAGCTTCACCAAGGTCTTTCATCGAAAAACTCTTGTTCAAGTATCCCTTTATGCTATCCAGAAATTCTATATCATTTCCGATCGGTAATATGTCATCTACATATAATATCGAAATGCTACGAGCTCCCACTCACTTTCTTGTAAATACAGGCTTCTCCAAAAGTCCGTATAAACCCAAATACTTTGATCACACTATCAAAGCGTTTATTCCAACTCCGAGATGCTTGCACCAGTCCATAAATGGATCGCTGGAGCTTGCACACTTTGTTAGCTCCCTTTGGATCGATAAAACCTTACGGTTGCATCATATACAACTCTTCTTCGAAAACCCATTCAGGAATGCGGTCTTTACATCCATTTGCCAAATTTCATAATCATAAAATGCGGCAATTGCTAACATGATTCGGACAGACTTATGCATCGCTACGGGTGAGAAGGTCTCATCGTAGTCAATCCCTTGAACTTGTCAAAAACCCTTTGCGACAAGTCGAGCTTTGTAGACAGCAATATTACCGTCAGCGTCAGTCTTCTTCTTGAAGATCCACTTGTTTTCTATTGCTTGCCGACCCTCGGGCAAGTCAACCAAAGTCCACACTTTGTTTTCATACATGGATCCCATCTCAGATTTCATGGCCTCAAGCCATTTTGCGGAATCTGGGCTCACCATCGCTTCTTCATAGTTCGTAGGTTCATCATGATCTAGTAGCATGACTTCCGAACAGGATTGCCGTACCACTCACAGTGCGGATTTTATTCTGGTTGATCTACGAGGTTACGTAGTAACTTGATCTGAAGTTTCATGATCAACATCATCAACTTCCTCACTATTTGGTGTAGATATCGCATGAAACTGGTTTTACGTGATAAACTACTTTCAAATAAGGGAGAAGGTACGATTACCTCATTAAGTTCTACTTTCCTCCCACTCACTTCTTTCGAGAGAAACTCCTTCTCTAGAAAGGATCCATTCTTAGCAACAAATGTCTTGCCTTCGGATCTGTGATAGAAGGTGTACCCAACTGTCTCCTTTGGGTATCCTATGAAGATACATTTCTCTGATTTAGGTTCGAGCTTATCAGGTTGAAGCTTTTTCACATAAGCATCGCATCCCCAAACTTTAAGAAACGACAACTTTGGTTTCTTGCTAAACCACGATTCATAAGGTGTCATCTCAACGGATTTTGACGGTGTTCTATTCAGCGTGAATGCGGCCGTCTCAAGAGCATAACCCCAAAAGCGATAGCGGTAAATCTGTAAGAGACATCATAGATCGCACCATATCTAGTAAAGTGCGATTCTGACGTTCGGACACACCATTGCGTTGTGGTGTTCCGGGTGGCGTGAGTTGCGAAACTATTCCGCATTGTTTCAAATGTAGACCAAACTCGTAACTCAAATATTCGCCTCCACGATCAGATCGTAGAAACTTTATTTTCTTATTACGATGATTTTCAACTTCACTCTGAAATTCTTTGAACTTTTCAAATGTTTCAGACTTATGTTTCATTAAGAAGATATACCCATATCTGCTTAAATCATCTGTGAAGGTGAGAAAATAACGATATCCGCCACGAGCCTCAACATTCATTGGACCACATACATCTGTATGTATGATTTCCAACAAATCTGTTGCTCTCTCCATAGTACCGGAGAACGGGGTTTTAGTCATCTTGCCCATGAGGCACGGTTACGCAAGTGCCAAGTGATTCATAATCAAGTGACTCCAAAAGTCCATCAAGATGGAGTTTCTTCATGCGCTTTATACCGATATGACCTAAACGGCAATGCGACAAATAAGTCGCACTATCATTATCAATTCTGCATCTTTTGGTTTCAACATTATGAATATGTGTATCACTACTATCGAGATTCATTAAAAATAGACCACTCTTCAAAGGTGCATGACCATAAAAGATATTATTCATATAAATAGAACAACCTTTATTCTCTCGATTTAAATGAATAACCGTCTCGCATCAAACAAGATCCAGATATAATGTTCATGCTTAACGCTGGCACCAAATAACAATTATTTAGGTCTAAAACTAATCCCGAAGGTAGATGTAGAGGTAGCGTGCCGACCGCGGTTACATCGACTTTGGAACCATTTCCCACGCGCATCGTCACCTCGTCCTTTGCGGTGTTAAGCAATACGTAGTCACATTTGAGTTGCAAATATTAGCAACAGAACCAGTATCAAATACCAGTGCTACTGCGAGCTCTAGTAAGGTACACATCAATAACATGTATATCACATATACCTTTGTTCACCTTGCCATCCTTCTTATCCGCCAAATACTTGGGGCAGTTCCGCTTCCGTGACCCGATGCGCTTGCGGTAGAAGCACTCGATTTCAGGTTTAGGTCCAGACTTGGGTTTCTTCCCTTGAGCAGCAACTTGTTTGCTGTTCTTCTTGAAGTTCCTTCTTCTTCCCTTTGCCCTTTTCTTGAAACTAGTGGTCTTGTTGACCATCAACACTTGATGCTCTTTCTTGATTTCTACCTCCATGGCTTTTAGCATTGCGAAGAGCTCAGGAATTGTCTTAGTCATCCCTTGCATATTATAGTTCATCACGAAGCTCTTGTAGCTTGGTGGCGGTGATTGGAGAATTCTGTCAATGACACTATCATCCGGAAGATTAACTCCCAGCTGAATTAAGTGATTATTATACCCAGACATTTTGAGTATGTGCTCACTGACACAACTGTTCTCCTCCATCTTGCAGCTATAGAACTTATTGGAGACTTCATATCTCTCCATCCGGGCATTTGCTTGAAATATTAACTTCAACTCTTGGAACATCTCATATGCTCCATGACGTTCAAAACGTCGTTGAAGACCCGGTTCTAAGCCGTAAAGCATGGCTGCTTGAACTATAGAGTAGTCATCGACTTTGCTCGCCAGACGTTCACAACTTGGCGTTGCTCTCTCTGCAGCACTGGCACCCAGCGGTGCTTCCGGGGCGTAATTCTTATGCAGCAATGAGGATAATCCTCAAATTACGGACCCAGTCCGTGTAATTGCTACCATCATCTTTCAACTTTGCTTTCTCAAGGAACGCATTAAAATTCAACGGAACAACAAAGACGAGCCATCTATCTACGATGAAACATAGACAAGCAAAATACTATCGGTACTAAGTTCATGATAAATTTAAGTTTTAATTAATCATATTACTTAAGAACTCCCACTTAGATGCAGACATCTCTCTAGTCATCTAAGTGATCACGTGATCCAAATCAACTAAACCATAACCGATCATCACGTGAGATGGAGTAGTTTTCAATGGTGAACATCTTATGTTGATCATATCTACTATATGATTCACGCCGACCTTTCGGTCTCCGTGTTCGAGGCCATATCTGCATATGCTAGGCTCGTCAAGTATAACCTGAGTATTCTGCGTGTGCAAAACTGGCTTGCACCCGTTGTAGATGGACGTAGAGCTTATCACACCCGATCATCACGTGGTGTCTCTAAGACGCATTTAACTTTGGCAACGGTGCATACTCGGGAGAACACTACTTGATAATTTTAATGAGAGATCATCTTAAAATGCTACCGTCAATCAAAGCAAAATAAGATGCATAAAGGATAAACATCACATGCAATCAATATAAGTGATATGATATGGCCATCATCATCTTGTGCTTGTGATCTCCATCTCCGAAGCACCGTCATGATCACCATCGTCACCGGTAGCGACACCTTGATCTCCATCGTAGCATCGTTGTCGTTCGCCATCTATTGCTTCTACGACTATCGCTACCGCTTAGTGATAAAGTAAAGCAATTACGAGGCGTTTGCATTTCATACAATAAGCGACAACCATATGGCTCCTGCCCGATTGCCGATAACTTCGGTTACAAAACATGATCATCTCATACAATAAAATATGGCATCACGTCTTGACCATATCACATCACAACATGCCCTGCAAAAACAAGTTAGACGTTCTCTACTTTGTTGTTGCAAGTTTTACGTGGCTGCTACGGGCTGAGCAAGAACCGTTCTTACCTACGCATTAAAACCACAACGATACTTCGTCAAATAGAATCCGTTTTAACCTTCTCAAGGACCGGGCGTAGCCACTTTTCAGTTCAACTAAAGTGAGAGAGACAGACACCCGCCAGCCACCTTTAAGCACGAGTGCTCGTAGCAGTGAAACCAGTCTCGCGTAAGCGTCTGGCGTAATGTCGGTCCGGGCCGCTTCATCTCACAATACCGCTGAACCAAAGTATGACATGCTGGTAGGCAGTATGACTTGTATCGCCCACAACTTGCTTGTGTTCTACTCGTGCATATGACATCAACGCATAAAACCAGGGTCGGATGCCACTGTTGGGTAACGTAGTAATTTCAAAGTTTTCCTACGCACACACAGGACCATGGTGATGGCATAGCAACGAGAGGGGAGAGTGTAGTCTACGTACCCTCGTAGACCAAAGCGGAAGCGATCTGGCGTAGAGGAAGTAGTCGTACGTTCTCCTCGCGATCCTGCCGATCCGGTGCCGTTACTCCGGCAACTCCGAGTCGATGATGGCGTAGAGGAAGTAGTCAGACGTTCTCCTCGCGATCCAGCCGATCGGCGCCGTTACTCCGGCGCCTCCGAGTTCTTGGCACACGTTCAGCTCGATGGCGCTCCTCGGGCTCCGATCCAGCAAAGCTCCGGGGAGAGGGAGTTCCGTCGGCCTGACGGCGTGGTGGACGATCTTGATGTTTCACCGGCAGGGCTTCGCCTAAGCACCGCTTCTGATATGACCGAGGTGGAATATGGTGGAGGGGCACCGCACACGGCTGAGAGCGATCTCAAGGATCAACTTGTGTGTCCTAGGGTGCCCCCCACCCCGTATATAAAGGAGGGAGGGAGGAGGTGGCCGGCCACAAGGGGGCGCACCATAGGGAGGAAACCTACTCCAAGTAGGTTTCCTCTCTTCCTTATCTTATTTGGAGGGAAAGGAAGGAGTACTAGTATTAGGAAGTAGTACTAGTAGTAGGAATAGGAAGAGGGGAAGGAGAAAGGAAAGGGGGGCCCCCCTCCCCAGTCGGATTGGGCTTGGGGCGCCCCCTCCCTTGTTCCTTCTCCCTTCCTCCTACATGGGCCCAATAAGGCCCATATACCTCCCGGGGTTCGGTAACCTCCGGAGCTCCAAACTTCTCCGGAACCTTTCCGGTGTCCAAATATATCCGTCCAATATATTAATCTTTATGTCTCGACCATTTCGAGACTCCTCGTCATGTCCGTGATCATATCCGGGACTCGAACAACCTTGGTACATCAAAATACACAAACTCATAATATAACCGTCCTTGAAACCTTAAGCGTGCGGACCCTACGGTTCGAGAACAATATAGACATGACCGAGACACATCTCCGGTCAATAACCAATAGCGGGACCTGGATGCCCATATTGGTTCCTACATTTTCTACAAAGATCTTTATCGGTCAGACCGCATAACAACATACGTTGTTCCTTTTGTTATCGGTATGTTACTTGCCCGAGATTCGATCGTCGGTATCCAATACCTAGTTCAATCTAGATTCTTGGCAAGTCTCTTTACTCGTTCCGTAATACATCATCTCACAACTAACTCATTAGTTGCAATGCTTGCAAGGCTTATGTGATGTGTATTACCGAGAAGGCCCAGAGATACCTCTCCGACAATCGGAGTGACAAAACCTAATAATCTCGAAATACGCCAACCCAACAAGTACCTTTGGAGACACCTGTAGTACTCCTTTATGATCACCCGATTACGTTGTGACGTTTGGTAGTACCAAAGTGTTCCTCCGTAAACGGGAGTTGCATAAGCTCATAGTTATAGGAACATGTATAAGTCATGAAGAAAGCAATAGCAATATACTAAGCGATCAAGTGCTAAGCTAACGGAATGGGTCATGTCAATCACATCATTCTTCTAATGAGGTGATCCCATTAATCAAATGACAACACATGTCTATGGTTAGGAAACATAACCATCTTTGATTAATGAGCTAGTCTAGTAGAGGCTTACTAGTGACTTATCTGTTTGTCTATGTATTCACACATGTATTATGTTTCCGGTTAATACAATTCTAGCATGAATAATAAACATTTATCATGATATAAGGAAATAAATAATAACTTTATTATTGCCTCTAGGGCATATTTCCTTCAATAGCTTCCTGTAATCTCTTTAAAATTCTGAAGTCCTGATATGTTTTTGATGTTCAGATGCACATTTTTGTCTACTTCATCTGGAATTAGTGTATCACCAATATTCAAAAACCGATAATACACTATCAAGATTGAACATAGCTTGCTGTGATTTCTTCCAGATTCAGCCTGCACGTACTTCACCACTTCTTTGTATCGATTCGGTCGGTATAGATGATATTGTGAATATGAAACTGAAGCACAAACTTCCCTCTCGCATTTTGTTTTATAAAATCACAGCCTAATATAGCATCCTTGAGGTTTGGTACCTAATATTTTCAACAGCAGCAAAACCAGTTTATGGCCCCAACCGAAACCTAGGGGGCATGAAATCGGGTGGATTGGGCGGGGATGGGGGCGATTTGGTACCTCGAGGCAGTGGTCGCGGTCATAGATGCAGCGGGCGTTGATGAGGAGGTCGCCAAGGGCGTGGAAGATGTCGTGGCCGTCGGGGGGCCCGAAGTCGAAGTCCTGGTCGGCGAGGACGTTGGCGATGTAGGAGACGATGAGCCAGTGCGGCGCGGTGCTTCACCGGCGGCAGACGGGGAGAGGCAGGGGAGGCGGACGCGGCGGTGGCGAGCTGGTACTTGCGGACGCAGGCGTGAAGGCGGCGTCGAGGCGGCGTCGGGGTGTCGAGGCGGCGCTGGGCGGCGGCCGAGGCGGCGGGCAGCGTCGGGCAGCGTCGAGGCGGCGGGGCGATGGCGTCGGAGAGGAGAGGGAAGGGATCGAGGGCGAGGGAGAGAGAGGGATAGGTTTGGGCGGCGGGGAGGAAACATGGATGGGGCGGCACAATACTAATGGCGCACCACCCTCGGGTGCGCCATAAGTAAATCCATACTAATGGCGCATCTCGCCGGGTGCGCCATTAGTATTTTTTATTTCTGCTCGAGCCAACAGGTTATCTTCCACGTGACCTGATCCACATCAAGTTCCTCTACTAGCTCGACTAAATCGTGAGCCATTTCTCAAACCAGGAGGTCCTGGGTTCGATTCCCAGGCTCCACAATTTTTTTATGCATTTAAAATGCTGTTTGATACTTATTTGTGTTCAAATATGTTCAAACTTGTTTAAATCATAATAGTAATATTTTTTTTATAAGACAGTAATAATTTTTTTAAAAATATCACCAAACAGTAATGCCGGTGGAGCGGGGGAGGGCGCGGGGGGTGCGGGGGGTCGGCGGCGACGGTTGAGTAGGGGAGGGGTGCGGGGGATCGGGACGGCGCTTGAGTAGGGGAATCGAAGGTGCGGGGTCGGCGGCGGGCCGGTGGACTGGGGTGCTTTCGGCGGCGAGGGACGGATCTGGCGAGGTGGGATAGCGATCGAGATGGAGGGACAATTTTTTTATGCATTTAAAATGTTGTTTGATACTTATTTGTGTTTAAATATGTTCAAACTTGTTTAAATCATAATAGTAATAATTTTTATAAGACAGTAATAATTTTTAAAAATATCATCAAACAGTAATGCCGGTGGAGGCGGGGAGGGTTGCGGGGGTGCGGGGGTGTGGCGGGCGGTTGAGTAGGGAGGGTGCGGGGTCGGTGAGGCGCTTGAGTAGGGGAATCGAGGTGCGGGGGTCGGGCGGCGGCCGGTGGATCGGGGTGCTTTCGGCGAGGGACCGGATCTGGCGAGGTGGGATAGCGATCGAGATGGAGGGGGATCGAGATCGAGTGTCCATGAAATTTAAAAATATTCATGATAGTTCAAAAAGTGCCCATGAAATACAATCGAGAAATGAAGGCTACGATTTAAATACAATCGATCTTAGCTAGCTATCTGTTCACAATCTTCTTTCCCTTCTTTTTCGCAAATGGAGTTCTTACGTGGAACGGACGTCCTTTATGTAGGGTGGTCCTGCTTCTTCTTGTGGTGTATGCTGCTACTTCATCATCGTCGTCATGTTCGATCCTCGGGTCGCCGTACTTGTCGAAGTCTTGCTCATTGGCTACTCCATCCGTTCCGATGATCTTCCTTTTGCCTCTCCTCACGACAACACGACTGGGCTTTGGCGGGTCGGTAATGAAGAAACATTGGTCCACTTGGGAAGCCAGTACCCATGGCTCATTTTTCGCGGTGACGTTTGCGCCCGCGGTCTTGGATTTGGCTTTGGGTATAACCATGGTGGTGAAATATCGGTCTTCTTTTAGCACGCTCTTGGCCCATCTGACACGGAACGTCGGCACCTTCTCTCCAGCGTAGCTCAGCTCCAGATCTCCTCGATCCTTCCGTAGTATCTGTCCTTGTCATTACGGTGTAGGATTCCATCGTTACCCGGAGTTACGATAACCATCGCTCTTCATGTCCTTGGCCTCGGTGTAGAATGTGTAGCCGTTGATATCGTACGCCTCATAGGTCATCAGGTTGTGCTCGGCGCCCTGTGACAAGGCGAATATGAGTTGTTCTTCCGCGGAAGAATCCTCATGTAAAGAGTACGACAGAAGCTCCTGCTTGAACCAACACATGAAACATGAGTTGTGCTCTTTGAGTATATCTCCTTCCGTCGTTTGTTGGCCTCGGTCATTGTACGTCTTCTCAATAAAGGTTTTGTGCTGTACCACCCAAGGATCGACCACGTCTATGTGTTGTAGCGCGACTAGGTTTGCTCTTTCAAAGTCGGCGAGTTGACCCTCGAAGTCGACATGCATTTCACGGCGACCCTCACGGTGACCCCATCCAGCGAGCCTGCCGAGGTGCTGTTGACGGGCAGACCAGCGGGGTTCTCGATGCCTAGATAATTAAATGCGATGGGATATGCACTCTTGATTGAAAAGCTCACGGCTATACTTCCCTACGGGCGTGACATGTTCGAACGTATCCTTTGATGACACCATTCATCCTTTCGAGCGGCATCATGCTGTGCGAGGAACGTCGGCCCGAGTTGGATGATATCCTCCATGATATGGACCAGCAGATGCACCATAACGTCGAAGAATGCGGGCGGAAGTACATCTCAAGGTCGCATAGTATCACCACGATCTCTTCCTGTAGCCTTCGAGTTGCCTCAAGCCAATCGACTTCCGAGATGGCGTCGAAAAGATGCATAGGCCAAATAGCGTTTCACGGACGTGCGCGTCCATGATCCCACGGATTGCAACTGGAAGTATCTGCGTCATCGACGCGTGATGATCGTGAGACTTCATCCCATTGAACTTCGCTCACTGGGTCTAGGTATCTGCTTATCTTCCCCGCGTAACCGTAAGGAAGTTTTTACTCCTAGGAGGCAGGTGAAAAACTGCTCGATCTCCTCCTGACTTAGAGTGAAGCACGCGGGAGGGTAGTCATTTCCTGTCTTCTTGGCCTTTTTGCCTTGGCGACGACTTTCTGTGTCCTGCTTCGCCTCATCATCATCATCATCATCATCATCATTAGCGTGAAGCTCCTGCCTGATGCCCATTGATTTCAAGTCTGCCCTTGCTTTCGGCCCATCTTTGGTCCTCTATGGCATGTTGAGCAGGGTACCAAGCAGACTCTCGCAATTCTTCGTGATATGCATGACATCAAGGCTGTGAGGCACACGGTGGATCTTCCAGTACGGCAAGTCCCAGAAAACAGACCTCGTTTTCCATACCTTCAGCAGCGGCTCTGGCGCCTTTCGCTTCTTTCCCGGCTCTGGCGCCTTTTGCTTCTATCGCGGCAGTGGGTAGTCTTTCCAATTTTTGAACAGCTTGTCTATTTCCTCGCCGCTCCTCGTACACGGGCGTTTTCGGGGTTCGGTTTCACCATCGAACAGATCCTTGCGTTTCCTCCACGGGTCATTGTCGCGAAGCCACCTTCGATGTCCCATGAACACGGTTTTCGAAGACCTGGGATCTCTATCTAGCTGGCAATACGTTGTGTCATCCATGCACCTTACGCATCCAGAAAATCCGTGGACTACCTGCCCGCGAGATATCCAGAATCGAGATAGTCGTGCACCGTCGTGAGCGGTGCAGCTCTCATAGGGAAATATTCTTTCTCTGCGGCGTCCCACGTATTGGCTGGCGTTTTCCAAAGCGTGTCAAGCTCCTCTTTCGGCAGCCCCAGATCTGATTGATGTCGTTCCCTGGTTGTTTTGGCCCTTCAATTAGCATACTCATGTGAATGTACTTCCTCTTCATGCACAACCAGGGGGGAAGGTTGTACATCCACACAAACACAGGCCAGGTTCTATGTGTGCTTCTCTGGCTGCCAAACGGATTGACTCCATCGGTGCTCGCACCCAGCATGATGTTCCTTGGATCGTTCCCAAATTCTGAGTCTTCGAAGTTCAACTCTTGCCACTGGCTCGCATCCTTAGGGTGACTCAGCATCTTGTCTTTTTTATCTATCTCCGGATCATTTGCGTCATCTTCTTGCTTCTTCTCCTCCCTATCCACGTGCCAACGGAGGAGCTTTGCTACCTTAGGGTCCGCGAAATACCGCTGCGAGCGAGTCATCGGAAAGTACCACACCACTTTTCGAGAATCTTTCTTCCTCTTCTTGTATCGAGTGACGCCGCACACCGGACATATGGTAGACTCCGCGTGCTCGTCCCGATAAATGATGCAATTGTTCATGCACACATGGTATTTCACATGCGGTAAATCCTGAGGACACACGATTTTCGTCGCCTCCTCCAAACTGGTCGGGCACTTGTTCCCCTTGGGAAGACGTTCGTGCTAGAACGACATGTTCTCGTCGAAACATGCGTCGGTCATTTTGTGTTTTACCTTCATCTCCAGAGCCATGAGCGTTACTTTCAGGTGGGTATCCTCGGGCCTGCATCCTTCATACAATGGAGTAACGGCGTCTAACTCAAGTTGATCCATCTTGGCTTTCTCTCGGCGGCAGCTCTTGCGTTATCCGTCTGCTTGAGAAGCAGCTCTTGAATATGAGGGTCCTGCACCCAGCCCATCGATGGTCCAGCGTAAATACGCTCCACCGGCATCATCATCTTCATGATCATGCCCATCGCCCCGCTTCGGCATCTTCCTCATCATCATGTCCTGCATCTTCTACATGATGATCGTATGCAACATCACCGTCGTGATCATCTCACAGGGATTCTTCGTCTTCTCGCCCGCCCGAGCCGCGGTGGTTGTCTTGCTACCCTTCCTCATTTCTTGCCCGGCCCCCATGAACGACTTCGTAGTCATCTTCATCACCTTGCCACTGATAGCCATCCATGAAACCACGCAAGAGTAGGTGGTCCCACACCTGCCCGGAATCCGGGTCCGCAATAAGGCTCTTCAGCTTGCATCTTCGACGCGGACATCTTATCTCCGTCTCGTTCTTTTGAAGCATCTGGGCCTTCGCGGACCTCAAAAACCTATTCACGATGCCTTCGGTCATCGTGCGGACCATGGTCGCTGCTGGGTAGAGCAAAAGCGATATTTTAGAACCAAGAAAAAATTTGGCATGACTTTCCTAAAAATAGGACCAAAAGAATGCTTAATGCCAAAATTCTTGCCGAAGCGGAAATGAATCAACATTACGGCAAAATATTGGCAACTATCGCATTTCAAATACGGTACACCTCCAAACACAAACACATATGCAACACCACAAACATATGCAACACAACGAACATACAAACATCTAGCTAGGCCATAAAAAGTGCATGTTCACATTGTTGTAGGGAGAACAACATAAAAATAGCTTCCCCCTAACTTACCTATTAAAACAAGGTAATTTAACCACTTAATTTGAATGAATCTATGGTGGACATGAGGTGAATAAGAGGAGGCACCCGAGAGAAGGAGGAGGTGGAGAATGAACTGGGAGAAAGTGAGTGTGGGTAGGAGAGGCTGTCCAAAATATCTTGTTGCTGCCCACTTACTAATGGCGCACCAGCACTAAATGCGCCATTAGTAATCCAGGTTACTAATGGCGCACCTTATGGCAGTGCGCCATTAGTAGTTTTGCAAAAAAAAATACTAATGGCGCCTTTGTTCTACGATGCCATTACTAGTTTAAACTAGTAATGGCGCACGGTTGTACAAAGGCGCCATTAGTAGTATTGCAAAAAAGGAATAAAAATATAATAAAAAAAACAACATTAGTGGCGCACTTTCCGGACGGGTGCGCCATTACTAGTTACAACTAGTAATGGCGCCTTTGTGTCCGAATGCGCCATTAGTATGTTTGGACAGGTGCGATAGTTCAAAAAAAATATTTTGATACTAATGGCGCACCTTGGGCCAGGTGCGCCATTAGTAGTTTCAACTCTAATAGCGTATCAGAAGGTGGTGCGCCATTAGTATATACTAATGGCGCACCCCTTGTCTGGTGCGCCATTAGTGTCAATCCCATCTATAGCCCTTTTTCTAGTAGTGTCTCAATAAGTATTTTATTGAAAAACCAGTCGTGACAAACTTGGTACCAGAGCCAGGCTGACTGTAGGAAGCCACTAGGTGCGATCGCTAATCGGTTATTAGCATAATAGTGTTAATTTATATTTTTGCAAATGTGGTCATTTTCGGACAGTCAGCATAAATTTATGATCTGACCATTCCGAATATTTGCCTACTTTTGTAGATGGCTACCAACGACTGTGAGTCATAGGTGTTCGCCAACGTGCCTGAGGGGTTCGTCAAGCTCCTCTCCTTCATCGTCCAGATCGCGATGGGGCCATCAGTGCGCCCAGTATTGACACTCTACCAGCACAAGATCAACGACAGTCTGTCCATGCACCAGGCCGCGGTGCAATTCAAGGGAGGGCGTGTTGAGTTATGCCGCTTTCGGTTCTTGGGGAGAGCCATGCCTACGGAGAGGCATGCTATGCAGATGGCTGCCCGTGAGGTGATAGCTCGTCTCTGGGATGTTCTTCCTTCGATGAAGACTCGTCGCTACCGCTACCTTCCATGCCACGTGCCATACACCTGTCACTACGCATTCGCTTGCCCCAGAGGAGAGCGAGACGAGGCTATCGAGATGCTTGTGGAGTACCTCCGGGCTCGAGGCAGCCTTCGACAACCTGGTGGGCGACCTTGTGGCTGCCCGCATGGACTCGATCCATGGCTGTGCCGCCAACAGGAGGGAGCTCCTGCACACCTCACCACCACTGACTTTCGTCTCATCCTCGGCATCTTATTCACCTACCATTCTCGCCATTGCTCGTCGCCTGCCTACCACTGAGGAGTTCAACCAAGTCATTGTGCCCACTTCAATCCGCACTGCACCACCTATTGCGTCCACCTATGGCGCCCGCTCCATCAACTCAGCGCAGCACTTCACGTCTGGAGCCTATTAGCGAGGAGGAGGTTGAGTCCCCAGCCTCACTGCGCCTCACCCTCGGCAGGCCAAGGGAGATCCTTACCATCTCCGACTGAGTACGCTTAGCCGCCATGCGATGTACCGACTTGTATGATATGTTTATATGTACATAGGTTGTGAGAAGTAGCTTGTTTGCGCATCATGTAGGAACTGGAGTGCACTAGCCTAAATAACATGTCAGGAATGTGTACGCATATCCTGAGTGATGTATTGTATAATTACTGCTTGCGTGTAAGATATGTAATGAGCAGTCCTTCTCCGTGCGCAATCGATTATTCTTTTGAAAAATCTTGGAGCATTTAAAATTTTCCCGTCTTTATAAATTTGTTGATTTTTGCGACTCAAATTCTTTCCTTATGAGTTTTACAAAATATATCCCCAGAGTGAAAAATGTCTTGTCCTTGGACGCGCTCCATGCCAAATCCGCCAGAGGAAAATTATGGCACACAAACAAGCAACAATTTCACACAGGGGCTGTCAATTCAATAGGGCAGTGAAACAACATTTTCCCAAGTATGCCGCCTTTATGAACAGAGTCAGCAACAACATCAGGAAATGATGAACCAAGTCATTAATATGGGAAATCATCGTGGACCGTATCAGCAGCAATCCAAATTTTCTGAGTTACAGAAGACGCGTCCCCCAACATTTACAAACCTCTTGAGGCCGATGATTGGCTTCGGGACATGGAAAGAAAATTAATTATTGCACAGTGTTCAGACCGTTAGAATGTACTATATGCACCGCACTATCTCACTGGAGCAGCTGCATCATGGTGGGAAAACTTCCTACACATGCACCCCAACGAAAATGGTATAACCTGGGAGGAGTTCAAAGAAGGTTTTCATGGGGTGCACATTCCTAAAAGTGTTATGAAGATCAAGAAAAGGGAGTTTGATGACCTCAAGCAGAGGACCATGATGGTGACGGAATACAACAGTCAGTTTACTCTATTGTCACGCTACGCCAATGAAGAACGTATGGTGAAAGCAAGAAGATGGAAAAATTCACGGACGGTCGGCACCCGGCGGCTTAAATGCCAACTGGTCGTGCACACCTTCCCGGATTTCAAAACACTGGTGGATAAGGCTATTACCTTGGAAAATGAGCGACGCAGCTTGGAGGATTTCCGCAAGCGCAAAAGGGACCAGACTACTCTTGCTCGCAACCATTGAAGCAAGACGGATTTTCAGAAAGGTGGGACACACAGACCCACGACAAATGTTTCACATCCAATCAAGAATTTCCATGCAAGGGACAAGGAGTTCACATATCGCCCACGCGTTACTTGCTACGCTTGTGGAGAAGAAGGACACTATGCCAAGCAGTTCCCCAAGCCAAGGAACTCGACCCCAAAGCCGAACAACGGTGGCAATAATTCAGCGCCCAAGCGAAACAACTTCAACCCCAATAACAACCACAGGAAGGGTCACCTGAACCACGTGACCAGAGAGGAAGCACAAAATGCCCCGGATATCGAGCTCGGTATGTTCCCTGTCAACACAATACCTGCCACGGTTTTGTTTGATTCTAGAGCTTCTCACTCGTTCATTTCGAAGAGATTTTCTTTGCAAAATAAATTTTCGATGCTTCCCTTGGAAAAATCCATGATCATCAAGTCCCCTGGGATTAAGCAAGTTACTCAGAGTTACTGCCAAGGTGTGGTTATTGAGTTTGAAGGATTGAAGTTTCACGCCAACCTTATTGTATTGGAAAATAAAGGAGTGGATGTCATCCTAGGGATGGATTGGTTAACCACCAACAAAGGTTTTATTGACTGCTTCAACCGGACCGTAATTCTCGCTCACCATCACGGGAAGACAATAAAAGTTTCAGGTCAAGAGAGACAAATATCTCGGCAACCGAGGTTGAACAAGGTGGACGTTTCTGAGTTAAGCAAAGTTCCAGTAGTGTGTGAATTTCCAGATGTATTTCCCGAAGAACTACCAGGCATGCCACCAGACCGAGAGATAGAATTCAGCATTGAATTAGCACCCGGAACCGCCCCCATTTACAAGAAACCATACAGAATGGCACCATCCGAGTTGGTAGAATTGAAGAAGCAAATAAAAGAATTCTTGGACAAAGGATATATCTGAGCCAGCTCCTCACCTTGGGGTTCACCAATTTTATTTGCCAAGAAAAAGGATGGGACACTAAGATTGTGTATAGACTATCGAGCACTTAACATGGTCACAATCAAGAACAAATACCCGATGCCACGGATAAATGATCTATTTGATCAGCTCGCTCAAGCCAAGGTTTTCTCAAAAGTTGACATAAGGTCGGGATACCATCAATTAAAAGTACGAACAGAAGATATCCACAAGAAAGCCTTCACCTCCAGATACGGACTATATGAGTTCACAGTAATGCCGTTTGGACTAACAAACGCCCCCGCATATTTTGTTCACCTCATGAATAAATTATTTATGAAGTTTATGGACAAGTTTGTTGTGGTATTCATCGGCGATATTACGATATACTCCAAGACACCGGAAGAGCACGCTTGAACATCTCGAGAATTGTACTAGGAGAACTCAGAAACATCAATTGTATGCCAAGTTCAGCAAATGTGAATTTTGGCTAAGACAGGTGGGTTTTACGGGCCACGCATCTTGACCCAAGAATGTATTGTCAGAGACCCGAAAAGGTCAAGGCCGTACTTTGGTTGGAAACCACCAGCCGGTAATAACGACGTCTGAAGTTTCTTGGGAATGGCAGGATACTACCGTAGATCTATTGAAGGATTATCCACCATAGCAATGCCAATGACGCAGTTACTCAAGAAGGATAATAAGTTTGAATGGACCGAAGCTTGCGAGAAAAGTTTCCAAGAACTAAATAGGAAATTGACGACAGCACCAGTATTAATGGTGCCAGACATACACAAGAATTTTGAGGTGTATTGTGACGCATCCCGAAAGGGCCTCGGATGCGTATTGATGCAAGAGGGCAAGGTAGTCGCGAATGTTTCCAGACAACTTCGCAAGCATGAAGAAAATTATCCTACTCATGACTTGGAGTTGGCAGCAGTCATCCATGCACTCAAAGAGTGGAGACACTTCCTACTTGGAAATCATTGTGAAATATACACAAACCATAAGAGCCTCAAGAATATTTTCGCACAACCAGAACTCAATTTACGGCAACGACGCTGGTTGGAATTAGTGAAAGATTATGATGTTGGAATCCACTATCATCCAGGAAAAGCAAATGTAGTGGCGGATGCTCTTAGTCGGAACCCCAGCTCGGACGACGACAACCTATCAAGGCTGAGACCTGAATTTCGGCAGGAGTTTACTAAACTCAACTTAATAATGGTCGCCGAAGGCAGTGTGTCGAATTTAGAAATACAGCCTACCCTGATAGAAAAGATTAAGGAGGCTCGGCATGGGCACCCCAGCATTGAAGGCATAAAAAGGAAAGTGAGTTTTGGCAAGGCCTCAGAATTCATCATAGACGAGCAGGGAATATTGTGGTACGGAGATAGGCTTTCCGTACCAAATATCAAGGACCTTAAACAGCAAATTCTAGTTGAAGGCCACACTGCTCCGTATGCAATCCATCCTGGAGGAACAAAAATGTACAAGGATCTTCATGAAAAAATTTGGTGGCACGGTATAAAAAGGGACATAGCCACGTTCATTACATGTTGTGACTCATGTCAACGCATCAAGGCAGAGCACCAGAAACCGGCCGGACTATTACAACCAAATAAGATACCCGAGTGGAAATGGGATGAGATTGGAATGGATTTTATTGTTGGACTACCTCGGTCACGACACGGGAATGATGCCATATGGGTCATCACAGATAGACTGACTAAGGTGGCACACTTCATCCCCGTGAAGACAACCCACACAACTCAGAAGCTTGCCAGGCTTTATCTTTCCCGTATCATCTGCTTGCATGGAGTTCCAAAGACGATAATATCAGACAGAGGCACTCAATTCGTCTCCCGATTTTGGGATCAATTACAACAAGCTCTGGGAACTCAACTGGCGTTTAGTACCGCATACCACCCCCAGACTGATGGACAAACTGAACGCGTAAACCAAATTCTAGAAGACATGCTGAGAGCATGTGTCCTCACCTATGGAACCAATTGGGAAGAAAGCTTGCCATACGCAGAGTTCGCATACAACAACAGTTACCAAGCCAGCTTGCAAATGGCACCATTTGAAGCTCTGTACGGGCGAAGATGTCGTACCCCGCTAAATTAGTCAGAAACAGGAGACAGCCATATCTTCGGCCCAGACATGCTCAAGGAGGTTGAGGAGAAAGTTAAGATAATTAGGGATCGACTCAAGACAGCTCAAATTCGACAGAAGAGTTATTACAATCAAAAACATCAAGGAGTCAGTTTTGAACCCGGTGAGTTTGTGTACCTACGAGTATCTCCTATGAGGGGCCTGCAACGATTCAAGGTTAAGGGGAAGCTAGCACCAAGATTAATCGGACCCTTCTATATAGCGGCACGAAGAGGCACGTTAGCCTACCAGCTAGACTTACCCGAAGAATTATCCGATGTCCACGACGTGTTCCACGTCTCGCAGTTGAGGAAGTGCGTGAAAAACCCAGAGAAGCAAGTATCCCATGAAGACATTGACGTGCAACCAGACCTCACCTACCGGGAACGTCCAATAAAAAATATTAAAGGAGTCTGAAAGGAGGACCTGACAGAAAACCATCAAGTTTTTCAGAGTTCAGTGGAGCAATCACACCGAGAATGAAGCAACTTGGGAAAGAGAGGATTTTCTTCGGACTTATTTGAGGATCAGCTGAAATCTCGGGGACGAGATTTTTCCTAAGGGGGTAGGTGTTGTGACACTCCAAAAAATTTTATTTAGTTTTCAAGAAAAACTTTGTTTGATTTGAAGAAGGTCATTTAAATCCTTCCAGAAACCTCTCTCTCTCTCAAAACTTTTCCCCATGGCAAGGATTTTATTTTTGTATCTTCTTCAACCCTGGTGTTTGGTTATTAAAAACCTTTCTTCTGATTTTCCCATCTCAAATATATTTTTGGAATTTATTTTATTTTAAGAAGAAACCCTAGGGGTTTTGGGGCTACTCTTTTGTTTTGAAACCATCCATTGTTTTACCATGCCTCATGTGATAAATTCTCCCAAAACCCCTCCCTCCACTTTGGGGCAACCCAAACATTCTGTTCCAACAGGTCCAACCCATTTTTGAATTTTATTTCATTTATTTTTTCCCCTAAAACAATTATGTCCATTATTCTAAGCCTAGATGATTTACAAAGGAAGTACCTGATTTCCTTTGAGTTTTGATCTCAAACCAACTCCTCTGGATAGTCCTTAGCACCCCCAACCTAGATCCATCAAGATCCACTCTTCCTCTATTCAAAATTTTCAAGTTTCAACCTCTGCAAGTTTGGACCAGATTCATCATTTTTGGTGAAATTCATATTTTCCTTTCTCCAAAAATTCCACCAAAATTCAGGCAGCCCCCAGGTGCTTTGAGAGACAACCACACCAAAGATCAGCCCCAGATAAATTTTTCTCATGCTTGAATCATTTCACCAAACACTTGGTCGGCACTGTTCCTGTGCATATTTAGAGATTCAGAGTTTTGTCAGTGTCGCTTTTTCGTCAGTGCCTTGTCATCGATCACCAATGCACCCTGGCGCGTTGCGCACGGCCTCTCATCCTTGACCAGAGCACCGCACGCTCTCTTGGACGGGCGCAGGTGTCGGTGGCGGCGAGCATCACCGACGCCGGCAGCTTCTGCGGTAGCAGAGCCACCCGTGGCGTGACCAGCGGAGCTAAGCGCCCATTTCGCTCGCCGTCGGCGCCGCCTAACGACAGGGCCTCCGCGTGGCCTTCTGCATGCCAGCACACACCGCAGCACCGTCGCCGTGGCCCGGTAAGCACAGGGCGTGCCGTCTGCCGCCGACGGGCCCACGCCGCCCCGTTCTGTCGAAACCACCCAAACACGCCTAATCCAACCAAGGTTAGCTTCTAAACAGAACCCGTGGACCTCCACGTTGATGCCCAACCCCCTAAACGCATACGACCAAACAACTGCGCCGCGTAACCATCGCCGGAGATCCCGTTCCACGGCCACCGCCTCGGATCGCCTATAAAGAGGTCCCGAGCTCGTTCTCGAGCACGCACCACCACCGCACCCCACGAACCCCGCCAAGCCACTAGGAGGACCTCGAGGAGGTCTCCTCCCCCAAGTCCGGCCGCCCCGATCCGCCTCGGCCACCAGCTCGATCCACTCCGGTGAGGCCATCCCCGCCTCCCAAACCTAGTCAGTAGTCTTCTCGTACACCCAGTGATCTAACCCAAGCAGCAATTTGACCTCCGCAGCCCTCCCCGACTAGATCCAACCTCACCCGAGCCGTCGTCCGCCGGAGCAAGGACCGCCGTCGACGTGGTGCTCGTCGACGACCACCACCACCACCCACCGACGCGGAAGGACACGCTGATCACGTAGGTACCCTCCGATCCTCTTAACTCGCCGTGGATCACCGTCGGCAACCACCGCAGCTCTCGGGCGCCGACGCGCTCTGTTTCTCCCCCCGTTTGAAATTTCAAACCTGACGGGTGGGACCCCTCGTCAGTCTTTTTTTTTGAACCATTTTCTGAAAACGCCTTTGGGCAGAATACGTCTCCCTTTGCAGTTCACGGCTTTTCAGCCGAAGCGTTTTCTGTTTTTATAAGGTGGCCCCTGGAAACTTTATGTTTCATTACAGATGAGTCCCTGGACTAAAACCTTTATATCTTTGAAACAGAAAATGATTTTTGATTGATTCTTTTTCTGTCATCTTTATTTTTCTGTCTAGTTTGTTTTCATATTTATTTGAAAAATATTTGGAACACTTTTTTGTGCACTCACGGTATTTACGTTAGTACGTATTTTCTTATACCGTGAATCTGGGAGGAGGTGATGAACCGCATAAACTTCACCAAGCTAGACTCCGACTACTCCGAACCAGGCAAGCATGTTTGAACTTTTTATATGATGAGTGTTTGTTGTATGTTTGCATTAAGTAGTTTCATGGCATATTTATGAGCATTTCGATAGATGTTATATTACATGCAAAGTTGAGGCAAGTGAGTTTCGAAAATCCATATGTTGTTGGATATGAGTTTGCATGGCCATGTGATGGCATGAGAATGGGTAAGATGGCAGTGTTGTAGCATGCCAGTCTTATGCTAGACTATTCAGACTCCAGTGTCATCATGAATCAAGTCACGTTTCCATCCGTTTTCCCTTCCTGTACTACCACATGTTTTCCGCAAGGGATATGGCTTAGTAAGTTGCAAACCTCTTTCCTGGTACACACCAAATAGAGAGGCAGTGATGAGGGTTCCATGCCCTGGATTAAAGCCAGTCATCCGGTCAGGGGCATGGGTGTTTCGGTTGGGACCGAGAGGGGGCACCCTTAGAGCGCCAGATATAAATTTGATCCCATGCTATTCGAGGTTGTGATCTCCCGTCTCAAAGTTTTTCTTGAATGTTGTCTAGGGTGATTCCTGGCATCGTGAGGTGGGATCGGTGTGTACTGGTTAGATGTGTTTCTACCGAAATACCGTAAACGGAACTAGTCCTTCGTGACTACGGAAATCCGTTGGCTGTGGGTAATTAGTACAAACTCTGCAAAGTCAAAAAATCCTTTGAATCATCTTGTCCATGTTCAAGTACTATGTTCATCTCATCATGTCAGTGTCAGTCTCGGTGACAAAACTCCGGTGAACCACATGGGTGTTAAGTCCGGCTAAATGTTTATTCCTGTGGATGGACTAACCCGTTTATTATTATGTGTTGAATACTTCCTATGAGTGTTATATCTTCATGAATTTATCAAATATGGATAATGAAATTTAAGCCCTTTCCGCGACGTCGCTCAGACGTCCGACTCAGACGTCCGACTGTGGCACGCTTGTTATTTACTTTTGATATAAGCCCTTTCTGCGATGTAGGTCAGACGTCCGACTGTGGCACGCTTGTTATTTACTTTCGATATAAGCCCTTTCTGCGATGTCGCTCCGACGTCCGACTGTGGCACGCTTGTTATTAACTTTCGATATAAGCCCTTTCTGCGATGTCGCTCAGACGTCCGACTGTGGCACGCTTGTTATTTATTTTCAATATAAGCCCTTTATGTGACGTCGCTCTGACGTCCGACTGTGGCACGCATGTTATTTACTTTCAATATAAGCCCTTTAAGTGGTGTCGCTTAGACGCCGGAGTGCGGCATGATAATTTATTTGTTTACCCTTCGAGGCGTCGCTCCAGACACCCGATCGGTTTTTAGTTATTTTGTTTGGATTTCGGGAGGACTACTGCCTGACTTCCTTTTTACTTATCTTGTCGTGCAAATATTTATTATTTGAGTGTGCATTGCTATTTGCTCATGACGCATTCATGCTTGCATTTGTTATATCTTATGTCCGAACTGTCTTGCGAGTACTTTCAAAGTACTCACCTGGCTTGTTGATTTGGCCAGATGTTGACGAAGGCGATCTCATGGATGAAGAGTTCGATAGCGAGTCTGACGCCTAGAGGAGTCCCAGTCAGTCTTGTGCGATCCTGGATTTGGTCACTGTATTATATCCGCTTCCGCTACCCAAATAAATGCATGGAGCCTCACCTCGACACTCGATGAGCTCCCAGTTTAGGAGTCATGTCGACCACTCCACTGTAACATATCCACCACCACTTTTATCTCGAGTCAGTAGCATGCCACCAGACCCTGTGTCATAACCGCCCTTATGTACAATATTGGCGTGTTTGTAATAATTGTTTAGCTACCTCAGCTCAACCCTGTAATATATTTAATGCTACTGGACTTCTGTATCAAGTATTTGTCTACCAGTAAGGAGAATTCTTCCTGTACTGGAATCAAAAGATCGATTTCTCAATAAGTATTTTATTGAAAAACCGGTCGTGACATTCTCCGGCGAGTCAGGGCACTCCGCCTCCTCCACCGCCTCCTCCTCCGGCGAGTGACGATCAGGGCACTCGGCCGGCTCCTTCTCCGGCACGTGGCGACACTCCGCCTCCTTCTCCGCTGCTTGGCCCGCCGAGCAGCCAGCCTCCTCCTTCTCCGCCTCGTCGGCAAGGGCGGAAGAGACCCGCCGCTGCTCCGTGGCGTCGTGATCCTTCTCCTCCGCCTTGTAAGCAAGGAAAGAAGACATCCGTTCCGCTCTGCCGGCGTCCTAGCAGTACAACCAAAGGCGGGAGGACATACAGATTCGGTCCTTCTCTCAAGACTCGGAGAAGTTACCATACAAGATGACCCCGGAGGAGAACGCGAAGATCGCGTGAACCGAAGTGAAGGACTGGTTTCAAGGGTTGAAAGCACAGAGACATCCACCTCCGGAGGAGAAGGTAGATCCGGTGAAAGCGAAGCGGACTCTGGCTGCCCTGACAAAACCACCCAAGTCTCCGCCAAAAGGCAACTATGAGCGCATTATTGGAAAGGCATTTGCCGAAGCGGAGAGGTCGGGAAGTATAGTCAGTGATCAAAGGATGAAAGAATGACGTGCTGGGAAACAAATTGCCCAGCTCGGCGAACAAGCGAAGCAATCGTGCCCCCCGCTCAAGGTTCCTGCTAGCGACATCGTTGATCCGAGGATGGTGCCCGGTTATAGCAATCCTGGAGATTACCTGCCCGACGATGTACATTATGATTTCTTGGAGGTGTAGATACAAAGATACGAGTACGGGAAGCCTCTCGTCAAAGATGAAAGATCTCTATCAACGATGATGCGAAGATTGCATCATTGGTACATGAAAACCTGCAGAGAGTGCGAGGGAGGAGTACTTTGTATGTGATAGTTAAAAGGAGCATGACCTCGTTGGAATTGAACTGTTGCCTATTCCATTTGAGGAGTTCTATCAGTTTTCAATCAATTGGCCCTCGATAAAGCAACGGTCACCTGCTACTATCTCGTAAGTAGTACTATACGTCGTTAAGTCTCTCTATATAACTCAGCTCTTTCATTGCATGTATTTATAATTATCCTCACTATATTATGCAGATTGAAGATCGCGAATTGAAGAAAAGACAAGTGGGTGATATTGGGTTCATTAACACATATCTCATAGATGCAATCGAGGTTAAATTTCATGCCGAAAATACCGAGGCCAACTTGCTACAATCGTTGGTAATAAATGAACACAAAGATATAATACTCTTTCCTTACAACTTCAGGTGAGTGTTACTGTCTTGTGGCATATTCGGCTTCCCTTATTAGTCCAGGTTATAGTAATCTAATATTGATGAGTTATGCATGCGTGCGCAGCTACCACTATATTCTCCTAGAGATTAAGCTTGAGCAGGGAGTAGTAACTGTCTTATACTCGAGACGAAAAGATCCCAAGGAGTATGCGGAAATGACTGAAATGCTCGAGAAGTAAGTTAAATCGATCATTATCCACCATATCAGTAACTTTGTTCATTTCTGATATCAAGTAATTGTTTTCTTTGTATGGAAGGGTTTCAAGAAAATTCACCAAAGAAGCCCCGGGACTGCCGAAGAAGCTGCAATTTAGACACTCGAAAGTAAGTACTATAGTAGCATATTCCACGCATCTCCTAGTGATTCAAGCGCTAGTTTCATCAATACCATTTAGCATGCTTGCTAATTATCAGTTTGATTGACCTCTATTTCTTGTAAAGTGGTTGTGGTAGGAACAAGGGACTGATTTACGTGGATACTACATTTGCGAGTCCATCCGCCACACGACTGTGAGCGGGCTACTCTGACAAACAATATGAAGTGCGTAAATAACAATATTCACAATTTTATTTATTACCATCATTTGTGTTGAGTTTCATTCATTCATATATATATGTATTGACCACCTTCTTAAAATTAGATGTTTCCGATGCGGGATGAACTCCTAGCACCAGATCGCATGCGAGCAATTCAAGAGGAATTGGCGGCATTCTTTCTTGACCACGTGATCGCTGAAGACGGAGAATACTATGTGGACCACGCGTCCGTATGTTAGGAAATTATATTTGTAAAAGATAATTATTGTATATATGTAGCCAGTAGTTTCCGATAGATATACGAGAACTTGTTGTTCGACCAATCTCTCGGAGAAGGAGAGGTGGTCGATATCACTTCTCTCTGTATGCATATATGTTCATGACGATCTTCTGTTTCCTTCGTAGCGTGTCTAGCTAGTCCTCTCTATACGTATGTATAGTACGTAGCGTCGACCAAGCACAGACGAAAGAGAGGACACTTCTCTCTATTAATTAGCTAGCTAACACAATATATGAAACACCTAAATTAAACCCCCAACCCTCCCCCTCCCCCCTTTTCAAAAACAAAAACCAAGCCTCTGAAATGCTGACACGTGGCTGCCTATTGGTCCCGGTTGGTGCCACCAACCGGGACTAAAGGCCCTCCTGCCTGGGCTCGGCACACATGCCACGTGGAGGCCCATATGTCCCGGTTCTAGACTGTACCGGGACTAAAGGGCAAGGGCATTAGTACCGACCCATTAGTCCCGGTTCAGGAACCGGGACTAAAGGCCCTTACCAACCGGGACAATAGGCTCTTATTCTACCAGTGTTATCTGGGTTCGCCACAATGACGCCTTCGAGGTATGAACTCGCGACTTGCTGGTCCCCAGCGTTGCCCTAGATCTTGGTACGCATGTAGAAGGGGTCGAGACTATCATGATTTCCGGGGTATTGTCTCTAATGATCCGCATCTCCATACTGAGCGAAAATAGCCGAATGAAGGTGTAGTGCAGCGAATGAAGGTTAAACATAGCGAAGATGTCATCAAACCGCAGGACGATCATACGCCCTATGGTGCTATCGACAAAGCCCTTGCCCACTGGCACCTTGGTCACGTAAACCGGGTATGCCACATCATTCTCGGAGAGACGCCGCTTCTCCCTAGAAAGAACACCACTACTAGGGAAAACCCTAGCAGTAGCGCTGGTTTTGTGCTCACTAGTAGCGCGGGTAGGTGCGCTACTAATAAGGCGCCATACTATCGCTTATCAAGAACGATGTGCTCGCACGGCGTTATCGCTAGAACGAATAGCTGCAGGGTTTGTTCACTCGGTAGCTCGCTAATGTAACTACTGGCAGCGTGTTTTCTCTCCAGCGCTACTAGTATTCTTTTTTTATTTTTTTATTTTTAGTTTATTTATTCGCCATCGTACAAATATTGATACAATGCCAGTTATGAGGTTTACATCATTATGTCCATAACAGTGTCAAATAAAGGTGGATTAGGATCAAGTGGAGGCAATAAGTGGTGCATGTCAAAAGTATACTACTAATCCAAACTTGATCTAGTTTGGACTAGTAGTACTTTCGATGTGCACCACATGTTGCCTCCACTTGAATCTAATCCGCCAAAGACAAGATATTTAATCATCATCATGGTCATTACCACCAACAGTATTTACTTAATCACTACTAACACTAGCTAATAATAATCATCATAGTCATTACCACCAACACTAGCTATTTTATCATCATAGTAATAGTGTAGCAAATCATCATCCTGAAACTCATTTCTAGCTAGCTAATCACTCCTGCTGCTCTCTCTTAGGTAAAACAACCTAAAACATGTGTAGCTCTCCTCCTTGATCAAGTTGGAGCATGCAGATGAACCTGTCTCCTAATCGTGGGTAGCGCCTCTGTTTGCTCCCTAGTACTTCTCTGCGCTCCCCCATCACATATTTGGTCCAGTCTTGCACTATTAAGCATACGTCGCTAATCTTGAATGCACTAAAGTAATCTGGAGGATATCTTGGCCGTAAGCTGATAATACTCATGGTACCTTTAGTCTCGATCACATAAGGCACAACATTCATCGGGAGTCCCTTTTGAAGAACATCGTATGGTAACATACTTAGCAATGAAGTTTAGCTTCAAAAATAATGTATGGAAAAAGATGCACTTGAGGACAAATAGTAAAAATCTTACCATCCTTCCTAAATAGATGTGACCGTAGTTCATTTGAACACTATTGGTCCTGACGTTTTCGATACTAACATTTCTAAATCCAAGAAGAAAATTTGTCTTGATAGTATCAAGATCCTCAAGCCATGAAACATAATGACTTAGCTCCTCGCAGTTTAGTTCAGCCTCGTGATGGTAGTAGGTCCTGTCTACCAAGCAATCTTGAACATGTTTGCTTGCAGAAATAAGTCGACAATACAAATTAGTCGTCAACTATTTTTGAATAAACAATATCAAAGACATAAATATGGTTGAGAAACTTACATAATGGTATAATCGAGGCGTACGCACATCGACCCGGATGTCGGTATTACCTTCAATATCATCTTAGGACGAATATCAAAGGTGATAACCATATCAAGCTCAAATGCATAAGTCTTGCATAGTGCTCGCCATGTTTTGCATCCAAAATAGGTGTAGTAAATGCAGAATCGTATAATTTTGCATGGAAAATATAACCATGCTCGGTCTTTAAATAAACTTTCTTTACCTCCGTAGTATGACTGAAACCTATCTTATCCAATACAAAAACTCTTGCATGGCAGGGGATACGCTAGTAGAATAGTAAAAAAAATAAGTTGAAGCAAATGAAGCAAATGTAATGCTTAATTACGAAATAAGACTTGTCGTTATGACTTACTGTATCCACTTCGAAGTTCTCGTCCATCTTGATGCTGAAGCGTCTATCATCATCTAGGAAGATTCCGTCAAGACGCACAAGGCCGCTTTCAGCAGATTTGCAAATACCAAATCATTTTCGTCGTCAGACATTTCCTATGTTCATAGTTAAAACATTAATTGAAAATCGATCGAAGACAACTATCAGGATACTCAACACACAAATCCCGGCACTCGATATTTCCTACATATAATCTGGCACAAGTCATGCCAAAATTCATGGAAAAATCCGGCATGACCTTTGCTAAAACAGGACATATCGAGCGCCTAAAATTTGCCGGAACGGAAATGAATCAACACTCCGGCAAAACATAGGCTACTCAGAGGTGTAACCTGCAAACATGACCGGCCACTTGGATATTGAGCAACACAAGATATACATTTCAAACTATCTTATAGGACTCAAATTAGCATGCATTCAATAAGCAAAAGTAAAACATCTCATGCGTCCGTACATCGTGGAATATTATCACTAATACATCACGAATAGTGTCATACATATAACATCACTAATATAACTAAAACCCGAGCACACGACGGGTATCGACGCGGGCGGTGGACACCCACAGAGAAGGAACCATCACGGGATCATAGCTCCAGTGAGATCCCTGGAGAACCGGCCAGGTATTGGAGAACCTATGCTCCAACGCAAACAAGTAGCGACGGACGTGCGCGTCCTCCTCACTGACACGGTGACGCACCACCTCCGCAGAGTCCTCAAGCCTCTGGACCGTCACTGGCCCACGCGACCGCCACCAAAGAAGGTTCGGGTCAACGACAGGCTAGCTCCTCACCAACCTGCGTCCCCGGAGGTAGCGCCTCCCAATACCACCCGGCGGAGCCAGGTCCCGGACATGGCCTATCTCTGGTCAAGCAGGTGTAAATCCTCCGCCGACTCGACGACGTGGATGCGGGATAGGCATCGTCCACGTCGATGCGGGAAAAATTGGTTTAACTAAAAAATAGCAACAAGTTCTTACTAACTTGTTCTATTAATTCAACTAGTTCTTACTAAAAATAAACTTACTATAAATAAAAATATTCTAATACCTAATTAGTACTTAGTTCTTACTAACTAATTAGTACCTAGGAACTACTGCCCTAATTACCATCTAATTTGACGAACCTATAGGGGTGGAAAGTGGTAGCGGATATTCCAATTATCCAACTATAAAGTGAAATAATTGGTCAAATTTTACTCGTTTTATGATTAATCTTAGAAATTTGATTCGTTTCCACCCTTACATGAACCCTAACTCATTTGCCGCATCTGCATCCGACTTGTTTCCACTCTTACATGAACCCTAACTAATTTGATGCAACTAAAATATAAAAAAAACCCTAGGCAGAGGTAGGGGAGAGGGAGGAGCAGGCGTGCTCGGGTGCCTGCTACGAGGGAGGGGCAGGCGGCGTCGTGGTGGGGGTCGGGGGTTTGGGCGCGCGGTGGATGGCAGCGTCGAGGTCGGGGTCGGGGGCGGTGTCCGGGGCGGCGTTGAGGTCGGGGGTGGCGTCCGAGGCGGCGTTGAGGTCGGGGCAGGGCGGCGTTGAATCAGGGTCAGCGGCGAGAGGTGTGGAGATGGCGGCGGGCGACGGCGGCGGCGACGAGTGTGGACATTTGGATTTTGGAAGTGGCCGTGCGGGGAAGGACGAACCCCGTGGTTAAGTCAGAGGTAGCAGTAGCGCGTTCTAGGAAGAGCGCTACTGCTAAGTTAGCTACAACGCTTTCTGGGATACACGCTACTGCTACTCCTTTCTCTTTTTTCCCTTTTTCATTTAGTTTTCTTCACATTTTATTTTTTTTCCTTTCACCTTATTCTATTTCTTTCATTTTCAATTACCTTTCTATTTGCTTTCCGTTTAATTTTATATCCTTTAGCAGTAGCGAGTTTAAAGAAAACGCTACCGCTACAAAGAATGTAGCGGTAGCGCTTGATTCGTTATAGGTCGCTACTACTATGTGAAGCCTTTCGCTAAGCCGTGGGAATTTTAGTAGTAACGTGTTTAGGGCAGCACGCGCCATCGCTAGAACTTTATCTGCAGCGCGGTTTGGCCAGGTGCGCTACTGCTAGTTAGCACCAGCGTGCTTTTTTGACCCTCGCTGCTGCTAAAGTTCTGTGTATAAGGTTTTCCCTAGTAGTGCACAGTCATGCAGACTCTGCATAGCACCAATTGCAGCATTGAGCAGATTAGTCGGTAGCATCGGACTACCCGCCACATGCAACCTCCTCTTGATATCCTAAGGTATTGGTGCCCCGTCCTGAGCACGGATCGTACTCGGTGCCGGCTGGCTTGCACCATTGTTATTTTTTCTTTTTCGTCCCTTCTGCTTCATCTGCTGTAATGGGACCGAGTTTTGCTCAGACACCGCCTTCTCGAGTGTGTTGGGGCTGATAATATTTCACACCTCGGCTATTTGAATCTCGGTGAAGGCGGCAGCTAGAGGCGTCTCCTGAGAACTGAATGCCAGACGACGCCTGTTGCAATTGGGTTTCACCACGGTACCAGTTAGATCGCGATCATCTTTTGCAGGGTTGGGTTCTTGAGAAGGAGGTCCCAAGAATTCATCACCGTACCCATGTTCATTGAAGTACTTATCAATGTTGGAAAATGAATCGTCGTCGTCGTCCGGATCCTGTGCCATATGCATCTCCGGATCGTGACGGGCAATGAAGGCTATGATCTTACAATGGCTTGGCGGCAAGACGACTGGCGGTGTTGTCCGTGGGGTGGTGTCCCCCGCCCCCAAATGAATCTGGATCTTTGGCCAAAGCAGTGGCCAGCTTAAGCAGGCGCTGAGGGTCATCACATCATCTTCGTCGGCCCAGGGGGTCGAAATGGAGGTAACATGTTGTCGCAGCCTCGCAGCACCCGAACCAGTTGAACCCTATACACGGTGGGTTGCATCGGATTACCGTGGAACACGTGGATGCCCGGTTGAACGATTTTTTCCTTGGCGACATCGATCAACTCGCCGTCCACAAAGTGCAGGAGAGTGCATGGAATGTCGGCGGCGCCCTGCGAAAACATGTAGGGCGTCAGGGATGCCCATTCAAAGGCAAGGAGATGAAGTCATCGGTAGAGGCTTAGTTACCATGATGGCGTCGAGCTCAGCTAATGTCGAGGAACCACCAACGGCGGGCGTGCAAGTGACGGAGGGGCCGCTTGCTGCCGAGGTGCAGGCCGGCGTATTCTTCCCACACCCACCGGGTGCATTAAGATCCAATGCCGGCGCCGGCACCGGAGGCACCAATGCCGCCTCCGACAGAGACACCAATGCCGCCACGTTGTGCGAGTTGCTTCCCGTGAAGCTGGGAATCGGGGGCGGCCCCTGTCGGCCGACCGCAATCCACCCCCGCAGCCCCTCGATCAAGGAAGGCATAATGGCGGTGATCGTCGTTCCCAGTTGGCCTCGCACTTGCTCTTGGACTATCTCCGGAATCCGCGCCACTTGTGCCTTGAGTTCTTAAACCTTGCGCTCCTGGCTTTCCGAGATGGTCTTTCTCTCCTTTCGCCCAGTCTTATAGTATTCCGACCATTTTGTGGACAGGGCTTTGCCGGCCACACGACCAGCTGACGACGGCTTACTGAAGTTATCCTTGTTTTTCACTATGTTCAACTCCCTATTTAAAGTGGTGTCCCAAGGGGCAGACGGGGAGCTCTGAGACGCCGCGGTACTACTTTTAGTTTCCTGCGGAAGGAAAGTGAACCATTTAGAAATTTGGCTTCATTAATTAGAATGCCACCATATATATGGAGCTAATTACGCGGGGGTGTATTCCTTACCAGAACAGGCTCAAGCACCTTTGTCTTTGGATCCATGGTAAGCTCCTTTGTTACCGGGTCCACCTTGTACCGGGCCCTGACATAGTTCCTGGTCTGCTTGTCACAGTATTTATCGAAGAGGGGCGGTAGGCCTTGCTTGGCACGCTCCGCGTCCTCCTTGTCCCATATAGGATCCATCACTCTGTAACCGTCGGGACCGAGTGTATGATGTCCTAAGTTCAAGTCCCGCATATCTTTTCCCCACAGACTTGATTCCGCTGATGTGTTGCCCTCGCACTTGATCTTGAACTCCAGGTATTCAGCTTCGCTGATCGAAGGATTTGTCTCCTTGATCTTCTCATAACTGTCACCACTTAGAATCCTTCTCTTCACCGTGGCTCTCCAAGTAGCCAGTGTCGTGCTCATCTTCGTGAGGGCAGCGCTGTTCACTTTATTCCCTAAGAGACGTGTGTTTGCGAAGTCACCGGGGAACTTGTATCGTTCGTGTAGCTTCGTGAAGAGGAGGTTGCGCAAATTCCCTCGGTCACGATGCTTTAGGTTCTCGATGTTGATCGAGACGGTGCTCCGGAGAATGCACCGAGTTATCCCGCTGCACTAATCGACTAATTCTTTGGGCGTCATTCGATACCTTGGAGGACACTTGATAAATTCCTCATCGACGGTGCCGAGCACATTGAACCTTTGGTCCTTCCGTTGCCTCTTCGGTTGGCTGCCATCTGCGCGTTATTTGCCATCATCTGTGGTGGTATCCCCGGCGGCACCATCAGTGGTGTCATCCCCGACGCCACTAGGGGTTTTGTAGTCGGGATCGGTGTCTTCCGCGGCATCCTCATAGCGGTGAGGTTCTTCCTCCATCTCCTGGGACATCTGCCAGAATGGCTTGCCCGAACCGCCGGCCTCATCATTGTCGGCCATGTTCGCTCTAAATAGAAAAAAAGTCTATTAGAGTTATTGGATGAGATCTAGGTAGTATCTATTCTTCTCAGATTTAGAGGAATATTTCTATTTCGGTTGAGAATCGGGCACCTTCTAGGTCAAGCAAATTGGGCATGACCTTTGCTAATTTTATTGACCTAGGAGTGCCCCATTCTCAACCGAAACGGAAATTAATAAACATTTCAGGAGAAAGGGGTCATTTCACATCAGAAGCTGCCAGCATATAGAAGCCCACAGCCATCAGACAGATGGTTTCGGCTGGACATCATGGTCCTCGTGAGTGGTGACAGATAATTGAGCAGGTTCAAGCTCCACTTCAGGACACTATGAACCCATTTCTATGAAACAACAGTAGAAAGAACTACAAAAAAAAGTAGCAGCAGCATCACAAGTTTGGGATCTACAGTAGCAGCAGCATCACGATATTGGGATCTTGCCACTGCCCAAAAAATAGGTGCAGTAGGCAGGATTACATACATAAAACAGAGCACACTCTTTGTAATTCTCTGACCTTATAGCTGCTTCTCCTTGGTCTTCTCGATCTTCAAAACCTTCTTCACAATATAGGCCTTAGATGAGGTATCTACAACAAGTAAAACAAATATTGTTACAGCATACAATGTCAAACCACTAATATTGTACAACATGAAGCAAACCTAACCATCCGTTAAATAGATTGAACAGATATTTTCTATGCGTAGAGAGAAGGGCAATATAGCATATGCCATAAAGTTTGGATATCTCCTTGAGTAGGCCAAATAGCAGTAACAAGTAAACTATGACAAAGGAGAAAAAGGAAGTACTACCAGCAGGTTTGATGTAAAACTTAGAACAGGGGATGTTTGGTTCAAATAGTAAGGTAAGGTTGCCAAAAAATCCTGTCCAACTTTCACAACAATGAGTAACTGCAGCAAGACATAGCAGCACATATATGAACTAATTCAAAATTTGTTTCTCCATTTTTTAACTTGATTGCAAAAGGCAATCAGCATGCTCTGCATTACAATTAATGGTTTCAAGCCAATTAGTTTGTCTTAAAACCTCAACAATAGATGATTCAGTTCAAAGAAGGCTTAAATAATTGCCCAAAATAACTGTATGACTTTAATGTTTTTGCCAAGTACTCCCTCCGTCCGAAACAATTAACGCAGAAGCTTCCCCATAGAGAAGCCAAGCTGATCGCACAAGCCAGAGAGAGAAACTGAAACTAATGTACTAGTTAAGACAATAACTGTAACTAATTCGCACACAACGGCATCAATGAAGGGGCAGTGTCAATGTCACTGTCACTGTACTCATTTCAGAGATGAATGAAGTGACCATTGATCACTTCAGCGGCTGCGATCAGATCAAATCACAATTAATAACAGTATCAGTAGGAAAAGATATGAAGAGGCGGCGTCACATCAATTCATCAAGGAGCATCTAAGTATAGACAATTGTCAGACATCAGAATGCACGACCACCGTACCTCAACAAACATCCCACTTCAGCTGTAGTTAACTGTCACAGCACCAATGGTGGCTTCAGGGTCAGGGACACAAAAAACCTACAGCTGTCCAAACCGACCTGCTAGCTAAGCTAGTATAGACATGAACAAGGGGTACTACACACAGCTGACTGACTGACGGCATCAAGAGTTCACTTACTCCATTACTAGGTGAGCAGGGTGGGGGTAAAAAGTACATGGTTCCGCGGATCGATCGCGCCAAGAAAGCACGAAAAAATGAACGCAGGCGGGTGTGGGCAGGGACGGCGGGAACAGCAGCAGGCAACGAGCAAAGCAGCATCAGAACAGTAGCATGCAACGAGCAAAGCAGCATCAGTTCTATTTCATTTTGCAATAGCCTATAATGTCAGAACAGTAGGTCCAAAGAGTCCAGATTCTTAGTTCATTGATCTGATGGGAGTATAGGCCAATGCCATGTAAGTAAGCCAGCATGCCTGCTAAATCTAAATGCATCCCCTTCAACTAGAGTGGACAAACAAATAATGAGTTGCTGGTAATGCTGGGAGCGGGGCATAGATTGCCAATTTGGTGAAACTGAAAGATCGGGAATGTCCTCCTGTGCAAAATTCAACCTTCGTCTCACAAGAAATGGTTTATTAGCGTCCAAAGGAAGGCTCACTTGCAGGACTACTTTCAGCATACCAGTCTCCAAGTTCAAAGGCACATGAACCTAAGCACGTAGATCTCTGTTACAATTATTCAACATAAGCCGTCGGCTACGGACGCCTAATACATATAGTCAAACGAATGCAGGCATTTAGACCACCAAGCTGACACTGGTGACCAACTAGTCATTAGCCGGCAAGAGCATCGTCATGACCCCGTCGGGTTCAGCAGGGAATCGGCACGCCACCGTCAGCCGCTGCCAGCAACCTAACCAATCGACTGGATTTCCAAGCCGTCAAACCATAGCGCAGGGACCAACAACAAAGAGGATCACAAGAGTAACAGATCACCTCGACCCTCTAGACTCACAAACAAATATGCCATTATAGCCCGGGAGAATCGAGCTCCCTACCATGGCGGCCGAGCTCCGGGTCGGCGACGATTCAGGAAGGAGGAAGGGGGGACGGGGAGAAGAGTTCACCGCAGTTCCGGGGACGAGCTCGAGGACGCCGGGGGTGATGTGAAGACGACGAATCCGTCAATGGCGTCGCGGTGGCCGTAGGTAGAGGACGAGGTGGTCGATGGCGACGTTGCGGCGGCTCCTCAGCCATGGCCCAGGGACGATTACGATGAAGAGGAACACTGGGCGGCGGCGCTGTGGGTCTGGGCGGCGGCGCAGGTAGGAGCGGCGGCGCAGTGGGTTTTGGCGGCTGCGCAGGCCGAGGGCTCGGGGGCAGCACTGGGATTGGGGATTTGGGATTGAAGGGTTTTTTTTATCTTTTCCTTTTTTAGTGGGGGGAGAGTTAGCAATGGCGCATCTTTTAGGGTGCGCTATAAAAGTTGGTATATCAATGGCGCATCTTTTAGGGATGCATCATAAACACCGTGATAGCAATGGCGCATCTTCTCCTAGTGCGCCATTACTAATTTTTTTAATTTTTAGTTGCATGTAGTTATTACTAATTTTCAAATACTTGCGTTGCAAAACATTTGAGTATTGGTAAAAAAATTATAAATATGAAAAAATATCATCAAATTTGAAAAAATATTCATGAATTCAAAAAATATTAACAAATTTAATACTTTTTGTGAGTTAGAAAAATGTTCGCATTTTCAAAAAATGTTTGCAAATTTAAGCAGGAAAAGGAACACTGAAAAATAAAATACCAGAATAAACATGAATAAAAACAATTTAAATACCAGAAGAAAACAATTAAAATACCAGAAGAAAAATAAAATGCCATTTCCATACTTCAACTAAGTTGCATGTAATAATTGAGCTTGCCACTGAGACACACACATGCGGCCGACACGTCGTGATTCGATTTTAGCTATCTTTTCACAATCTTCTTGCCCTTCTTTTTCGGAAATGGAGTTCTTCTCTTGAACGGACATCCTTTAGGTAAGGTGGTCCTGCTTCTTCTTGTGGTGTATGGCACTTCATCGTCGTCGTCATCTTCCATCTTTGGGTCGCCGTACTTGTTTAAGTCTTGCTCATTGGTGACTCCATCCATTCCGATGATGTTCCTTTTGCCTCTCCTCACAACAACATGACTGGTCTTTGACGGGTTGGTAATGAAGAAGCATTGGTCCATTTGGGAAGCCAGTACCCATGGCTCATTTTTCGCGGTGACGTTTGTGCCCGCGGTCTTGGATTTGGCTTCGGGTATAACCATGGTGGTGAAATACCGGTCTTCTTTTAGGACCTCTTGGCCCATCTAACATGGAACATCAGGATCTTTTCTCCAGCGTAGCTCAGCTCCCAGATCCCCTTGATCCTTCCGTAGTATCTGTCCTTGTCGTTAGCGATGTAGGATTCCATCGTTACCCGGGATTTCTGATAATCGCTCTTCATGTCCTTTTCCTCGGTGTAGAATGTGTAGCCGTTGATATCCTATGCCTCATAGGTCATCAGGTTGTGCTCGGCGCCCTGTGACAAGGCGAATATGAGTTTTTCTTCCGCGGAAGAATCCTCATGTAAAGGGTACGACAGAAGCTTGTCCTTGAACCAACGCGTGAAACATGAGTTGTGCTCTTTTACTATATCTCCGTCCGTCCTATCTTGGCCTCGGTCATTGTACGTCTTCTCAATAAAGGTTTTGTGCTCTACCACCGAAGGATCGACCACGTCTATGTGTTGTAGCACGACTAGGTTTGCTCTTTCAAAGTCGGCGAGTCGACTCTTGAAGTCGACATGCATTTCGTGGAGACCCTCATGGTGACCCCATCCAGCGAGCCTGCCGAGGTGCCTGTTGATGGGCAGACCAACGGGGTTCTCGATGCCTAGATAATTAAATGCGATGGGAGATGGACTCTTGGTCGAAAAGCCGTTGGCTATGCTTCCATCTGGGCGTGCCTGTTGCGAATGTATCCTTTGATGACACCATTCATCCTTTCGAACGGTATCATGTTGTGCAGGAACGCCGGCCCGAGTTGGATGATATCCTCCACGATATGGACCAGCAGATGCACCATAACGTAGAAGAATGCGGGCGGGAAGTACATCTCAAGCTCACATAGTATCACCACGATCTCTTCCTGTAGCCTTCTGAGTTGCCTCATGCCAACTGACTTCTGAGATATGACATCGAAAAAGTTGCATAGGCCAAATAGCATTTCACGGACGTGTGCGTCCATGATCCCACAGATTGCAACTGGAAGTATCTGAATCATCAGCACGTGATAGTCGTGAGACTTCATCCCGCTGAACTTCTGCTTTGCTGAGTCTAGGTATCTGCTTATCTTCCCCGCGTAACTATAAGGAAGTTTTACTCCTATGAGGAAGGTGAAAAACTGCTCGATCACCTCCTAGCTTAGACCGAAGCATGCGAGAGGGCAGTCATATTCGATCTTCTTGGCCTTTTTGCCTTTGCGACAACTTTCCGTGTCCTTCACCTCATCATCATCATTATCATCATTAGGGCATTTTGCGTGAAGCTCCTCCCTGATGCCCATTGATTGCAAGTTTCCCCTTGCTTTCGGCCCATCTTTGGGCCTCTCTGGCATGTTGAGCAGGGTACCAAGTAGACTCTCGCACACGTTCTTCGTGATATGCATGACATCAAGGCTGTGAGGCACACGGAGGATCTTCGACGGCAAGAAGTCCCAGAAAACAGACCTCGTTTTCCATACCTTCAGCAGCGGCTCTGGCGCCTTTCGCTTCTTTCCCGACGGTGGGCACTCTTTCCAATTTTTCAACATCTCGTCTATTTCCTCGCCGCTCCTCGTACTGGGGCGTCTTCGGGGTTCGGTTTCACCATCGAACAGATCCTTGCGTTTTCTCCATGCGTCATCATCGCGAAGCCACCTTCGATGTCCCATGAACACGGTTTTCGAAGACCCGGGATCTCTATCTAGCTGGTGATACGTTGTGTCATCCATGCACCTGATGCATGCACAAAATCCGTGGACCACCTGCCCCGCGACATATCCCTAATCGTGATAGTCGTGCACCGTCGTGAGCAGTGCGACTCTCATAGGGAAATATTCTTTCGCTGCGATGTCCCATGTATTGGCTGGCGTTTTCCACAATGTGTCTAGCTCCTCTTTCAGTAGCCCCAGATACAGATTAATGTCGTTCCCCGGTTGTTTCGGCCCTTCAATTAGCATACTCATGTGAATGTACTTCCTCCTCATGCACAACCAGGGGGGAAGGTTGTACATCCACACAAACACATGCCAGGTGCTATGTGTGCTTCTCTGGCTGCCAAACGGATTGACTCCATTGGTGCTCGCGCCCAGCACGATGTTCCTTGGACCGTCCCCAAATTCTGGGTGTTCGAAGTTCAGCGTTTGCCACTGGCTTACATCCTTAGGGTGACTCAGCATCTTGTCTTTTTTATTTATCTCCGGATCATTTCCGTCATCTTCTCTCTTCTTCTTCTCCCTATCTGCATGCCAGTGCAGGAGCTTTGCTAGATTAGGGTCCACGAAATACCGCTGCAGATGAGGAGTGATCGGAAAGTACCACACCACTTTTCGAGGAGATTTCTTCCTCTTCTTGTATCGAGTGACGCCGCACACCGGACATATGGAAGACTCCGCGTGCTTGTCCCAATAAATGATGCAATCATTCATGCACACATGGTATTTCACGTGCAGTAAATCCAAAGGACACACGATTTTCTTCGCTTCCCCTAAACTGGTCGGGCACTTGTTCCCCTTGGGAAGATGTTCATGCCAGAATGACATGTTCTCATCGAAGCATGCGTCGGTCATTTTGTGTTTTACCTTCATCTCCAGAGCCATGACCGTTACTTTCAGGCAGGTATCCTCGGGCCTTCATCCTTCATACAATGGAGTAAACGCGTCTATCTCCAGTTGATCCAGCTTGGCTTTCTCTCGGGCGGCAGCTCTTCCGTTACCCATCTGCTTGAGAAGCAGCTCTTGAATATGAGGGTCCTGCACCCTGCCCATCGATGGTCCATCGTCATCTGCTCTGGCATATTCATCTTCATGATCATTCCCTTCGTCTTGATCTTCCTCATCATCATGTCCGGCATCTTCCACATGATGATTGTGTCCTGCATCTACTTCATGATCATATCTTGGAGATTCTTCATCTTCTCGCCCGCCCTCGCCGCGGTTGTCTTGCTGCCCTTCCTTATTTCTTGCCCGGCCCCCATGGATGACTTCATAATCATCTTCATGACCTTGCCGCCGATAGCCATCCCTGAAACCACACACGAGCAGGTGGTCCCGTACCTGTCTGGAATCCGAGTCCATAAGGCTTCTCAGCTTGCATCTTCAACACAGACATCTTATCTCTGTCTCGTTCTTATGAAGCATCTCGGCCTTCGTGGAGCTCAAAAACCTATTCACGATGCCTTCAGTCATCGTGCGGACCATGGTCAACTGCAGGGTAGAGCAAAACAATATTTTAGAACCAAATTTTTTTGGCATGACTTTGCCTAAAAATAGGACCAAAAAGAATGCATAGTGCCAAATTCTCGCCGAAGTGGAAATGAATCAACATTCCGGCAAAATATTGGCAACTATCGCATTTCAAATACCGGTACCTCCAAACACAAACATATGCAACACCACAAACATATGTAGATCTAGGCCATAAAAAGTGTGCACGTTGTTGGAGAGAAAAAAAAGTAGATCTAGAACATAAAGAAAGATTTCCCCTTACTTACCAATCAAAAAAAGGAAATTTAACCTCTTAATTTGGGTAAATCTATGGTGCAAATGAGGTGAGGAGGAGGAGGCAGCCGAGACCAAGCTTGGTAGAGGTGGAGAGAATGAAGTGGGGAAAGTGAGTGTGGTAGGTGGCTGTCCAAAATATCTAGCTGCTCTCAGGTTACCAATGGCGCACCTCCTAAGAATGCGCCACTGGTAACCAGGGTTACGAATGGCGCACCTGGTGTATGGTGCACCATTACTAGTTTTGAAAAAAAATGTTAGTAGTGGCGTACTATGGGTGCACGGAGGGCGTGGTGCACCATTGCTATCCCCAGGTGCACCATTGCTAGTTTTGAAAAAAAAAGTAAAAAAATTGTTAGTAGTAGCGCACGGAGGGTCTGGTGCACCATTACTAGTTAAAACTAGTAATGTCGCACTATCCCCTGGTGCGCCATTACTAGTTTTGAAAGAACAAAATTGTTAGTAGTGGCGCACCATGGGTGTGGTGCGCCATTAGTGATATGGCCACTAATGGCGTACCTATATATGGTGCGCCACTGCTATATAGCAGAGGCGCACCACATACATGGTGCGCCATTAATGTCCATATTAGCTATAGCCTTTTTTCTAGTAGTGTTACATCCACTAGGCATCAAAGTTCAGCACTATGACAATAAAGCACAAGCAGACATCAGATTACATACACTCGCCACCAGTGCAAATAAACACGCTGACAAAATAATATACAAAACCGACAACACTTCAATATAGTTCAAGAAAGGCTTGCCATGCTGGGGAGCTGCTGCGCATGCAGCTGAGCAAGCTGATGAGACTGCGCTTGTTTAACACTTATATCCTGCTCACTCTAAAAGTTAAACAAGCACATATATGACAGGTTTTGCACATAAAAGTATCAGTGCTGACAATTCATCACATTTCTTACTGACGAATAAAGTGACACAGTTTAAAATTGCATTAACACAATATGGTATTGTTCAAGTCAATACATGGCAGGAAATGGCATTGTGAAGGAGTTGGCAGCTTCACGACACCACTGGATTACAGATCAAGAACTCATAAGTATCAATGGTTAGTGTGCTGTCAATTTATCCCATTTCAGATTCGCAAATAAAGAGACGGTTTAAATAATAGTAGAATTATATGACATTGTTCATAGTTAAGACATTGCAGAATATGACATTGTGTTGTAGTGGGTAGGTTCACCACACCACTAGATTATGGATCAAGAATAGAAGCATACATGCAGTGCAAAAGAAGATCACTCGCTCTGTATAGTTTAATTTTACATGGTATGAAGAAGGAACTTGGTTGTACAACTGAAAACTTAAATTGAGAAGGACAAACTTTTGTTTATGAACTACATAATAAACTTTAAATATGCAATTTGATGCAAACACCAAAAATAAACAACTATTGCAGCCTTGCCTAACCAAATATAGACAAAAAGTTTGAAGGCTTGAGAAGGACAAACTTACATTATTTGTGAAGACATGCTATAGAAAGCCCTTGTCCATGCTGATGGGGGGGGGGGTCAATTCAAAAAGTTTACCACATAATCTTCTTCATAAGCATTGCCTTTATTCTACATTTTGCTAAGAGTAAATATAGATGTGGTAATATAAGAAAAAATGGAGAATATTTAAGATAAGATGAAGAGTGATGCTACATAACCAAGTAGCTATAAATGTAAGTACAGTGATACAGGCAAAAGGTACCGCCAAGAGCAATGCACAGCTAAACTTCTTCAGTACCATCGGTGTTATCCAACCTTATGGTAAGAGTAAATATAGATCTTATGTGTAGAAAATGGAGGGAAAATGAAAATAAGTTGTAGAGTGATGGTGCATGAACAACTACCTGTCAATATAAGTACACTGATAAAGGACAACAAGTACTTACAAGAACAATGCAGAGCTCAAAAATTTCATCGGCATTGGATATATTCTACAATAATGTAACCATTCATACAGATCAGATAATTTGGACCGAACAATTGATAAGCAAGCTATCATGCATACTACTATCACATAATGAACCAGGTATGTATGCAAGTACAGTGATACAGGACAACATGTACTAACAAGAGCAAAGCAGCGGGCAACATATTTGCGTTGTACTGTCATTCTTTTCAATCCGGAATTCCTCTTCGAGTGGATTTCCTACAAAAAAGTTCCGTAAGGCACATGCGGAAAAGTAGAAGTTCAAATTGTCATGTGATTTCATAGACAGTACCTCATCCTGGGAACGAGACCACTGCATTACAAGGTTTTACCATTCAATGTCTTCTAAATTTAGCACAGGAGACTTCACCAGAAATTCGTTTATAGACTTGCAATCAAAGTGTGATTTTCTCAGGTAGCACCGATACTACTGCAGTGCTTCCTTGAAAAGCACAAGCAAGCTTTCCTCGTCAAGACTACCCAGATTGTCCCTCGCCTACTTACAACAATGTAATGTAAATCATTGATGTGTTCAATCAGCAGAAAACAGGAAAATAATAACCATGAATAATAGCACTTACACATAAGTTGGACAGGAAGATGTGAAAATGGTGTTTGTCTTCACTATAATCTTCCCATGATGGGAATATATGCACTTAGTCCCTATCAACATTGAAATCATTGTCTTTTAAACTGGGAATAATAACTGGAATGGGGTTCCAATCTGCAGGAATTGGCCTTCTCTACAGTTGGGATAGGTCTTTGGCCGGTGGACTTGTTGTACTTTTTGCTGGAGTTGGATTTTTCTGTGGTACGGCTGGTGCTATGGCAACTAAAATTGGTATTCCTTTTGCTGGAGTGCAGGTTCTGTGTGGTGGGGCTAGTGTTGTGGCCAGTGAAGTATGGGTACAGTCTGCTGGAGTCTGTTCTACGTTTTGTGTCACTAGTTGTACAACCAATATAAGTGGGGTGTTGTCTGATTTCTCCGGCACCACCACGTTTTTCAAGGACTCTGCTGGTGCTCCTTCAGGTTCGGCAATCACCCTCTTCCTTTTTGATGTCTGATGCACAAGAATAGCATTTGAGTGGAAAAACATGGTACGATGACAGATGGAATATGTATTGATAATGGATGGGCATGGCATGTCGACATATATGATGAGTAAACTAAGCAGATGGCGGTGCAACAAAGTAGAAGAAATGCAAGACAACATATGCAAGATACGCGTAATAAATAAAACCTTGCCAAATTAGAACATGCACCTTGATGGGTGAACAGGACAGGCCATCTTCCTTTGACTCCTCAAGGTTAGAATAGTCATTAGGATCATATTCTGAACAAGAATCAACAGGTGGGGAGCGTATGAGTTTCATTGCATCCAGAATGGCACTCAATGTCTTGGTGCCAATTTTGTAAGTCATTGCAGTGTTTAGCTTCAAGAGTGGACTGCTGCTAGTGTGACACAAAGCAGCTACACAGATCGTAGTGTAGATATAACGGGAAAACCGTAAGCATCAGAGTAAAATCAGCAAAGTGGAACTTGCTTTGGAATATATGTGCTAGTATTGCGGCATCGCTAGAAAGGCTTGGATACCAGCCCTCTTCAAGCGATGGCGGCATCTTTATTAATATCGGTGTAACTCTCAAAGGCGACACAGCTCCCCGCATTTCCTTGCTATTCTTATAGGATTCAAGTGGGCAGGCCACTACAACACCTATTCCTATGTTTACAAAATCCTACGAATCAAAGAGGCCCGAAGAGTTCAAAGTGTGCATCACAACCAACTATATAGACCTCTACACTGCAAATGCCCCTGCTTATCTTCACTACAAGGAACATACTGTACTACTATCATACTCCCTCCGTTCCAAAATATAAGTCTTGGTAGAGATTTCCACTATGGATCACATCTGAGATGTATCGAGATACATTTTAGAGTGTAGATTCACTCATTTTGCTCCATATGTAGTCCATGGTGGAATCTATACAAAGACTTTTGTTTAGGAACGGAGAGAGTACTTATTAAAGAAGAAAGGAAGAGGAACATGCTAAAGAAGAGCAAGCAGATTTTGGATAATAAAATGTTCGTTGCGCAGTGCCAACACATGATGAACCAGAGCGCATTAAGAATGCAACTCCCTGTTGTCTCTCGACCATTTCACGCGGTTGGATGAAGATCCTACGTCTCCTAACGCTTCTTCTTCCTCGTCTCTGATTCTTCCCATACAGAACACCACACGGGTTGCCGGCCGGACCACCGGACCCCACCGCCTGTGTTGCTCCGCCACCCCCACCCCCGCCCCCACCAGCGCCGAGTTTTCTTCGTTCTGCAAGGCCCCACCACCACCCCCACAACCACCGTCCCCACCTGAGCCCCTTCCTTCACACCGGCGAACTCCGGCGAGCTCTGAAAATCGACTGACCCAATTTCGAAACTTAGTCTACTATTTATTTAACTAGTGTGGAATATAAAAGAAGAAAACCATAAGCATTGGGAGTATAGTGTTGATGGCGGATCTGAAGGTGCAAACCAGGCAAAGGCAACTTCGCAACCAATGTTTGCTTTCAACTAGCAAGTAAGTGATGGACAAGAAATCATAGTAAAGCAGTGGCGATCTATTTTCTTGCTGCAATAAATAAGTTGAGCAGATACGAAAGAGTACCGTGTCACACCCTGCATTTTGTAACATTTCATTTGCATCAATAAAGCATGAAAATTTGGTCCAACAAAAACATCTGCATTATTTGGCTTTTATTTGGAGTTGGTTTTTCTCTCTGTGTTTCCAAGTGCTCTTTAAAATCAACACAACTCCACCTTATATACTTCATCTCCTTGCCCCAAACTTCTGCCCAATGATCATGCCATGTGTATAGCACAATATAGTATTTTCTTACAAAAATAATTTGGCCAAATAGTGTTTTCAAAAATTAGTTTTCCAAAAACCCCTGAATTGAGGTTTGCACTACAAGTACTTGATTTGGGGTATGAAAAATATTTCAAAGAGTATATTTGAAACCTATTAGATATAGGACTTCCATAAACCACAAAAATATAATTTTAAAAGTTATTTTCCTATTTTATTTAAAGGCTTTTTCTTCAGGCCAGAAATGGTCTTTAATAGGTTAAAATTATTTTAAAGCTTTAAAATTATTTTAGAAAAATTAGGGAGACTCAATGGACATATATTTACCATATATATGAGTTTCAACACATGGTCATGATCAATATATTGGACAAAACCTCCCAAAACCATTTCTGCTCATTTCAAGGATTTGAAATATTTCTACAGGAAATATTTCTGTAAAAATCCAAGAAAATTCTAACAAGTCACATATGACATTTTGGATGATCTTGGCAAGTATTATGTCATGGAGAATAACATAACCCCATGAAAATCCCCCAAATCCCCTATGGTCAGAATCAAATTTGAACTACTTTGTACTACCAACTTTATCTCCTTGATCCCAACTTTTGTGAGCATGATCACATGACCAAATGAGGCCACCAAACCAAGTGGTGCATCAAGGAGAAGTGATTTACTCAACTAGATCTGCACAAGTCCATTCCTGCCAGTTTCTAGGGTTTACAAAAGTTGCATTGGCAACTTTGCCCAAATAAGATCCAAATTGGTGGAAGGCCCTAATTATATGTCGCATTTCACCCTGTGGAGTCTAATGACAAGTGAAAGTCATCTACTTGCCCAAACCATCCTCAAACACCTTCTGGCACAATTTTAAAATGCAAATTCCAGCCTGTTCCACTAATCTCCTTGAGCCCTGCTTTTTACCACAACCCATCCTAGTTCCCCTCTAGCACCTAGATTCTTTTCTGCCTGAGGAAGCAATGATGGAGGGGAGAACCCCATTTTTCTTCTATGGACAGTAGATTCCTCCCTCTCTCTCAGCCTCCTTCTCTCCCCTCAGCTTTCCAGAGCATCCAAGGCTCTCCCCAGCTTTTGCCCACACCCCCTGCAGCCTCCAGACACTAGTGGACACGCGCGGACGTGGGAAAACCGCGGATGCCGGCCAAAGTCGCTCTGGAGCGCTGGCGAGGCACCCGACCCGTTGGCGCGCGTCTCCCGGCCACCTTGATCCTCCCCCACGCGCCAGTCGATGCCCCTCGACGTCCGCTCCACGCCAGCAGGCCGCCCACTTGCTCCCGCGCCCTCCTCTCTCTCCTGCAGCTCGCGCCAAAGCGCCGCCCCGCTCGGCCAATGCTCGCGCCACTCCTGTGGCCCGCGTGCAGCTCGTCCCGCTCCTCCTCTCTCTCCCTGGCACCCTACACCACTCCCACGAACGCCCCCGAGCTCTCCATTCCCTCCCTAACGGCCACCCGAGCCGATCCCGCGGGAACCCGTAGGCCGCGCCCACGGTGGACCTCGGCCAGCCTATAAAAGGCGACCCCGAGCCTCCCTCTCACCTCCTGTCGCTCCCCCACGCTCCTAATCCACCTCCCGCACCACCCAGTTGCCTCCAGAGCCGCCCGAGCTCGAGATCGAGCTCGAGCTCCGCCGCCTCGGGTCGTCGACGTTCGCACGGTACAGGCCTCCTCCGCCCTTGTTCTCTCTCGATCTGGAACCACAAGGCGTCCCTGACCCTTTCCCCTCTCTTTCCCACTCTTTTTGCAGCCGGGAACGGCCGGAACCATCGACGCCCGAAGCACCTCCGCCGCGTGACCTTGTCGCCGGCGAACCAGGCTACTCCGGCGACCATCTCCACCACCACCAGAACGGCGACATCCTCCCGAGTCCAAGGGTACCACCCACGCACCCTCCCATGCCCTGTATCACCGCCGGCGAGCTCGCCGTTGCCTCTGGATGGAGGTAGACGACGAGGGCCGTGGGCCCTGCCTATCAGCCTCACGCAGCGGGTGGGATCCACCGCGTCGAGTTTAAGCTGGCTGTGTGTCGGTTCATCATCGGTGAAGGCGTGCCAGCCTTTACGCCTTCGACGTGGCGGCCTCGCGCGGGCCTATTTCCCCTTTGGGCCTGCTGCCCGTGGCCTCTCTGGCCCAGTGGCACAACGCCACTTTTCTTTTTTCTTTTTCTGTCACCCCTCCAAAAATCCCACAGGATAGAATATTTATCCAAATGAAATAATTCAAGTTCCTAAATTCTTGTAAAAATCCCACCTATTTAATGGAGCAACTTTCATTCAAATCCAACAACCTTTTCTTCATTGTGAATATTTAAATGTGATTTTAATCATTTAAATATACCTTTGTAAATCCATTTCTCCTATTCTGCTACTCCAAATCCAAAACTAGAAATATCCCCCTCCTTAATTTTCACTCTAGTATTTAACAAAAATGAGTTGACATTTTTCTGAGCACTTTGGTTTTTCTGTTTTATTATTGCCTTGTTTTTCTCGTTATTATTTTGCGACGATAGATTGCGTGGCTGACGAAGGAGTTGGACCAGAAGACTTTGAAGACCCGGAAGACTTTGTTGAGCCAGGCAAGCAGCCCTTTGACCATGTCTATGAAACCTTTTTATGCATGTCATATATCACTTCTTATTGTTGCATCGGAATCATGATGAGATGGTAAACCACATTGGTTGGTTGCCTTTGTTACTTCCTCGTTGATACTTGCATTGTGCATGACCCTACCTCCTTATGAGGGTTATGCCGGTGGGAGTAGATAGGATGCTAAAGTAGTTGCTACGCCAAAAGGGACGGGAACATGCATGGTGATGGAGACAAAGTATTTTCAAAGGACTTTTCGAAAACCCCGTCGGGTGCCACTTATGCCCGAGGGAGATAATGAGATGGGTAACCGCTTGATGACGAAGTGGTGTACCGAGGCAAGTGAGTGTGTCGCTTTCAAAAACGGATTGGTTTAAGTTGCGACCGTTATTCCAACCTTACATGCGCAACCACTCTACCCTTATATGGGAAAGGGCATTATTGATTACCTAGGCCGATACTAGCTTGGAGCCCGCATTACTAGTGATGGAGGAGAGTTGGTGCTCTCTCTCGGGACGGGGTCGTGCCAGGTAGGGCGGCCAAGAACATTTTTATGGGGCACCGGACATACCGTTGGTACCCCGTGCCAGTTGTTTGTGATGAATATGGGAGCGAGGCTCCACAATTTTAAGTTGTGAAATGTTGGGCACGGGGGTTACTACCAATCGAGTGGACCCCATGTTAGTGTCGTCTAGGGAAAGATAGTGATCGGGTGCTTACCCCGGGTACTTGAGGTACCGCGGGTCGTGGATGACACGAAAGTTCCCTGGATCTTGTGGGTAAAGTGTGCAACCTCTGCAGAGTGTAAAACTATTCGAATAGCCGTGTCCACGGTCAAGGACAGTTGGGTAACCGCTCTTGGGCTACGTCCACATGTTTACAAACCAGTGTGTGTGTTTGGATAACTACTTGGGTTAAGTCAAGAGACTTGACATGATTGAGTTGGGTTGGTGCCCACTCTACTTATGTTGATATCTGTAACCTGTCCTCATGATTACTTGAATTCGCCTGATGCATGTCTTGCAAGTTGTTGAACATGTCATTGCACTCAAAACTAGCTTTCTGCAAAAATTTACCTATATCATGCATTGTTATATCTGGAACCAAAACATGGGTTGCCTGCGAGCACATTCAAAGTACTCATTAGCTTGCCACTGGTTATTTAATTGGCCAGGCATGGAAGAACCGGAGTTCGAAGAAGAGTTCATTGGAGATGAACATGCGAACTAGGACACTTCCCAGTCAGAATGCCTGTAGGGTTAAGGCAGATGGCATCGGTTCTACTTATCGACGAAGATTTCCGCTGCTTGTGTTTTATTTGATGTTCAGCCCTTAAGGCTTTATCAATGAAAGACTTGACCATAATGGTCATAATTTGTGTAAGACGGTATGTATGGATGTAAGACTCTTGTTATTCAGCTTCTGTGTGTTCAGTGAGCATTGATCTCTGGGATCACTGTACACGTGCATTCGGTGATCATCACTTACGAGTCGGGGTCCCCACAGAGCTGTTATCAGAGCGATCTTGTGTCAGGACCCCGATTCCAAGTCACATCAATCTAGCCGGTAACACCTCATATCACTTTGCGACCTCACGCACGGTATTCCCACGGGTGTCGCCTTACCATGGCCCGGGACCGTTTGCGTCTTTTGGCTCACGTATATGATAGTGTCGCTAGCATCCATATGACAAAGAACCCGGGCAGACATGGGGATACAAAAGCATTGCTAAATTGCTAGGTGACTTCCTAAACAACTAGGGTCATAATAGTAGCTCCAACATCTATGCCGAGGCAACAAAGTACCTCAACTTACCGATTAGTGTGCTTATTCTGACCAAAAAGGACATCGGGAACGGAGGAAAAGGATTTGCAAATGCATCAAACTATTTAGAGACCTGGGATGACTCAGACAGCATAACGGCTGTAAATGCTCAAAATGATTTGAGACATCCTGCAAAAATGGTGGCATAACCACTCAATATCACAATACCAAGGTTCCGAGATCAACAATTATCATACAGAAATAGTAGGAACTGAACTGGGGATAAAACCAACAATCTTAAGGGTCTATGGATTAGTAACACGTCGTCCTGATAGATAGATGAGAAGGCCTAGTTCTTAACCCCGTAGAAGAGAAGAGGTTGACTCAGATCAGAAGGCCATGAGGTATAAGGAGTAAAAAGAGCCTTACGTTCCCTTCCACAATCAATTCCCTTACATAACTAAAGCATTTCTAGACACAACTTCGACCATTTTGGCTTGGTAATCCTACAGGCAGTCAGGCTCTGATACCAACGCTGTCAGGACCCCGATTCCAAGTCACATCAATCTAGCTGGTAACACCTCATATCACTTTGCGACCTCACGCACGGTATTCCCACGGGTGTCACCTTACCATTGCCCGGGACCGTTTGCGTCTTTTGGCTCACGTATATGATAGTGTCGCTAGCATCCATATGACAAAGAACCCGGGCCGACATGGCTAGTCGTGAACCCAAAGCGGCACTAACCTATGGGGACAGGCATACATGAATCACATCGAGCATGTCGGTCATCAACGTATAAATTCGGGCTGTAGCACTGGACTAACAGGACTCCGGTATCCCAGGCTGTAGCAGGCTAGGCAGGACTCCGAATAACACCGCGTGACATTTCCCCGAAGGGACAGACATAGGAACGAAGTGAAACACATGCCGCCAAATAAAATGACCAAGCAGTAGTCTTTGGGCTAGCAGGACTCCGGTGAACCGGTCAGAAGCGGACTACTATCGCCGAAGCACGAGACTACATTTCCCCGTATGAGAGGCTGCCAAGGATAAACAACTAGTTTGTCGGATCCCACACATACCAAGCATTTCAAACATACACACAATATGCTCAATATGTGTAGATACAACATGGCATCACAACATAACTCTACGACTCAAATATTTATTCATTAGGCTCCGAGGAGCGAGATATTACAAACATGGGTCTCATGACCCAACACTCGAGCATACAAGTCAAAACACAAGCGGAAGCTAAACATGTGCGAGTACGCATAACGATAAATGAAAAAGGCTGAGAAGCGACTATCTACCGAGATCTGCCGAGGGCACAAGATCGTAGCTGAGGTAACAAGCTAAACGTCAAGTCCAAGCGGAACTACTAGCGAGAACGAAGTCTCTCGCAAAACATAAAATAAGCAAACGGGAGTACAAACGTACTCAAAGAAGACTTACATCGTAACTAGCTACATATGCATCATTTTCAAAAGGGGTGGTGGAGTTTGACTGCAGCAAGCCAGCTTTGACTCGGTGGCTATCCTGAACTACATTGCAAGTAACTCTTTTGAGATGGCGCACACGAGTCCACATATTCACCATATCAATACACCACTACGGACCCGCTCCCGTCTCCCTACGAGAACGCCATCCATAGCACTCACGCTTATCTTGCACATTTTAGGGTATCCACTTTCAATTGTCTATGAACTGGTATAGGCAACCCAGAAGTCCTTCTCCGTGGACACGGCTATTCGAATAGATCATGTTAACCCTGTAGGGGTGTACTTCTTCACACACGCTCTCACCACTTACCGCCGTTTACACGACATGTACTCGGCAACCTTCAAGCGGAAGCCCAACGTGGGTGTCGGCCACGACCTACCTAAACACACAAGTCCCAAGTCCAGGTTTATCGCCTATTCGGGTTCCATCCGCAGGAGTCCGCCGAGGTTTCCCATACAGCCCCGAACGATGTGTGCAGGGTTCCCGAGACACCAAACGGGCGAATCGGTACACCAGACCCACGGTGCCTACCGCAACACAACCCACCCCTATGGTCAGCAATGCGCGGCCCCAAAGATACTACAAACATCGAAACTACTTGCAACTCCTGCATCGAGGACAAGAGTGGTTAAGAAGCCGAGAGGGTCAATTAAGGATCCCAATGCGTGGTAGTAACTGTTTCATGGATCACAAACACAGAACTCAGTTCCTCGAGGACGGCTGCAATGAGACAACCCACCATGTACTCCTACATGGCCTCTCACCGCTACCTTTACCAAATCGTGTTCACACACTTAGCTCACACACGTAGGGACATGTTCACACAACCATTCCAATTCATTCCCGATGATGAATCAGACCTGACTCAACTCTAAGCGAGTGTGCACGACAACAAGCATGAATGAGTAGGCACAACATGGCTCAAACAACTCCTACTCATGCTAGTGGGTTTCATCTAATTCTTGTGGAATGACAGGTCATGCAGAGGATAAAGGGGTTCAGCTACCGCAGCAAGTAACACATGAGTCGTTGTTGTCCTAATGCAGTAAAATAGAGCAGGAGCGAGAGAGTGGGATTATATCGGAATGAACAAGGGGTTTTGCTTGTTCGGCACTACGAAGATAATATAGTTCTTCATCGGTGTCATCGAATAATCGTTTAACGTCGTCTCTTGAGAGGGACAATTACCGCAAACAAGAGAGAACGCATAATCAATGCAATGCACATACACATGAATGACATGTCATGTTAAGGTACTGAATTCACCTAATGCAATGTCTAGCCAGGTTAATTGAAGTAGAATTCAAACAAGGTTAAACTCCAACTCCAAATGCTAGTTCATAAATTGCCCTAATCATGATTCATCCTCTTCAGTGATGTTAACTTGTTTAATCATGCATGAAAGTGCCATAAACAGATTCTTCATATTTTTCTGATCATTTTTCATATATAAATCTTTGCATTTGGAGTTACGGATAAAAAGTTATAAGCATTTGAAATTTGAATTATATTCTGGAATTTACTGTATTAGTATAAATCCAGAAATTAGATTAATGCGTCAGCCATGCGTCAGCATGACGTCAGGGTCAACGGAGACGTCCAGGTCAAACCTGACAGTGGGTCCGGGGTGTCAGGGTAATTAGTTTAACTAAAACTTAATTAAACTAATCCTATTTAGTTAGCAGGGCTGGGCCCCATCTGTCAGTGACTCATCGGAGTCAACCAGGGCCCACCCGAGTCAAAGTCCACGTCGGCTGCACCGGCGACTAGTCACGGCGAGCCCGACGCCGGAGGAAGTGCTGGCGATTCCGGCGACCAAATGAGCCATGAGGGTGGCTATGGGTAGTCGGGAGCAAGCCGCGGCTATTGGTGGAGCCGGTTGGGGTCGGGTGGCGGAATCGGCGCCATGACGACCTAGGCGGTCACGGAGTTCGACGAAGACGAACTTAGGGCTAGAGGGGTCGGTGAGGTGCGGGAGTGCATGGTTAGACTCCATGGGGTGCGGTGAGTGTGAAGGACACCATGGGGTGGCCGGAGAGTGACCGGGAGCACGTCGGCGACGAGCTCCACGGCGGCGGGTGCGGGTGAGCTTGGTTCGGTTGCTACGCTGCTCAAAAGCGAGAGAGAGAGAGGGAAGGGGAGGTAGATGGGCTCACGGGCGACGCGTATAAGCTCTCGTCGAGGTTGGGGACGGAACGGAGCGACGACAGCGTTGAAGGGGATCTCCGGCGACGGTGGACTCGGCCGAGGGCGGTGTGGTGGATTCGGGCACTAGAGCAAAGGGGCTTGGCTAGTTTGGGGTAGTCTAGAGCGGCGGAGCTCCTAGACAAGGTGAGGGGGAGCACGGACGGCGGGGAGCGTGAATTCTGGCGATGGTGCGGCGGCAAGGCGTCGGCCAAGGCGGGAAGAGCGAGAGATGAACCGGGAGGAGAGGGAGTGTCCAGGGGGTTCGGGAGAGCGAGGAGGCGATCCTCATCGGCGGTGGCGAGAGGAGCGGCGGCGGCGACCAGGTGCGTGGCACCCATGCGGTGCTCGCCGCCGAGCACTGGCTGCTACTGGCGAGCCAAGCAGCCATTGGCTGTTCTTGGGCTGGGCCGGCAGTGGGCCGGGTAGGTGGCGCCAGGTAAGTCCTTCCCTGTTTTATCTTTTTCTATTTTTTTTCGCAACTTTGTGGAGTTTTTAAAAATACTAGAACAGCTCCAAAAATCACCAAACTGCTCCTGGTCCAATGTTGGAAGTTGGGATATTTCCAACATGAAACATTTTAGTTTGGGAATATTTGGGCATTTGAAATATTTTATAGCATTTAAATGCCCAAATGCAAATACTTAATGAATTAATCCAGTGACCAAATATGTCATGAAAAATGTGCAGCACCTCACGGTTACGGTTTAAAGCATTTTTCGAGATGATGAACATTTTCTAAAGCCATTTGAAATCACTGAAAAATATTTTTGGTTGAGCCTATTTGAATTCCTTTAATGCTAGGGTTTAGGCAATCCCCATTTCAAATTCAAATGAAATTTAAACATGATGCATGGATGCAATGCCACTATTTACAAGCAAGCTCTAGGGCTGTGACATCTTGACTGTAGGAAGCCTTAGTTAGCATGGACGTTAGCTAGAGTGAGACTATCTACAAAAAATTACCTATATACCTACGTTTTCTAAAAATATCCTAAACATAGGTCACATTTCCTATATTGACCCTTTCCCTTCCACTTTTGTAGATGGCCGTTGTACCCGAGGACCTCCTGACCACCGGGTTTCCCGCACTTCTCGAGGACAGCCTCAAGAAGTGTCAGTTTACTCGAGCCCCCACCTTCTCCTACCACGAGCACTGGATCAACAGTACTAAGAAGGAGTATCACGTGGAGGTAGTCATGAGGGCGAACGACGCCCCGACGAGCTGGTTCTTTGAGGGACCCCAGATGGCGACCGTGCTTCTCGCCGTTGAGACTGCTGCCCTCAAGGCGCTGACTCGCCTTCGGGACCTTCTGCCTGAGATGGCAAGTGAGCCAGCCACTCGTTACCTGCCTTATCGTAAGGAAGGAGATGACGAGAGCAGCGCGCCAGCCCCACCCATGGACGAAGGACTTTCCCTCCGCTTCCATACCTACTTCAGCCTGTGTGCCGACAGCCTGGCACAGCACCTGGCCTCGGAGTCGATGGAGCTTCGGAAGGAACTCCACGAGACCAAGGAACTCCTCCGCCTAGCCTGCATAAAGGCGGACAGGATCAAGGAGGATGGTGCACCCCCTGGGCAGCCCGTTGTAGCCTATCGAGGCGGGCGACCCCCACAGGACACGCATGCCAAGGGATCACCTCAGCCGCGCCTTATGACGGCGAAGGATTATCGCAACCTCTTCACGGCGCCACCAGCGAAGCAGCGCCGTGTTCAGCTCCTCCACTCCCCCACTCCCTCAAGTGACGAAGATACTGAGACAGATGAAGGTGAGGAGGAAGACCCAGAGGAGCCGGAATACGCGACCGAGCATTCCACCACTCGCATAATCGCTCGGGACTAGAGTAGGCCGGTCTGTAACCCTTAAGGTAGGATAGGTTGTGTACCCCTTATGCGAAGTCGAGTCCGTGTAATGGTTGAAATGAAACCATGTTATGTTGTGCTTGCTTTCAACTTGCTTTGATGAAGTCGTACTTTCCCTTCGGGAACTTGTGAACGACTACGTCCCCCATTTGGTTTTAATGCATGAGTTTGGCCCTTCTGGCCCTTGTTTAACTTAAAATTGTGTCACGCCCACCCCCTTACTAGGCACCCCATCTATATTGCTTTCCCTCATGAGCCCTTGACCGCTCCAACAGGATGCCTGTTGTAACACGTACTGGTACCTCTACCCAGCCGCAAGAAGCCGGAGTAGGAGCCACTCAGGACCAAGCCCAAGGACAAGCTCTACCACCGCCACCACCTCCAAACATGGACATGGATCAACTCCTTCAAGCCTTCCGAGAGGAACGCCAAGCCAACACAGCAGCCCTCCAGATGATTGCTCAGGCTGTCAACCGCCAACCGGTGGGGAACGGCAATGGACGTTCCACGTTGGCAGAGTTCAAGAAGCATGCAGCACCCACCTTCATCGAGACTGCTGAACCCCTGGATGCAGACGACTAGGTCCGCACCATTGAGGACCTGTTGGAACTAGTCGGTTGCACTGAAGACCGTGAGAGGGTAGCATATGCTGCCCACTATCTCGGGGGTACCGCCAGAGCTTGGTGGGATGGATTCAAGGTCATGCGCGCTGGGCAAGACATCACTTGGAATGACTTCAAGGCAGAATTCCGCAAGGCCCACATTCCTTCTGGGATTATGGCCATCAAGAAGCGTGAGTTCCGGGCCCTGAAGCAAGGTAGTAGCACTGTCAAGGAGTACATGCAGAAGTTCAGTGTTCTGTCAAGGTATGCTCCTGAGGATGTCAGCACTGATGCTGCCAAAAGGGAGCGCTTCATGGAAGGCCTTAACGGACTCTACAAGATTTCGCTTGTTGTGTGTGACTGCCCAACCTTTCCTGATCTGGTGAACAAGGCACTCATGCTTGAAGATAAGCGACATGCTTTGGATGATACCCGTAAGCGCAAGATGATCAGCAAGGGTAGCTCCAGCAACCAGAAGCCTCGCCCGTGGCAGCCAGCCCCGGTCAAGCCAACCTACCAGCAGCCAAGAGCTCCTGCACCCCGCACCAACTATCCACCTCAGCAGTATGCCAACCCCAGGCCAGCTTACAACAGCCCCAATAACAATGCCGGCAAGAGCATCAACCCCAACCAAGTCACTTGCTTTGGATGTGGTCAGCCAGGGCAATACTCCAAGAATTGCCCCAACAAGAAGCCCGACGCCCCGCACCCCAATGCGCAGAACCCAAGACAAGGCCGTGGAATGCCACCAAGGAACCAAGCTCTCCGCAACCCGCCCAACAACGGCAAGGGTCGTGTGAACCATGTCACTGCCGAAGAAGCCCAGGAAGACCCGGACGTCGTGCTGGGTACGTTCCTTGTAAACTCAGCACCCGCAACTGTTTTGTTTGATTCTGGAGCCACGCATTCATTTGTCACCCAAGAGTTTGCATTAAAAAGTGGCATGACCCCTACACCCCTCAATAACCCTATGGTGGTACAAACCCCCAGAGCAGAGATGAGAGCCAACATAGGATGTAAAGGAGTCGGGATTGTCATCGATGGGGTAGGCTTCCTAGCAGACCTTATCGTACTAAGGTCACAAGGCTTGGATGTGATCTTAGGAATGAATTGGCTCATCAAGCACCAAGGCTTGATAGATTGCGCCAACATCACTGTCACTATGACCAATGAGCAAGGAGTCGAAGTTAAATTTGCCTCCAACCCCTCCTCTGCTCGAGCCAACCAAGTCAACTGTCTGACTGAAGTTGGATTGGAGCAAGTGCCGGTAGTATGCGAATACTCCGATGTTTTTCCTGATGAGCTACCGGGGATGCCTCCTGACCGAGACATTGAGTTCATCATCGAGCTCGTGCCCGGAGCAGGACCCATCTATAAGAATCCTTATAGAATGGGATCGCAAGAGTTAGCAGAATTGAAGAAGCAACTGGAAGAGCAGTTGAGGAAGGGATTTATCCGCCCTAGTGCCTCCCCTTGGGGATCTCCTGTTCTGTTTGTGGCAAAGAAGGACGGTACCATCCTCTTGTGCATTGACTACCGCTTCCTCAATGAGGTTACAATCAAGAACAAGTATCCACTTCCCAAGATTGAAGATCTGTTTGATGAACTCAATGGGGCCAAGGTGTTCTCCAAGATCGATCTCAGATCTGGGTACTACCAGCTGAAAATAAGACGCCAAGATATTCTGAAGACGGAATTTGTAACCAGATATGGCCTGTACGAGTGCACGGTCATGTCCTTTGGATTGACCAATGCCCCGGCTTACTTCATGTATCTCATGAATAATGTCTTCATGGAATATTTGGACAAGTTTGTCGTTGTCTTCATTGATGACATTCTTGTCTTCTCGAAGACGGGAGAAGAGCACGAGCAACACTTGAGGATGGTCCTAGACAAGCTTCGAGAGCACCAACTGTATGCCAAGTTCAGCAAGTGCGATTTTTGGCTGCATGAAGTTGGATTCTTGGGTCATGTATTGAATGCCGAAGGGTTGTTAGTGGACCCCACCAAGACTCAAGCCGTGACTGAATGGCAAACTCCGAGAAATGTGAAGGAAGTCAGAAGCTTCCTCGGACTCGCGGGATATTACCGCATGTTCGTTGAAGGATTCTCAAGCATTGCCCAACCTATGACCCAGCTCTTGAAGAAGGACAAGAAGTTTGAATGGGCCTTGAAGTGCGAAGAGAGCTTCCAGGAGCTGAAGAAGAGGCTGACCACCGCCCCAGTTCTGGCCACACCAGATATACACAAGGAATTTGCGATATATTGTGATGCGTCGAGAACCGGACTGGGAGGTGTTCTGATGCAAGAAGGCAGAGTCGTACGATATCTATACAGACAGCTGCGTCCTCATGAAGAGAACTATGCTACTCATGATCTTGATTTGGCAGCTGTAGTTCACGCCTTAAAGACCTGGCGACATTACCTTCTAGGGAAGCGGTGTGAGATATACACGGATCACAAAAGTCTGAATTATATTTTCACTCAGAAGGAATTGAACATGAGGCAGAGAAGGTGGCTAGAGTTGATCAAGGATTATGACCTCGATGTACGATACCACCCTGGAAAGGCTAATGTGGTAGCAGATGCCTTAAGCAGAAAGGCTTGTTCCTTGAATGCTATGCTTAATTGAAGGCTACCCGCCTTGTATGCAGAACTTGAAAGCTTCGGGGTGGAACTGGTTGCACCAGGATTCTTAGCCAACCTTGAAGTCAAGCCTACCCTGATGGATGATGTTAAGGAAGCCCAGAAGGGGCACGAAAGTATTGAAGGCATCAAGAGGAAGATCGAGGTGCAAAGCCCGTGATTCTTAGAGGATGAGCAAGGAATTGTGTGGTTTGGGAATCGCATTTGCGTACCCAACAAGATTGAGCTCAAGAATTTGATCTTGCAGGAAGCTCATGACACCCTGTATTCCATCCACCCCGGTGGAACCAAGATATATCAAGACTTAAAGGAAATATTCTGGTGGCATGGCATGAAGAGAGAGATAGCCACTTTCGTCGCTAAGTGTGACACATGCCAAAGGGTCAAAGCTGAACATCAGCGACCCGCTGGATTGTTACAGCCTCTCAAGGTGCCTGAATGGAAATGGGATAAAGTCAGAATGGACTTCATCACTGGGTTACCCAGGTCAAATAAGGGACATGACTCCATCTGGGTCATAGTCGACCATTTGACCAAAGTAGCCCATTTCATTCCTATCAAAACGACTTACAAGGGAAACCAGCTAGCCAGCCTCTACATCAACAGAATCGTAAGCCTTCATGGTGTTCCCAAGGAGATTGTGTCAGATCGAGGAACCCAGTTTACCTCAAGGTTCTGGAAGAAGTTCCAAGAGGCCATGGGGACCAAGTTGTCCTTCAGCACTGCTTTCCACCCACAGACCGGAGGTCAGACAGAACGAGTGAATCAGATACTCGAAGACATGCTCCGAGCCTGTGTCTTAGCATATGGAGCTAGGTGGGAAGATTGCCTCCCTTTCACCGAGTTCTCCTACAACAACAGTTATCAGTCAAGCCTTCCGATGGCACCATTTGAGGTGTTATATGGACGGAAGTGCCGACACCCCTCAATTGGTCGAGACCGGAGAAGGACTAGTCTTTGGGCCAGATATCCTCCGTGAGGCAGAAGAGCAAGTCCAGCTTGTCAGAGAGCGTTTGAAGACTGCCAAATCAAGGCAGAAGAGCTACGCTGACTCACGGCGTAGAGACATGAATTTCTGAGTTGGAGACCATGCCTACCTTCGGGTCACACCTCTCAAGGGAACCCAGCGCTTCCATGTCAAAGGAAAGCTCGCCCCAAGATACATCGGCCCCTTCAAGATCGCTGATTGACGAGGGGAAGTGGCTTATCAGTTGGAGCTGCCACCTGAACTATCCGATGTGCACAACGTATTCCACGTGTCACAACTTCGGAAATGTCTCCAAGTTCCAGACAAGCCTGATCTTTACAAAGATGTCAGTCACCAAGCCATTGACCTTCAGCCTAATTTGACTTACCGTGAGAGGCCCATCCGAATTTTGGATGAAGCAGAACGACGTACTCGAAGCCGCACCATTAGGTACTTCAAGGTCCAGTGGAGCAACCACAATGAAGCAAAAGCAACCTGGGAACGTGAAGACTACCTTAGATCCGAGTTTCCGTATCTCTTTAAAGCCTAGCTTAGGAATCTCGGGGACGAGATTCTTGTAAGGGGGGTAGGTCTGTCACACCCTGCATTTTGTAACATTTCATTTGCATAAATAAAGCATGAAAATTTGGTCCAACAAAAACTTTTTCATTATTTGGCTTTTATTTGGAGTTTGTTTTTCTCTCTGTGTTTCCAAGTGCTCTTTAAAGTCAACACAACTCCACCTTATATACTTCATCTCCTTGCCCCAAACTTCTGCCCAATGATCATGCCATGTGTATAGTGCAATATAGTATTTTCTTACAAAAATAATTTGGCCAAATAGTGTTTTCAAAAATTAGTTTTCCAGAAACCCTGAATTGAGGTTTGCACTACAAGTACTTGATTTGGGGGTATGAAAAATATTTCAAAGAGTATATTTGAAACCTATTAGATATAGGACTTCCATAAACCACAAAAATATAATTTTAAAAGTTATTTTCCTATTTTATTTAAAGGCTTTTTCTTAAGGCCAGAAATGGTCTTTAATAGGTTAAAATTATTTTAAAGATTTAAAAATATTTGAGAAAAATTAGGGAGACTCAATGGACATATATTTACCATATATATGAGTTTCAAGACATGGTCATGATCAAAATATTGGACAAAACCTCCCAAAACAATTTCTTCTCATTTCAAGGATTTGAAATATTTCTACAGGAAATATTTTTATAAAAATCCAAGAAAATTCTAACAAGTCACATATGACATTTTGGATGATCTTGGCAAGTTTCATGTCATGGAGAATAATATAACCCCATGAAATTCCCCAAAACCCCCTCTGGCCAGAATCAAATTTGAACTACTTTGTACTACCAACTTTATATCCTTGATCCCAACTTTTGTGAGCATGATCACATGACCAAATGAGGCCACCAAACCAAGTGGTGCACCGAGGAGAAGTGATTTACTCAACTAGATCTGCACAAGTCCATTCCTGCCAGTTTCTAGGGTTTACAAAAGTTGCATTGGCAACTTTGCCCAAATAAGCTCCAAATTGGTGGAAGGCCCTAATTATATGTGACATTTCACCCTGTGGAGTCTCATGATAAGTGAAAGTCATCTACTTGCCCAAACCATCATCAAACACCTTTTGGCAGAATTTTAAAATGCAAATTCCAGCCTCTTCCACTAATCTCCTTGAGCCCTGCTTTTTACCACAACCCATCCTAGTTCCCCTCTAGTACCTAGATGCTTTTCTGCCCGAGGAAGCAATGATGAAGGAGGGGAGAACCCCCATTTTTCTTCTCTGGACAGCATATTCCTCCCTCTCTCTCAGCCTCCTTCTCGCCCCTCAGCTTTCCAGAGCATCCAAGGCTCTCCCCAGCTTTTGCCCACACCCCCTACAGCCTCCAGACACTAGTGGCCACGCGCGGACGCGGGAAAACCACGGATGCCGGCCAAAGTCGCGCTCTGGAGCGCCTGGCAGGGCACCCGACCGTTGACGCCGCGTCTCCCGCGCCAGTCAATGCCCCTCGACGTCCGCTCCACGCCAGCAGGCCGCCCACTTGCTCTCGCGCCCTCCTCTCTCTCCTGCAGCTCGCGCCAAAGCGCCGCCCCGCTCGGCCAATGATCGCGCCACTCCTGTGGCCCGCGTGCAGCTCGTCCCGCTCCTCCTCTCTCTCCCTGGCACCCTACACCAATCCCACAAACGCCCCCGAGCTCTCCATTCCCTCCCTATCGGCCACCCGAGCCGATCCCGCGGGAACCCATAGGCCGCGCCCACGGTGGACCTCGGCCAGCCTACAAAAGGCGACCCCGAGCCTCCCTCTCACCTCTTGTCGCTCCCCCACGCTCCTAATCCACCTCCCGCACCACCCAGTTGCCTCCAGAGCCGCCCGAGCTCGAGAGCGAGCTCGAGCTCCGCTGCCTCGGGTCGTGGACGTCCACGCGGTACAGGTCTCCTCCGCCCTTGTTCTCTCTCGATCTGGAAACACAAGGCGTCACTGACCCTTTCCCCTCTCTTTCCCACTCTTTTTGCAACCAGGAACAGCCGGAACCATCGACGCCCGAAGCACCTCCGCCGCGTGACCTCATCGCCGGCGAACCAGGCTGCTCCAGCGACCATCTCCACCACCACCCGAACGGCGACATCCTCCCGAGTCCAACGGTACCACCCATGCACCCTCCTGTGCCCTGTATCGCCGCCGGTGAGCTCGCCGTTGCCTCTGGATGGAGATAGACAACGACGGCCGTGGGCCCTGCCCGTCAGCCTCACGCCCTAATGGGTGGGATCCACCCGTCAGGTTTAAACGCACGCCCAGCAGCCTTGCTTCAGTTCACCGTCGGTGAAGGCGTGCACTTTACGCCTTCCGACGTGGCTGCCTCGCTGGCTGATTTACCCTCCGGGCCTGCTGCCCGTGGCCTCTTCGCCCAAAGGGCACAACGCCACTTTTCTTTTTTCTTTTTCTGTCACCCTTCCAAAAATCCCACAGGATAGAATATTTATCCAAATGAAATAATTCCAGTTCCTAAATTCTTGTAAAAATCCCACCTATTTAATGGAGCAACTTTCATTCAAATCCATCAACCTTTTCTTCACTGTGAATATTTAAATGTGATTTTAAGCATTTAAATATACCTTTGTAAATCCATTTCTCCTATTCTGCTACTCCAAATCCAAAACTAGAAATATCCCCCTCCTTAATTTTCACCCTAGTATTTAACAAAAATGAGTTGACATTTTTCTGAGCACTTTGGTTTTTCTGTTTTATTATTGCCTTATTTTTCTCGTTATTATTTTGCGACGATAGATTGCGTGGCTGACGAAGGAGTTGGACCAGAAGACTTTGAAGACCTAGAAGACTTTGTTGAGCCAGGAAAGCAGCCCTTTGACCATGTCTATGAAACCTTTTTATGCATGTCATATATCACTTATTTTTGTTGCATCGGAATCATGATGAGATGGTAAACCACGTTGGTTGGTTGCCTCTGTTACTTCCTCGTTGATACTTGCATTGTGCATGACCCTACCTCCTTATGAGGGTTATGCCGGTGGGAGTAGATAGGATGCTAAAGTAGTTGCTATGCCAAAAGGGACGGGTACATGCATGGTGATGGAGACAAAGTATTTTCAAAGGACTTTTCGAAAACCCCGTCGGGTGCCACTTATTCCCAAGGGAGATAATGAGATGGGTAACCGCTTGATGACGAAGTGGTGTACCGAGGCAAGTGAGTGTGTCGCTTTCAAAAACGGATTGGTTTAAGTTGCGACCGTTATTCCAACCTTACATGCGCAACCACTCTACCCTTATATGGGAAAGGGCATTATTGATTACCTAGGCCGATACTAGCTTGGAGCCCGCATTACTAGTGACGGGGAGAGTTGGTGCTCTCTCTCGGGACGGGGTCGTGCCAGGTAGGGCGGCCAAGAACATTTTTATGGGGCACCGGACACACCGTTGGTACCCCGCGCCAGTGGTATGTAATGAATATGGGAGCGAGGCTCCACAATTTTAAGTTGTGAAATGTTGGGCACGGGGGATACTACCAATCGAGTGGACCCCATGTTAGTGTCGTCTAGGGAAAGATAGTGATCGGGTGCTTACCCCGGGTACTTGAGGTACCGCGGGTCGTGGATGACACGGAAGTTCCCCGGATCTTGTGGGTAAAGTGTGCAACCTCTGCAGAGTGTAAAACTATTCGAATAGCCGTGTCCACCATCAAGGACAGTTGGGTAACCGCTCTTGGGCTACGTCCACATGTTTACAAACCAGTGTGTGTGTTTGGATAACTACTTGGGTTAAGTCAAGTGACTTGACATGATTGAGTTGGGTTGGTGCCCACTTTATTTATGTTGATATCTGTAACCTGTCCTCATGATTACTTGAATTCGCCTGATGCATGTCTTGCAAGTTGTTGAACATGTCATTGCACTCAAAACTAGCTTTCTACAAAAATTTACCTATATCATGCATTGTTATATCTGGAACCAAAACATGGGTTGCTTGCGAGTACATTCAAAGTACTCATTGGCTTGCCACTGTTTATTTAATTGGCCAGGCATGGAAGAACCGGAGTTCGAAGAAGAGTTCTTTGGAGATGAACATGCGAACTCGGACGCTTCCCAGTCAGAATGCCTGTAGGGTTAAGGCAGATGGCATGGGTTCTACTTATCGACGAAGATTTCCGCTGCTTGTGTTTTATTTGATGTTCAACCCTTAAGGCTTTATCAATGAAAGACTTGACCATAATGGTCATAATTTGTGTAAGACGGTATGTATGGATGTAAGACTCTTGTTATTCAGCTTTCGTGTGTTCAGTGAGCATTGATCTATGGGATCACTGTACACGTGCATTCGGTGATCATGACTTATGAGTCGGGGTCCCCACATACCGCCTCTGGTGCGGCACCGTTTATGCATCTGCTGAGAATTTGACGGTGCTGCGGTAGCGATGGCTGTAGGCAGCATGGAAGCAGATCTAGGAGGGTAGACGGTGGCGGCGGGGAGCGGTGGACAAGACGGTCGTAGGAGCGGCGCCAGCAAGGTGGATGACGGCGGGGATGAGGCGAGAGGACGGGATGCAAGGATCACGGTCCGAAGCCATGGATGAGAGAGGTCGATCTCTTGTAATGGACGGCGCTGTCGGGGTATCAATTCCGGCATGGTGGAGGAGGACGACAGTGGATGGGTGGCGGAAGGAGGAGGCTGGGGTGGAGAGGGTCTTTTGGCGCCCATGGAGTACGAATGGGGAAATGGAGGTATAGAGGAAGGGGGAACCATGTCTTCAGGGCGCGCTTGTCTCAAATGCAAGGAAATTTACAAACTTAGCCCCCGTTTCAAATTTCCTACATCACAATAATATTAGTCGGTTGGGGATAGGACGGTAATCTCGCATACACCCAATATTTGCCGACGAGAGATTATTTTTGGCGCCCGCCGTGTATGAATCGGGGAGGGAGTCGATTTCGGCCGAGGACACACTGTGTTTTGGTGCCAAATGTGTATGAATCCGGGTGAGAGGCGGTTATGTCACGTTTGCGTGAAATTACAAACCTACCCCTATCGATGGAAACCTATAGAAATCAAGCACATAGGCTTTGCATGGCAGGGATAGGTAGTAGTAATTTCCATCTCGCAGATTTTGGTTTCGGGCGGTTACTGCGACTTTCCCCGCTTCATTCAAATTTTGTAGAGTGCACGTTTACCGGTCCAACTCAAGTCGAATCCCGTTTGTATTCTATTTTTTTCGGGCGGCATCCATTTTCGATTGGAATAAAATTCTATATACATCATTTTTTATATATACTTTCAAAAGCACAACACCCTTTATACATAAATATGGTTTACAAAGAAATGATCTCAGATTCATAAGGTTGTATGCATCAATTTGGAGTATCAAATATTTGAAACCACTTTATGTTGAAATCCAATGTATGTATTCCTCGCTAACTGTATCCAATTAATGTGTGTTTCATGCGGGTTTTTTTTTATTTCTCAAACATGTATAATGTGTTTCACACACGCAACATATAGTATAATCCTGTTTAGACATTAATAGCATATAAACCATGCATTGTTTCTAATTAAAGAATCTATGGATCACCAATATTGACAAACAATATAACATTACACGTGTCTCAAAATTCAAATGAATATGCATGTTTTATACACCAATTTGTGTTATGATATTATCGATGTCGTGATATCCACTTTAAATATTTGAATCCCCTTTAATCCATATATTCGTCATATAGCTATCACTCATGCTTATATAGGACAATGTCTCTAGGCCTATACGCATTCATCGTCTCTCGGGTATCTCTCGTGCTACCTGTACGTAGACAATGATCTTTTATCTTCGTAACACACTGACGGTATTCTCTCCCTTGAATTCATCACTCTATCTCTCTCTAATTATATCGCGCTCCATGCTATGTGTCTCTAACAATGATTCTCCGTGTGGAATCTCTTTCTCTCACACAAACACAAAACTTTGTCTCCCGGGGTCTCATTTCTCCCTACTATTCCCCTATGTGCCACTCGCACACCCCTCATACAGAGATGTCTTTCGCTCCTTAGGTATGAGAACCTGTGACTCTTCCTCTTCAATATCTCTTTCTCACACACAAACACAAACTCTGTCTCCTAGGGTCTCATATTTCTCCACTGTTCTCTTGTATGTCACTCACACACACACTCTCTCCCTAGAGATATCTTGCGTTGCGTCATATGTCTCTCTAGCTATCACTCTCGTTGTGAAATATCTTTCTCTCTCGTAGACACAAAACTCCATCTCTCGGGATCTCATTTCTCTTTGATATTTGTTTGTATGAGACTCACATGCACCCTCTCTCTAGATCTCTCACACCCACACACATAACTCAGCCTTCTAGTCCACTCGACTCCTATCTCTAACGCACACTTGCTTCCTCACTAGTGTTTGTTTATCTTTCTATTTATCTGTTTCACCATCAACCTTTTTTCTCTCCCTCACTCTTGCTTCCTATCACGCACACTACATATGTTTGTCTCTACATGCAGCCAAGTGCCCTTTTTTATCTTTCTCTCACACACCTATAACCTCACCCTCTGAACCAGCTGGCGGTCATCTCCAACACTCAAACTAGCGGATGTCCCTCTAGCTAGCATCTCCATCTCTGTATCTATCTGTAGTTTCTCCTTCAACATTTCTTTCTCGCACGCATTCTTGCTTCCTATCACCCACACTATATATGTCTCTCCATACATATGCATTTATTGGTTGATATCTTTTGCACAATCGTTGTGCCTCACTCCCTCTGCTCGCCATAGATGCATGCTCCAGCCCACGCCACTATATCTTAAAGACAAAAACACATGCTCAATTGTCGGGCCTTTTCCCTGCATTCTCACATGAATGCATATTGTCATACCGATTCATCTCTCCCATGTCATTGATCTTATGACTTATGTATTTTTTCTTTTATTTCGATCATGCGCGCGCACACAGAGACACATCCCACGTGTACATGTATACCTCTCACACATGCACGTTCAAGGTCTCTATGTTTCCATACGTAGTTAATTACCCTCAACCCTAATGCCACATCGAATCGTTCTCTTCTTGTGTGCACATAACTTCCGCCTGGATGGGTAAAACATACACTCACACTTAACAATCTCGTTCTAGCTAGCTACCCGCCCCCCCTCTCACTCTTCCACTATATCCCCGAAACCAATAAGACCATCCCTTCGTTTAATTCCCGCCTACATGCACCATCGATATATAGTAGTCTTCCTGGGTGTCTCTCGAACAAACACGTTCTCTCGATGTCGACTCCTCTCGCACGCACACACCTTCTCTTCCCTCTCTACGGGCATTTTCTCTCTCGCACCCCATCGTTGGTGGCCTCTGCCATACAAATCACCTCTCTATGATGAAGACATGCACACTTAAATTACATCCGCCACCGAGGACCCCGCGACACACACACACACACACACTCGCACGCACCCCCCCCCCCCACACACACCAAGATTCCATCAGACAAACACACACACACAGACTCCATCTCTCTCTCTCTCTCTCACACACACACACATACACACATACCCACACCCCCTCCCCCCCCACACACACTAAGACTCCATCTCACACACACATGCTCTAGGCGGAGCATTTGTTCCTACCACCCATCATCCAACCTTACTCGTATGATAAACAATCACCTTAATGTACTTGTATAACATGAACAAATTCCACTTTACTTTAGTAGTTAGCAAACTTATCATCTGTACCCTTATAAAAAACGGAGATGGCGATGATGGTGTGCCTACCATCTTGTAGTATCGACCGTCTGATCTATATCTGACGGATAGAAAGCAAACTATGGTAATTTTAGAAAAGATACCCGCACCTCTCTCCACATCCTTATCTCCCACAATCTCATTGCTGAGCAATTATAAAAGGATAAATGTAGCATGGTGGCCGCTACCGCCTTCCGGCGCCGTCCATCCGAATGCCTCTGCCCATTCCGACCACCAGTCACCACCACTCTCCACTCCTCCTCACCTTATCTCTCATTTTTCATTTTGCGATAACATTCTCGAGATACCACTTTTCCGATAAAATTCTCGAGATATCATTAGTTTTTACACATGGCATTACTCCTGCATGGATCAATCACAACAGGTGTTCTGTAAGAAATGCATATTTATGTTCCGTGCAATGCACGAGCATCTTGCTTGTAATTATATAACGCAAATCACGAGCAAGAAGTGACATTTTTTTTACACAACCACGTTAACATGGCCACGTAAATCACTAGCTAAAGTAAATACCAATATACTTATATCCCGATGCAAAAGGTTGAGTACATGTCCGAATAGTAGAGTCGCACACACGCACTCTGTCTCTCAGAATCTCTCACACACAAACACAAGTTACGTAATGCCCACTTAAGCAGACACGCATGTTACAATTTGTGCACCTGTGGGTACACGTGATGTTGTGCATTTATTTAAGCTAGACAGCGAACCCAAACAGTAGCTGCATTCATTCCCCTCTCTCTGCCTCTTCTCTAGTCGCCGTCACTCGGTAGCCATGGCCCGGCCAAAGGTGACGGGTAACAACATACGCCATGCTCCTGCTTGAGCGGCGCTTTAATCTAGAAATTTTAGTGGTCATGCATTCATCTTTTTGTGCTAGCACTCCTACATAAGGGTTGATCGGTCGCTTCACATAGACGTGCGCAGGCGGTGGAAGAGGAAGGAGAAGGGAAGCGGGCTGTGGAGTAACGTTTTTTACCACAATTTCTAAGGAAATTGAGTGTAATAATTGAGTAGTTTTGCAAACTACCAGTACTACACCTGAAATGGTTCAAAACCTATACTCCCTTCCCAGCGTGCGCTTCCCGCGTGAAATGGTCAGCGTCGCCCTGGAGCGTCAGTGCCACATTAATGCACGACCAGAGCGGAGGCGACCTCTCACTGGCATCGGCTTTGAAGCGGCGCGACGGTCGAGAGAGCGTCGCTTCCCGGTGCACGAGACTGCTCCGCGTCGAGGCTGGCCATAGGCCTTGCTTGGATCCATGGGTTAGAGTTAGTTTGAGCTAGTTGGGGCTCAAATATCCCTAAAGTATCCAAGCATGAGGGTTTAAATTGGAGCAAGTTGCACCGAACCCACCAAAAAAACTATCCCACCCAAGAGGTGCTACTGAAAAATCACTTTTCTCTCTCCATCAAGTGCATTTATTGTCAAGTAACCCTGTCACCCAAACACATCTTTGGCTGCAATTAGTTCAAGGTTAGTCATGAGTTAGTCTAACCTCTAGCTAAGTTAGAGTATCCAAACAGGAGCAGCATAGGACATGCAAGTTGCTCAAAGGATACAGTCAAATTCATACGTGAAAGGATTTTTCTTTTTGAAAACGGAACGTGAAAGGAATTTTTTTTAGAATGCTCTTGCCATGTCGCTAAAATGTGATGAGTTAACCGACCTCAATAGATGGCAAAAACGTCAGCCCGCCGAACTTTGAGAGAGACGAGGAGGGAGAAGCAATACGAGCTGCTTGATTACTTGAGATAGGTGTCGCACGGAAGCCAATAAATATGGTGATAGCGTGGGTTAGCCATGTACTAGTATGATGTAACTACACTGGGTTGCCGTGTTTCGTACTCTTCCAGTACACTGTGGAGATGATTGGTTGATTTTATATCGCTGAATAATATAAAATATTATGAGTGCAAACGCTCCACCACGAGGTTCCTTGCTCGTTCTCGGTCGTCGGGAATCTATGTTCTTCCACTCTATTTTTTTTACGTGAGCTTTGTTCATCATTTTGCCAACACACGAGACATCTAGCATCAAGGAGCACGTGTCATGCAAGAACCATTCCATCTATATGAAGAACACGTGGGTCTGGAACTACGAGACGGACATGTACCTAGGGGTGGACGTACGAACCTGAGTAATGTAGCGCAGTAAGTGAAGTAGAAAGGCACAAATGGTATGAACATCCATGGCATATAGGATGTGTTTGGTTGCATTCTCATCTCAGCATAGTTGTTCCCTCTTCATGCATGCTCAACTCAACACCCCTCTTCATGCATGCTCTCTTCATGCATGCTTCTAGTGTATTTGTGCTAAACTAGTGTGGACTCATGCACCCTCCATATACTCTACCAAACACCCAAAAGTGGGTCGAGAAGGGAACTCTTGGTCGGCATTTGTCTCTTACTACGTACTCCCTCCGTTCCAAAATACTCGTCGTGGTTTTAAACCACGACGAGTAATTTGGAACGGAGGGAGTACCACTAAATGTTGTACATGCAATGCACGGTGATGTTATGGAGTGCATGCCTAAGTACTCTACTACTACTATATATATATATTAGTTGGAGGCACATATGGCTTCTATTTGTTTACGTGTATACCCCGAGACCTTCGAACTAGACGTGTCTTTCTCTCCAGGTCACACTTTGTATCGTTCATACCACTAGTACTACTATGTGTGGTCTCCGACCCAGAAGTGGAAGAAGTGGAGACGCTCTACCACGTTGTTTTTTTTGCGCTGGGCTCTACCACGCTGTTCATGTCCTACTCCTTTCGCTGACATGTGGGACATCCAGCATGTGCCGTGTTTGGCACTCTTCATCGTAAGAGTTGAAACTATAGCATTCATCAGAAATAAAAAATAAATATAAATCAGCAGTGGTACTATTTGTTTTGCGAACCAATCAGCATTGATACTATACCACGCGGTTTCCTTGCTCCTCGATATTGAAAAGAATACTTCCATTCGCCAACATGTGGGACGTCGACCATCCTGAGCCACTTGCCATGCACGCAGAACTCCAAGGGAGAGTCACCCCGGTCGCTGCGTCGCAGTAATAATTACTAATGAGCCGTCAAATCACAGGCCCAACCTTTCCCACTTTGAAGTTGCTCGGACGAAAGAACCATAATGACTTCGTTTAATTCCGCTTCTTGAAGAGAACTACTATACCAGCAGTACTGCTAGCTACAGTAGTTACTCCAACAGAGGCCTCCTTTCGTTCATAGGATAGGAATTTTATAGGAATATGAAAATCATAGGAAGTGAGATGACATGCATCGCAATTCCTATAGAGAAAGACATGCCATTTGATGCATAGGATAGGGATTTTTCCATTGAGTCTAGGCTAATGTACTGGTAATTTGCTCTAAAAACTACAGTACTACCTCCGTCTTGGTTTATTAGTCCCCATTATAATATGTGTCAAATTTTGACCATACGTTTAACTAACAGAATGTTCATGCATGTCACAAAAAATTATATCACTGAAAACTATGTTCAAATATGAATGTAATGATATAATTTTTGTTGACATGCACTGACATTTTATCAGTTAAATCTTTGGCCAATGTTTAGCACAAATTACAAAGGGGACTAATAAACTAGGACGGAGGTAGTAGTAACTAGTAGTACTGGTACATGCTCGTACTCAGACACAGACACACACACTAACTACTAGTACTACTACTTCTCACATGCTAGCCAGACGCCGTCGTCCTCCTTCCCAGCTTTGTCAGCGACACCCCACCGTGCTTGGATCTCCGCCGAACTCTCCGCAGCTGCGGGTGCGTCCTCTTCTTTCTTGCGGTGGCGGGTATCTCTTTTCTTGAGTGCTTTCTGACTTTTTCGCTCCCTCTGTGCGCCTTTGGCCGCCTCCTGCTCTACCGCCCATTCGGCCATGGCAGCTTCAAATTCCCCCCACATAGGTGTGAGGTTTCGAGCACCGATGAACTCGGCACAGCGCGATGCCATCGCTTCCCTACTATTTTGTGTGTGGTCGTGGGCGGCGAGGAACTTGGCGCGGCGGGATGTCATCGCTTCCTTACCGGTTAGTGTGCGGCGCGGTGGCATGAACAACGCTTGGTGAGAGCTCTGGGGTGGAGTGGCCGGACAACCGTATAGTGCATTGGTTTGTCAAGAGATCAAGGAGATAAGACGAAGGAAATTTGGATTCCCCTTCAATCTGGTCATTTATTACCGAGTAAAATGCATTGGCGGTCATCGAACTTGTCGTGATAGCTCACTTTGATCATTGTATACGAGATATGGTGATTATACGGTCACTGGCTTAGCGTATAGCTCCGTATTTTTCTGGTTGACCAGTCAAACAGTCCGCATGCGCCTCATCAGCTCATGTTCTTTGTCTATCTACGCGGGCCTACTTGTTAGTGGAGATAGAAATAAAAAACAAAATTATGCGTATGTGGGGAATCAAACCACGGACTCGTCGCTGCAACGCACACTCGTCAGCCAAATGAAAATGAAATACTTTGCATCAGATACTCACGCTCACGCTGTCAAAGCATGCTAATGCATGCACGTCGCCCTCTCAATCAAATTCCTGCTCATGGCGCAACGCAAACGGCGAGCCCATCACCTGCACGCCCTGGCGGTGCCTGACATTACTGTTTAGACGTTTGATGGAGGCCTACGCGAACGCCGAGCATGTATTCACCTGGCTCAACACCAATGGTCATACTCGGAGCGCCTTGCTCATGTATACCGTCCATCACAACAACAATCTATAAAACATCCTAGCTAGAGAGGGTACTATGGTACACAGTATGTACTATCGTGAGCGACCGATCTTAGTGCCACTATACACGAGTGTGTGTCTGATCGATTCGTCCAATATTCGTAAGTTATGCAAGGTTGTGTGGTGTCTAATGGTGGTCGTCCAAGGTTAGCTGGTGACAAGAGCGGTTGCATGGATGCCTGGTTGTCAATACGTGCCGCATCTGCTTCAAAGGCTCGTCATCCATGAGTTCACACTTTACCACCACGCCAGCGTCTGACTGCCCTGGCCTACCGAAACCCCTTCATCGCTAGCGCGCGCTTCCCGCCTGAAACGGTCACCATCTCTCTAGAACGTCAATGCCGCATTCACCGGACCTAACTGCAGGTGCAGTTGGTGTGTCACTGACATGCGGGCCAGATGCCCGTTGGGCGCACATGTCAGTAACCCAACGCACCTGCAGTTAAGTCACTGAAGCAGCGTCCACATTCACGCCCGACGAACCTACTCAGGCGCCAGTCGTACATCCGTCTGCCGCGGCTCATTGCCATTCGCCCGCTATATTAACTTGAGCCCCAGCTCCCAGCCATAGCCAAAGACTCACACTCATTCTCCTCCAGTCCCTTCCTTCTGTCGGCACCACTCCAACCATGGCCTCCTAGCGCTCCGAGGCTCTCTTGGACGTACTGTCGCAGGAGCAGATGAGGGACATCGGCGGCTCCGCTCCGAGCGCACTCCAAAGCCCTCTTCGATGTACTGTCGCTGAACCAGACGAAGGAGGTCGCCGGCACCCCCCCGGCCGCCCTCCGCCTCCATGACCACGAAGCTGGCGCGCGTGCGTGGGTGCAGCCGACAGCGAGGAAGAGTAGTACATGGTAGGTCGCCGCTGCTCTGGTCCCAGGAAGGCCACCGCTACTCTACTCAGTCGACGCGAAGCTTGGTGGGGTAAACATCAGCGGACGATTAGATGCTTGACGATGACATGGAGGCGGAAATCTTCAGAACCTTGTGCTCCGAAGGAGGACGTTATCGAGGCAGATGAGGAGGAGGCAAAGGCAATGGCCGGCTTTCTCGGGTTCATGGACGGACATGGTGGTCGGGCGCCGGCGATAGTTTAGATTAGTTTTACAGTAGGTTTTAGTACGGTTTGTGCAAAATATGTAATTAATTTCATCCCCTTTGTAGGAAAAGTTTTCTAAATGTAATGAATTTCATCCAGTTAATTTTAAATTTGCTTTTTTTGCACGAATTCCGTCCAATTAGTTCATGTAGTTTTCAGAAGGTATGCGGGCAGCATCGGATGGCATCCATCAGTGTCCTCGGACAGATGCCGGTGTAAATTTGTGGGCCAGCACTGTAGATGCCCTAACTATCATGCTATAATCGCTAATAGTGCTCCATTATTTGGTAGGGAACAATTATCCCTCCATCAAAATCAGATCCACTGTGTTTCGCACTGCTCCCACGTAAGAGTGTAAACTCTTGCTTACATAAAAATGGGGCAAGTCGACGGGACTGTAGCATGTCATATCACTCAATCTAGCCCGCCTAACGAGCAGGAAAGCACCGCCCTCGTCATTTTGTTCTGGATTTGTATCGATCGATCATGCGAATATGTTACGCTTTGCATGTTCTAAAGGAAAAGGCGGCACACTTACGACTCGTATGCATAGCAAGTAGTACCCGCTTATTTGGAGGAGACAGAGGCATTGACAAAGTCAAGGAGTAACAGTGGAGGCAATAGCTTTCATAAAAAATAAACAATGAGTCCTCGTTGCTCGTCCTCTATATCAGAAAGAATACTTTCATTCACCGACATGTGGGACGTCGACCATCCTGGTCCACCTGCCATGCACAAAATTATCCTGGTCTACCCCGGTCGTATCGCAAGCCAACCTTTCCCACTATAAGTTGGTCGGACGAAGGAACCATCATCACTTCGTTGAATTTTGCTTCTTCAATAAAACATAATGTATCCGCAATACTGCTACCACATTCGGGCTCAAATAGTTGTTACTCCTTTCCGGTTTACAAGGCTATAGTTGCAAGTAATAGTACTATAATAGTGGGCTCAAATAGGAATTTTGTCTCATGCAAGAGCCTGGCTATATGCGTTCTCCAATGTTCGCAGCTGCCACGTTTGGGTTGTGCTTGGCTCTTCGCCTCTTCAAGAAGACGAACAATGATGTTACTCCTACTTCTACAGTACGAATCCACTACTGCATGTCCATCCACCTCGTGCAAGAGGGATAGCGTGTAGCGAAAGCTTCTACTAGTCCTGCCAGCCACCACGCTCATGCTCGAGGGTGGGATGCAGCTTCATTGACTTACTGCTCCTGCCTTTACGTCTATGACAGGTGGGCCCAACAGGTGGTTAGCCCACCTGTCATGCAGTCCGTGAGGCTCCAAAGGCAAGTAAGGTTAAGGCACTGGAGCTCAGTCCGCGAGGATTACTGTTAGCCGATGAGGCACCACCTTGATACAGAAACTCCAAGCAAATTACATCATATGTAGTACAAGACCATTCTGGCCTATGAGTACAACAAATGGTTTCTAGTGGTTGATGGCGCACGCGGTTTGCGGTTCATCAGTGACCATGGGACTCCATTTCCCATAGGAACAGCTGACCAGGTTAACTCCTATCTTCGCGAGGCTGTTGTCACCATTGCGTGGGTTCCGGGCCTGACATCGCAACGCTCCTCTCCAATGTCACGACCGGTTTTTCAATAAAAATATTTATTGAACAACCGACCTATGAAGTCCAATATGAGGAAAATCCTTCATACTGGTTGACAAAACTTTGATACAATAAGCCAGTAGCATTACAATAATACAGGGGTCGGACTGAAGATGCCCAACCAATTATTACAACATGCCAATAATTATACATAGTGGCGGATATGACTCAAAGGGTGGGGTGGAAATACTACTGACTCGAGATATGAGTGGTTGGTGGAATAACACAACGGGGTGGTTAATAAGTCTACTGCAATGGCGGCTCATGAAGTGTCGAGGTGAGGCTCGATGAATTTATTTGGGTAGCGGAAGCGGATATATCACAATGACTAATCCAGGGGTCGCACGAGACTGACTGGGATTCCTCTAGGCGTCGGACTCGCTATCGAATTCTTCATCCATGAGATCGCCTTCGTCAGCATCTGGCCAAATCAACAAGCCAGGTGAGTACTATGAAAGTACTCACAAGACAGTTCGGACAAAATATATAACAAATGAATGCATGAATGAGTCTTGATTAATCTTAACAATGCTCAAATAAAACAGTATTGCAAAATAGTTAAGAAGGGAATCGGCGGTAGTCCGCTCAAAAACCCAAAGAAGATAAACTAAACACCGATCGGGTGTCTGAAGCGACGCCTCGAAGGGTGAATAAATAAGCAAAACATGCCACAGTCGGGCGTCTGAGCGACACCTCATAAAGGGCTTATATTGAAATAAAAAAAATACATGCGTGCCGCAGTCGGACGTCTGAGCGACATCACAGAAAGGGCTTATAATGAAAATAAATAACAACAATGCCGCAGTCGGACGTCTGAGCGACATCGCAGAAAGAGCTTATAATAAAAATAAGTAACATCAATGCCGCAGTCGGACGTCTGAGCGACATCACAGAAAGGGCTAATAATGAAAGTAATAGCAATGCCGCAGTCGGACGTCTGAGCGACATCGCAGAAAGGGCTTATAATGAAAGTAATAGCAATGCCGCAGTCGGACGTCTGAGCAACATCGCAGAAAGGGCTTTCATCACAAAGTTATAGCACTCATAACAAATATTCAACACATGAATATAAACGGGTTAGTCCATCCACAGGAATAAACATTTAACCGGACTTAGTACTCATGTGATTCACCGGATTATCTGTCACCAAGATATAGTGGACTTGGACATGGATAAGATGATTCGAGGATTTATGACTCTGTAGAGTTTGTACTAAAATTACTCACAACCAACGGATTTCCGTAGTCCTGAAGGACTAGTTCCTTTTATGGTATTTCGGGAGAAACGCAGCTAACCAGTACACACCCATCCTACCTCACGATGCCAGGAATCACCCTAGACATTGTCCAAGAAAACTTTTGAGACGGGGAGATCACAATCTCGAATAGCATGGGATCAAATTTATATTCGCGCTCTAAGGGTGCCCCCTCTCGGTCCCAACTGAAACACCCATGCCCCTCGACCGGATGGTGGCTTTAATCCAGGGCCATGGAACCATCATCACGGCCTCTCCATTTGGTGTGTACCAGGAAAGCGGTTTGCAACTTACTAAGCCATATCCCTTGCGGAAAACATGTGGTAGTACAGGAAGGAAATGGATGGGAACCAAACTGATACGGGTTGACACTGAAGTTAAATAGTATGGCATAAGACTGGCATGCTACAACACTGCCATCTTACCCATCCTCATGCCAACACATGGCCGTGCACTTTCACATCCAACTTTGCATGAAATAACATTCATCGGTATGCTCACAAACATGCCAAGAAACTACTTAATGCAAGCCTGCCCGAACACTCATCATATCCAAAGTTCAAACATGCTTGCCTGGTTCAAAGAAGTCGGAGTCCAGCTCGGCGAAGTTCGCAGCTCCGTCACCTCTTCCGGAACCTACAGAATAGCGAAAAGGAATACTAACGTGAAAACCAACGCGTGCATAAAAGTTGTTTTCCAAACAATTTCCAAATAAATCCCATAAAAAACTAGACAAAATTATAAGACTGTCAGAAAAAGAATCACTCAAAAATCACTTTTTATTAAAAAGTTATAAGTGTTTCTGTCCAGGGACTCATCTGTAATGAAACAAAAAAGTTCCAGGGTTTTAACTGGGAAAACAGAAAACGGTTCGAATAGAAACGCGCAAGCCCACAGGGAAAACGTACTCTGCCCGAAGGCGCCAACAGAAAACGGTTCACGGGGAAAGAAAGAGAGGCTGACATGGGGGGTCCACATGTCAGGTTTGAAAGACCTCGCTGGCGCCCGGAGGCTGCGGTGGTCGTCGGCGTCGAACCACGGTGAGTCAGGGAGATCGGAGTGTACCAAGAGTATCAGCGTGTCCTTCCGCGTCGGTGGGTGGACTTGGGCATCGGGGAGCACCACGTTGACGGCGACACTTTCTCCGTGACGGCGGCTCGGCGATGGTGGATCTCGCCGAGGAGGGCTGCAAGGATCGAATTGAGGTGGGGGTTAGAGCACTAGGTGTAAGAGAAGGCTGCGGACGAGGTTTGGGCGCGGAGATGGCCTCACCGCAGTTGAATCAAGCTGGTGGCCGAGGCGGATCGAGGCGGCCGGAGTTGGGGGAGGAGACCTCCTCGAGGTCCTCCTAGATGCTTGGCGTGGTGTTGGTGAGGTTCAGTGGTGGTGTGTGCACGAGAGCGAGCTCGGGGCTCCTTTTTATAGGCAATCCGAGGCGGTGGCCGTGAACGGACTTCTCCGGCGATGGTTACGATGGCGCAGAGCTTGGTCGGGGAGGTTTAGGGAGTGGGGTGTCAGCGTGGAGTTCCACTGGTTCCGTTTTGACGCTAAACAAGCTTGGATTAGGAGCCCTGGGTGGATTCGACGGAACGGGGCGGCGGGGGCCCGTCGGCGGCAGAGGGTGCGCCCTATGCTTGCCGGGCCACGGCGACGGTGCTGCGGGGTGCGCTGGCATGCATGAAGCCACGCGGAGGGCTAGGGCGCAATGGGCGGCGCAGAACGGCGTTGCGAGCCGGAGCAGGCTCCGTTCGGCCGCCACGGGTGGCCCTGCAACCCCAGAGGCTGCCGGCGTTGAAGAAGCTCACCGCCACCGGCGCTGCGTCCGTCAAGCGTCGTCTGGTGCTCTGGCCAGGGGGAAGGGGCCGTGCGCAAAGCTCCAGGGTGCACGGGCGACCAGTGCCAACACTCTGACGAAAACGACACTGCAACTCTGAACTTTCTGAAAGTGCACAGAACAAAGGCTTACGGCCAAGTGTTCGACTTAAATGATTTTGGCATGTGGGAAATTTTTCTTGAGCTGATCTTTGGTGTGGTGATCTCCCATTGCATCTGAGGGCTGCCTGAATTTTGGTAGAATTTTTGGAGTAGTGTAGATATGAATTTCACCAAATTTGGCAAATCTGGTCCAAACTTGCAGTGAGTGAAATTTGAAATATTTGAAAAGAAGAAGAGTGGATCAAGATGGTTCTGGGTTGTGGGTACCAAGGACTATCCAAGGGAGTTGGTTTGAGGTCAAAAATCAAGATCATTATGGTACTTGCTTTGCAAATCACTTAGGCTCAAAAGAAAAGACAAAAATATTTTGGGAGAAGAAATAATTGGAATAAAGTTCAAAAATGGATTTTACTAGTTTGGACAGAATGTTTGAGTTGTACCAAAGTGGAAGGAGGGGTTTTGGGAGAAATTTACCACAAGAGGCATGGTAAAACCAAGGATGGATCAAAACCAAGGAATAGCCCAAAACCAAAAAGGTTTCTTTTTAGAAGAAAATAAATCCAAGAAATGCTTTTGAGAAGAAAACTCAGAACAGAGGTTTTTAAGAAGGGTTTAAATGACCTTCTTCAAACCAAGCAAGGATTTTGCTGAAAACAAAAACAACAAAAAATTTGGAGTGTCACATCCAAGCAAGAAATCTGGCCAAGACAATAGCCAGGGACAAGCCAGTGAGTACTTTGAATGTACTCGCAAACATTATGAACATGGGTATAATATAACATAATACTCTTGAAGGCAAGCATTCGGAACCCTGGCATAATACTTTTGTGTGTTGGTTGACACGATTATAACACCACCTTAATACGGAGAACTCGTTATTTTATGTGGTGACGCGATCATTTGCATGAATGCATATTGGAGATTTCCTTGCTGTTGGAAATGGATATACTTGTTATGGTATGTCACGACCGGTTTTCCGGGTATTGATTTCCCGGAAAATGGCCCTTATGCTCACCAGCCGCAGGATTACTGTTAGCTGATGAGGCACCAACTTGTTACAGAAATTCCAAGCAAAATACAAAATGTGTAGTACAAGACCATCCTGGCCTATGAGTACAGCAATTGGTTTCTAGTGGTTGATGGCGGAAGCGGTTTGTGGATCATCAGCGTCTATGGGACTCCATTTCCCACATGAACAGCTGACCAGGATAACTCCTATTTTCGCGAGGCTGCTATCACCATTGCTTAGGTACCGGGGCTGTCATCACGGTCGCTCCTCTCCGGGCAAGAAATCTGGCCAAGACAATAGTCAGGGACAAGCCAGTGAGTACTTTGAATGTACTCGCAAACATTATGAACACAGGTATAAGATAACAAAACATGTTCTGAAATATTTTATGATCACAACGTCAGTCATAAAATAAAAATCTCTGATGCATGCACGCCGGTTATTAATATGTAACAATGAATATATATTGACAGAGTAGGAATAAAATGCACCATTCGGATGTCTGAAGCGACGTCTCGAATTGATGGTAAATAACGAGCATGCCTCAGTCGGGCGTCTGAGCGACACCACATAAAGGGCTTATAAAGTAAATAAATAACAAGCATGCCACAGTCGGGCGTGACACCACATAAAGGGCTTATAAGGTAAATAAATAACAAGCATGCCACAGTCGGGCGTCTCAGCGACACCACATAAAGGGCTTATAAAGTAAATAAATAACAAGCATGCCACAGTCGGGCGTCTCAACGACACCACATAAATGAAGGAAATATGCCCTAGAGGCAATAATAAAGTTATTATTTATTTCCTTACATCATGATAAATGTTTATTATTCATGCTAGAATTGTATTAACCGGAAACATAATACATGTGTGAATATATAGACAAACAGAGTGTCACTAGTATGCCTCTACTTGACTAGCTCGTTAATCGAAGATGGTTATGTTTCCTAACCATAGACATGAGTTGTCATTTGATTAACGGGATCACATCATTAGGAGAATGATCTGATTGACATGACCCATTCTGTTAGCCTAGCACTTGATCGTTTAGTATGTTGCTATTGCTTTCTTCATGACTTATACATGTTCCTGTAACTATGAGATTATGCAACTCCGTTTACGGAGGAACACTTTGGGTGCTACCAAACGTCACAACATAACTGGGTGATTATAAAGGAGTACTACAGGTGTCTCCAAAGGTACATGTTGGGTTGGCGTATTTGAGATTAGGTTTTGTCACTCCGATTGCTCGGAGAGGTATCTCTGGGCCCTCTCGGTAATGCACATCATTATAAGCCTTGCAAGTAATGTGACCAATGAGTTGGTTACGGGATGATGCATTACAGAGCGAGTAAAGAGACTTGCGGTGACGAGATTGAACTAGGTATTGGATACCGACGATCGAATCTCGGGCAAGTAACATACCGATGACAAAGGGAACAACGTATGTTGTTATGCGGTTTGACCGATAAAGATCTTCGTAGAATATGTAGGAGCCAATATGGGCATCCAGGTCCCGCTATTGGTTATTGACCGAGAATAGTTCTAGGTCATGTCTACATAGTTCTCGAACCCGTAGGGTCCGCACGCAAGGTTTCGATGGCGGTTATATTATGAGTTTATGAGTTTTAATGTACCGAAGGAGTTCGGAGTCCCGGATGAGATCGGGGACATGACGAAGAGTCTCGAAATGGTCGAGACGTAAAGATCGATATATTGGACGACTATATTCGGAGTTCGGAAAGGTTCCGAGTGATTCGGGTATTTTTCGGAGTACCGGAGAGTTACGGGAATACGTATTGGGCCTTATTGGGCCATACGGGAAAGAAGGAAAAGGGCCTCAAGGGTGGCCGCACCTTCCCTTGGTCTGGTCCGAATTGGACTAGGGAAGGGGTGCCCCTTCCTTCCTTCTCCTTTTCCTTCCCTTTCCTTCTCTCCTACTTCTACTACATGGAAGGTTTCCTAGTTGGACTAGGAAAGGGGATTCCTACTCGGTGGGAGTAGGACTCCCCTAAGGGCGCCATAGAGAGGGCCGCCCTCCCTCCTCCACTCCTTTATATCACGGGGCAGGGGCACCCCATGGACACACAAGTTGATCTACGGATCGTTCCTTAGCCGTGCAGCGGTGCCCCTCCACCATATTCCACTTGGTCATATCGTCATGAGCTTAGGCGAAGCCCTGCGCCGGTGAAGTCATATCGTCGCGGAGCTTAGGCGAAGCCTTGCGTCGGTGGAGCATCATCATCGCCACCACGCCGTCGTCGACGGAACTCATCCCGACACTTTGCTTTGGATCGAGTCCGGGGATCGTCATCGAGCTGAACGTGTGCAGAACTCGGAGGTGCCGTACGTTCGGTACTTGGATCGGTCGGATCGTGAAGACGTACGACTACATCAACCGTGTTGTTATAACTCTTCCGCTTACGGTCTACGAGGGTACGTGGACATACACTCTCCCCTCTCGTTGCTATGCCATCACCATGGTCCTGTGTGTGCGTAGGCAAATTTTTGAAATTACTGCGTTCCCCAACAGTGGCATCAGAGCCTGGTTTTATGCGTTGATGTCATATGCACGAGTAGAACACAAGTGAGTTGTGGGCGATACAAGTCATACTGCCTACCAGCATGTCATACTTTGGTTCAGCGGTATTGTGAGATGAAGCGGCCCGGACCGACATTACGCAGCGTGACGCTTACGCGAGACTGGTTTCACTGTTCACGAGCACTCGTGCTTAAAGGTGGCTGGCGGGTGTCTGTCTCTCTCACTTTAGTTGAACTGAGTGTGGCTACGCCCGGTCCTTGAGAAGGTTAAACGGAGTCTATTTGACGAAGTATCGTTGTGGTTTTAATGCGTAGGTAAGAACGGTTCTTGCTCAGCCCGTAGCAGCCACGTAAAACTTGCAACAACAAAGTAGAGGACGTCTAACTTGTTTTTGCAGGGCATGTTGTGATGTGATATGGTCAAGACGTGATGCTATATTTTATTGTATGAGATGATCATGTTTTGTAACCAAGTTATCGGCAATGGCAGGAGCCATATGGTTGTCGCTTTATTGTATGAAATGCAACGCTCGTAATTGCTTTACTTTATCACTAAGCGGTAGCGATAGTCGTAGAAGCAATAGATGGCGAAGCGACAATGATGCTACGATGGAGATCAAGGTGTCGCGCCGGTGGCGATGGTGATCATGACGGTGCTTAGGAGATGGAGATCACAAGCACAAGATGATGATGGCCATATCATATCACTTATATTGATTGCATGTGATGTTTATCCTTTATGCATCTTATTTTTCTTTGATTGACGGTAGCATTTTAAGATGATCTCTCACTAAAATTATCAAGTAGTGTTCTCCATGAGTATGCACCGTTGCCCAAGTTCGTCGAGCCGAGACACCACGTGATGATCGGGTGTGATAAGCTCTCGTCCATCTACAACGGGTGCAAGCCAGTTTTGCACACGCCGAATACTCAGGTTAAACTTGACGAGCCTAGCATATGCAGATATGGCCTCGAGCACGGAGACCGAAAGGTCGAGCGTGAATCATATAGTAGATATGATCAACATAGTGATGTTCACCATTGAAAACTACTCCATCTCACGTGATGATCGGTTATGGTTTAGTTGATTTGGATCACGTGATCACTTAGATGACTAGAGATGTACATCTAAGTGGGAGTTCTTAAGTAATATGATTAATTGAACTTAAATTTATCATGAACTTAGTCCTGGTAGTATTTTGCAAATTATGTTGTAGATCAATAGCTCGCGTTGTTGCTTTCATATGTTTATATGTTCCTAGAGAAAATTGTGTTGAAAAATGTTAGTAGCAATGATGCGGATTGGATCCGCGATCTGAGGTTTATCCTCAATGCTGCATGAAGTATTATGTCCTTAATGCACCGCTAGGTGACGGACCTATTGCAGGAAGCAGATGCACGGGCGTTATGAACGTTTGGCTAGCTCAATATGATGACTACTTGATAGTTTAGTGCACCATACTTAACGGCTTAGAATCGGGACTTCAAAGGCGTTTTGAACGTCATGGACCATATGAGATGTTCCAGGAATTGAAGTTAATATTTCAAGCAAATACCCGAGTTGAGAGATATGAAGTCTCCAACAAGTTCTATAGCTAAAAGATGGAGGAGAATCGCTCAACTAGTGAGCATGTGCTCAGATTGTGCGAATACTTCAATCGCTTGAATCAAGTGGGAGTTAATCTTCCAGATAAGATAGTGATTGATGTAATTCTCTAGTCACCATCACTAAGTTACTAGAACTTCGTGATGAACTATAGTATGCGGGGATGACGAAAACGATTCCCGAGCTCTTCGTGATGTTGAAATCAACGAAGGTAGAAATCAAGAAAGAGCATCAAGTGTTGATGATTGACAAGACCACTAGTCTCAAGGAAAAGGGCAAAGGGAAGAAGGGGAACTTCAAAAGGAACGGCAAGCAAGTTGCTGCTCGAGTGAAGAAGCCCAAGTCTGGACCTAAGCACGAGACTAAGTACTTTTGCTGCAATGGAACTGGTCACCGGAAGCGGAACTACCCTGAATATTTGGTGGATAAGAAGGATGGCAAAGTGAACAAAGGTATATTTGATATACAGATTATTGATGTGTATTTTACTAGTGTTCATAGCAACCCCTCGGTATTTGATACTTTGGTATAGTTGCTAAGAGTAGTAACTTGAAGCAGGAGTTACAGAATGAACAGAAACTAGTTGAAGGGAAGTGACGATGAGTGTTGGAAGTAGTTCCAAGATTGATATGATCATCATCGCACACTCCCTATACTTTCGGGATTAGTGTGGAACCTAAATAAGTGTTATTTGGTGTTGAGCATAAATATGATTTGATCATGTTTATTGCAATACGGTTATTCATTTAAGTAAGAGAATAAATTGTTGTTCTTTACATGAATAAAACCTTATATGGTTACACACCCAATGAAAATGGTTCATTCGATCTCGATCATAGTGATACACATATTCATAATATTGAAACCAAAAGATGCAAAGTTAATAATGATAGTGCAACTTATTTGTGGCACTGCCGTTTAGGTCATATTGGTGTAAAGCGCTTGAAGAAAACTACATGCTGATGGACTTTTGGAATCACTTGACTATGAATCATTTGATGCTTGCGAACCGTGCCTTTTGGGCAAGATGACTAAAACTCCGTTCTCGGAACAATGGAACAAGCTCTTGACTTATTGGAAATAATACATACCGATGTATGCGATTCAATGAGTGTTGATGCTCGTGGCAAGTATCGTTATTTTCGACCTTCACAAAATGATTTGAGCAGATATGGGTATATCTACTTGATGAAACATAAGTCTGAAATAATTGAAAAGTTCAAAGAATTTCAGAGTGAAGTGGAAAATCATCGTAACAAGAAAATAAAGTTTCTGCGGTCTGATCGTGGAGATAAATATTTGAGTTACGAGTTTGGTCTTCATTTGGAACAATGTGAAATAGTTTCGCAACTCACGCCATATGGAACACCACAACATAATGGTGTGTCCAAAAGTCGTAACCGCACTTTATTGGATATGGTGCGATCTATGATGTCTCTTATCAATTTACCACTATCGTTTTGGGGTTATGCATTAGAGACAGCTGCATTCACGTTTAATAGGGCACCGTCTAAATCCGTTGAGGCGACACCGTATGAACTATGGTTTAACAAGAAACCTAAGCTGTCGTTTCTTAAAGTTTGGAAGTTGTGATGCTTATGTGAAAAAGTTTCATCCTGATAAGCTCAAACCCAAATCGGAGAAGTGCGTCTTCATAGAATACCCAAAGGAAATTGTTGGGTATACCTTCTATCACAGATCCGAAGGCAAAAACATTCGTTGCTTATAAATGGATCCTTTCTAGAGAAGGAGTTTCTCTCGAAAGAAGTGAGTGGGAGGAAAGTGGAGCTTGATAAGGTAATTTGTACCTTCTCCCGAATTGGAAAGTATTTCATCACGGAAATCAGTTCCGGTGATTCCTACACCAATTAGTGAGGAAGCTAATGATGATGATCATGTAACCCGGATCAAGTCACTACCGAATCCCGTAGGTAAACCAGAGTGAGATCCGCACCAAAGTGGTGCGGCAATCCTGCTCGGAAGTCATGCTACTATATCATAACGAACCTACAAACTATGAAGAAGCGATGGTGAGCCCAGATTCCGCTAAATGGCTAGAAGCCATGAAATCTGAGATGGGATCCATGTATGAAAACAAAGTGTGGACTTTGGTTGACTTTCCCAAGGGTCGGCAAGCAATAGAAAATAAATGGATCTTCAAGAGGAAGACGAACGTTGATAGTAGTGTTACTATCTACAAAGCTCGACTTGTCGCAAAAAGGTTTTTGACAAGTTCAAGGTGTTAACTACAATGAGATTTTCTCAACTGTAGCGATGCTTAAGTCTGTCCGAATCATGTTAGCAATTGCCACAATTTATGAAATTTGGCAAATGGATGTAAAAACTGCATTCCTGAATGGGTTTCGGAGGAAGAGTTGTATATGATGCAACGAGAAGGTTTTATCGATCCAAAGGGAGCTAACAAAGTGTGCAAGCTCCAGCGATCCATCTATGGACTGGTGCAAGCATCTCGGAGTTGGAATATACGCTTTGATAAGTTGATCAAAGCATATAGTTTATCTGAGACAAAAGTGAAGCCTGTATTTACTAGAAAGTGAGTGGGAGCACTCTGACATTTACGATAAGTATATGTGAATGACATATTGTAGATCGGAAATAATGTAGAATTATTCTGCAAAGCATAAAGGAGTGTTTGAAAGGAGTTTTTCAAAGAAAGACCTCAGTGAAGCTGCTTACATATTGAGCATCAAGATCTATAGAGATAGATCAAGACGCTTGATAAGTTTTTTCAATGAGTACATACCTTGACAAGATTTTGAAGTAGTTCAAAATGGAGCAGTCAAAGAAAGAGTTCTGCCTGTGTTACAAGGTGTCAAATTGAGTAAGACTCAAAACCCGACCACGGCGGAAGATAGAAAGAGAATGAAAGTCATTCCCTATGCCTTGGCCATAGGTTCTATAAAGTATGCCATGCTGTGTACCAGATCTATTGTATACCCTACTTTGAGTTTGGCAAGGAGTACAATAGTGATCTAGGAGTAGATCCTTTGGACAGCGGTCAAAATTATCCTTAGTGGAATAAGGATATGTTTCTCGATTATGGAAGTGACAAAAGGTTCGTCGTAAAGGGTTATGTCGATGCAAGTTTTGACACCGATCTGGATGACTCTAAGTCTCGATCTAGATACATATTGAAAGTGGGAGCAATTAGCTAGAATAGCTCCTTGCGAACATTGTTGACATAGAAATTAAGAAATACTTACGGATCTGAATGTGACAGACCCGTTGACTAAAAATATCTCACAAGCAAAACATGATCACACCTTAGTACTCTTTGGGTGTTAATCACATAGCGATGTGAACTAGATTACTGACTCTAGTAAACCCTTTGGGTGTTGATCACATATCGATGTGAACTATGGGTGTTAATCACATGGTGATGTGAACTATTGCTGTTAAATCACATGGCGATGTGAACTAGATTATTGACTCTAGTGCAAGTGGGAGACTGAAGGAAATATGCCCTAGAGGCAATAATAAAGTTATTATTTATTTCCTTACATCATGATAAATGTTTATTATTCATGCTAGAATTGTATTAACCGGAAACATAATACATGTGTGAATATATAGACAAACAGAGTGTCACTAGTATGCCTCTACTTGACTAGCTCGTTAATCGAAGATGGTTATGTTTCCTAACCATAGACATGAGTTGTCATTTGATTAATGGGATCACATCATTAGGAGAATGATCTGATTGACATGACCCATTCCGTTAGCCTAGCACTTGATCGTTTAGTATGTTGCTATTGCTTTCTTCATGACTTATACATGTTCCTGTAACTATGAGATTATGCAACTCCGTTTACGGAGGAACACTTTGGTGCTACCAAACGTCACAACGTAATCGGGTGATTATAAAGGAGTACTACAGGTGTCTCCAAAGGTACATGTTGGGTTGGCGTATTTCGAGATTAGGTTTTGTCACTCCGATTGTCGGAGAGGTATCTCTGGGCCCTCTCGGTAATGCACATCATTATAAGCCTTGCAAGCAATGTGACCAATGAGTTGGTTACGGGATGATGCATTATGAGCGAGTAAAGAGACTTGCGGTGACGAGATTGAACTAGGTATTGGATACCGACGATCGAATCTCGGGCAAGTAACATACCGATGACAAAGGGAACAACGTATGTTGTTATGCGGTTTGACCGATAAAGATCTTCGTAGAATATGTAGGAGCCAATATGGGCATCCAGGTCCCGCTATTGGTTATTGACCGAGAATAGTTCTAGGTCATGTCTACATAGTTCTCGAACCCGTAGGGTCCGCACGCTTAAGGTTTCGATGGCGGTTATATTATGAGTTTATGAGTTTTGATGTACCGAAGGAGTTCGAGTCCCGGATGAGATCGGGGACATGACGAAGAGTCTCGAAATGGTCCAGACGTAAAGATCGATATATTGGGCGACTATATTCGGAGTTCGGAAAGATTCCGAGTGATTCGGGTATTTTTCGAGTACCGAGAGTTACGGAATACGTATTGGGCCTTATTGGGCCATACGGGAAAGAAGGAAAAGGGCCTCAAGGGTGGCGGACCCCTTCCCTTGGTCTGGTCCGAATTGGACTAGGGAAGGGGCGCCTTCCTTCCTTCTCCTTTTCCCTTCCCTTTCCTTCTCTCCTACTCCTACTACATGGAAGGTTTCCTAGTTGGACTAGGAAGGGGATTCCTACTCCGGTGGGAGTAGGACTCCCCTAGGGCGCCATAGAGGGCCGGCCCTCCCTCCTCCACTCCTTTATATCTGAGGCAGGGGCACCCCATGGACACACAAGTTGATCTACGGATCGTTCCTTAGCCGTGTGCGGTGCCCCCTCCACCATATTCCACTTGGTCATATCGTCATGAGCTTAGGCGAAGCCTGCGCCGGTGAAGTCATATCGTCGCGGAGCTTAAGCGAAGCCCTGCGCCGTGAAGTCATATCGTCATGAGCTTAGGCGAAGCCCTGCATCGGTGGAGCATCATCATCGTCACCACGCCGTCGTCTTGTGGAACTCATCCCGACACTTTGCTGGATCGGAGTCCGGGATCGTCATCGAGCTGAGCGTGTGCAGAACTTCGGAGGTGCCGTGACGTTCGGTACTTGGATCGGTCGGATCGTGAAGGCGACGACTACATCAACAGCGTTGTTATAACGCTTCCGCTTACGGTCTACGAGGGTACGTGGACATACACTCTCCCCTCTCGTTGCTATGCCATCACCATGGTCCTGTGTGTGCGTAGGCAAATTTTTGAAATTACTGCGTTCCCCAACAATAAAGGGCTTTTAAATAAATAACGGGGAATATCCAGGAGGTAGAACCATCCCATGGATACTCGATAATTCAGATAATATAACGGGTTAGTCCATAACAAAATAATACTCATGGTCCTCACAAGTCACAAGTCAGGCCCCAAGTTTGGTTTAACAGTTTCTCCTCCGAAGACCGACACTAAGACCAACACTTGACCCTACCCAGACTGTAGTCCTTAACCATGGACACGGCTATTCGAATAGGTTTAATCTCTGCAGAGGCTGTACTCTTTACCCAGGAGTAACGGATTCCTTTAGTCCATCGGGACTAATTCCGTCTATGATCTTTTAGTTGAAAACACACCTAACTTGCACACACCAGCTTAATTTACCGGTGTCTGGAATCACCCACGACACTTGTCAAGCAAAACTCTAAGTGGGGAGGCTACAACCTCGCGTAGCATGGGATCAAATTTATATCGCGAGCTCTAACGGGTGGCCTCCCCTCTCGGTCCCAACCGGAAACACCCATACCACCGGACCAGGTGGGCTGCCTACCGGATGCAGCCGGTATCTTCCACCATGGCCTCTCTGTACGGTGTGTGCTAGAAAGGGGTTGCCGACTTACTCAACCGTACCCTACTTGCTGTAGGGACAAGTGGTAGTACGAAACAAGTATGGGGGTTACTGGAACAAGACTCGATCTATGGTCGACTCAGGAGGTTTAAGTATTCCCTGCATGATTAGCATAACGAATATATTTCATCCAACAGATAGAATCACCACTCATCATACCCCCTCATGCCATGCCGGACACACTCGTCTCGACGAGGAACTAGGGACAAGCTCAGGTCTACCTAAGACAGTGACTTTCCCGTCTTACTTTCGGCAGGCACGGCAGGTATACGAGGATGATCACTTTCCCAAGCCTGTCCATTTCCAACAGAAAGGAAAAACTCCAATATGCATTCATGCAAAAGATCAAATCACCACATAAAATAACGAGTTCTACGTGTTATAATCGTGTCAAACGATGCATGAAATATATTACGCCAGGTTCAGAATGCTTGCCTTCAAGTTGCGGGGGAGGCAAGGTGCACTCCAAAACTTTTGAAAGCTTTCTCCTCTCTCCAAAAATCCTATTTAAAATATTATTGGATCAATATATCGTTTCAAAAATAGTACCAAAAAGTTCTCTGACTTTTTTTGAAATAAATCTTAAAATAAACTAGACAATATTTGAGAGAGGTAGGAAAAAGAATCAATTCATTTGGAGTTGTAATTAAAAAGTTATAGGCAGTCAAAGTTTTGGTCAAAAATCTGTTTTTAAAATCAAACAGAAAAAGAAAAACGTTTCGATTACTGACCACGTCGAAGGCGTATTTTGGATTTACGCCTCCACTTATTCCAGCGTGGACCGTGCGTGGGTCACTGACAGTGGGCCCGCCTGGCCCACTGGTCAGGTTTGACTAGTCGACCTCCCCCCTTCTTCCTCTGCCCGAGCGGGGGGCGGGACTCCGGCGATCGCCGCCGGCGATGGGTGGTTCCTCGCGGGGTTCCGAGGGCGGGGATGGACCCGCCAGACCAGGGCGGTCCTCCCGGTGGTCGTAGGGTCGCCGGGGGTGGAGGGAGTCGCCGTCGAGGAGTTTCGCGGCGGCCGGAAGCTTCGGGAGCAAACTGAACTTGGGGCTACGGTGGCTCTCCGTCGCGGCCGAGGTGTTGGTTGGCTTCGCAAGACGAAGTGGAGTCAGTTGGTGGTGTTGGGAGGGCCGGGGAGGTTCTGGTTGTGACGAACGAAGCCGGGAGGCGGCAGTGGCCGAACTGGCCGAAGACGGGGAAGGAGGCCTTCCGGGCGATTCTTGCTACGGAGCCGGATGGGTTGGCTTGGGGTCGCCTGAGGGCTCGGAGAGGTGTGGGGCTCCTTAAATAGGCGAGTCCAGGCGGTTCCGCGGAGGCCGGGGATAAGATCACCAGCAAACCGTCATTCTGTAGCTAGGGGCGACGTGGAGGCAGTTGGAGCTGGTCGGCGCTCTCCGACGGACTCCACACTGCTCAAAGGGTGAGCTGGCGCGGCGTGTGGCTTGGGTGGCACCGACCGCGGCAGGGCCTCACTGCGGACGCTGGCGTGCCGCCAAGGGGCTCTGACGGCGGTGCTGTAGGGCACGAGGGGCTGCTTGGCGTGTTCTGGTGAGTGGTCGAGTGTGTGGCGCGGCTTTGCAGAGCGGGCAAAACCCAAGGGCGCAACGCGGCGGCTCGGGCGCGGCACGTGCAAAATACGCGCTGTGGGCACGCCCAGAGCACGCCCACCAGGTGCTCGGCGAAATACCCGTGCATGCCACAGAGATTAGGTGAGGCTGGCAATTAGCAGACCTAGGTTAGGACTAGCTAGGAGTTTATTTGACAAGGTGGTCAGGCAAAGGAAGCAGGTTCATAGCGCAAACTAAAACTCATGTCAAAACTGGTCATGCCCATAAGGTGTTTGGAAAAATGCGAAGCGCACCTATGCATTTCTTGGAGTGGTCATAATCTCCAGATTGGGGTCTCTTTAGGTGAAGGTGGTGGTGGCCAGGTTAGTTTGTCAAGGGAAGAAACTTGCTAGTGCAAATATTTGAGAAAATCAGTTTTTGCAGAAACTAGAGGCTGTCATTTCATGGGCCAAAAATATTCCAATGGGTTCATGCTCTTGGACTTAAGGGTATTCTATGGTGGGTTATAAGTAGGAATAGGAATCACAGCAAAAGGAGCAAGTTAAAATATAGTTGTAGTACAAATCATCCAGTTGGACCAGAATGGAAAAGAGGTTGATTCACTCAAATTTTTCCAAGAACATAGCTGGGTTTTTGCATAAAGTTAATTAATATACTCCTGTTAACATACCATAATTTTTGTAGGAAGTTTTAAAGAAGTATTTAAATAGGTTGTAGTGCAAAAGCGCCTTTGGACCAGATTTGAAAATTAGGTGCAGAACTCAAAATATTCAATGAATGAAATATATTTTTGCATAAAAGTGGTTTAGAAACATCACATGACATATCCAAATTTTGGTGGGGTTTCTAAATAAATTTATCAAAGGGTTGCAGTGCAATGGGACCTTAAACATATGAACAACCCTTTTAGAGAAATAAAGCTCAGGGGAAAATAATTATATTGATAATCCCACTGATAAAAGAATTGTTTTATCTGAGAGTGTAAAAAAAGTCCAATAATAATTGGAAAGTTTTTACTAGGGGTGAAAACTCCACAACTTAGGGGAAAAGAGAGGCTCTGAGATCAAGAATAAATCCAGAAAAACAAAATTTTAATTTTCCTTTCAAAATTTTAATTAATAAAACAAGGTTAAAATTTTGGGGTGTCACAACGCTACCCCCCTTTAGAAAAATCTCGTCCTCGAGATTTGTTAAGAGCTGTTTTGAGAAACAACTACTCCATGGTTACGTGTTTTTGCAAGCAGTGTAAGTGTTCGAGCGGTTGTGAGTCTGCTGCCATGGTGCTGTGTGAATGAAAATCCAAGTCGTGAGAAGATACATGATGCCGCAACTCATGGAAAAGAAATCTCACTCCAGGATTTTTCACGAGAGAAAATAGTAATATTTTAGAGTCAAACCGCAACAAAACTACTCGTATTAATAGAAACCAAATAGTTTACTCGTCGTACTGACTTAGGGTACCACGCATAAGTAACAATATATAAGTAAATGTTGCAATAATAAACACAGCAGCGACGTCTATAATGCAACCAGTAACTGGACGGGGTCCCGAGAAAACGTCTCTGGTACTGGGACACACTCCTCCTCTATGGGGGGAAGCGGATTGACCAGCGGATGAATGTGTCTCTCCTGGTCGGGCCTGAGTGGTCTGCCGATGGTGATCTGAGGATTCAAATCCGCGAGACTCTGGAGATAACCCATTACTCGCTGGGTCAAACGTTCTTGAGCGATGACGTACTGGACCAGGTTGGCCAGTACTGGGTCTATCTCAATCCGTCCACCGGGAAAAGATGTTACTCCTCCGGGTGCTGCACGGCCCGGAAAGTAATAATATCCTCTTTCATTGACATAGGGTACCGCGAATCAAAGGCGGGCAAGTGCTTCGTGTGCAGCCGCTTCTATGGACATTAGTGGAGCTGGCATAGATTTCCCCACGAAGGAAACTTCCGTTGGGTCTTGGTTTGGATTTAAGAGAGGGATGTGTACTACTGCCCAATATTTCGAGGTGGATGGGGTGATCCTCGATTTGAGCAGCTCGTACTGGGGTGGCTGGGTAGAACCCATGGTACTGCAGGTAAAGTCCCACGATATTTTGACAAAGCTACCCAGGGTTGCATCTGGGGTCCTTAGATAAATACTAGGGCTCGGCATGGCGAAAAATGGTTGTGAGGATGGTGCACAAGATGAGGGGTGCTTGGCAACGTCACGAGGTGGCCTTTTTATATAGCATCCGGGCTGGGTTATTTACCGCAACGAGGGGCACTAGTTTGTCGGTCCTGATCTCACAGGGTCGGGGTCAAAGCCACAGATACACATATCTCACTAAAGCGACGTGTTACTATTGGTGTCGTCGGGGTGGTTTTGGTAGCTCTGCCCGGAAAAATATGCAACTGCGTGCTGACATAATTATGCAAGGTTACTATTTAACTGAGGCACAACAACAGGCTGCGTTAATTCACAAGGTCACATGATTATAAGGCGTGGATACACTAAGACTCGGTACTATTCGAGTGATTCAGTCTACCTTGTTTATATCTAAATGAGCCTGCCTTGAGGACGTCGAGGCTTCTCCACGGGTCTCACCGTCGGGATTAGTGGGAGGTGGTTGAGGGACTGCAGGGTCGGGGTAGTGATGATGACCATCGCGGGGATTGTTGGCCACAATTCCGTTGGAGTGTGCTCCCAAAAGGCGACGAAGCACTTCTGTGGTCATCAAAGCACCTTGGTTGATGGCTGGGGCTGACCTCAGGGTCTCGATCGGGTGTCCGAACAGAACGACTGGGTTGTCGGTGTCGTGCTCGTCTTCTCTTCTCGCCGGGGCTCGACAAACCAGCTCTCCACGAGCTGCGATCAGATCAATGGTGATTTGATCGAATAGTTCCTCTAGTGCATCTACATAGCGCACTAGGTGCAACAACGCAGGATCCATCTCGTGATCTCCGTTGGCAACCTAGGGTGGTCTACCATACCCTTCACGTCTGGGGTAGTAGTAGAACGAGAGACAGTTAACTCTGGGCGGCAACTGCCAGAGTTGAACTATAGCCTCCCGAGCAGCTAGCTGGATGGCTTGTGGCTCGAAGGAAGTTGTCCTTTCGGTGAACCTGTAGGGGCGTTCTGGCGACGGACCCCTACCGTAGATGTGCACAGTGGCCCAGAATTGATGGCTCTCACCGCTCATGGATCCTTGGTACACAACATATTCTGGGGGCTCTTCTAACGCATAGGCACGACGGGTGAGGTTTGCGAGTATGGTCACAAAACCTCCAAGGTTGGTTGCTATGGTCTCATTATGCACTACGGGGCCAGGCATTATGGCTCGGATTGGGGTAGAGGCTATGCTGTGGTGGGTTGAGGCGAGCGTGCCCTTTTTATAGAAAAAGGGGACTAAGTCCTCCTTCGCATGCTTGCGAATGAGACATTATAGGCGTCGGTCACTGGCGCATGATCGACAGGCTAGGTTGATAGGTTGGGCATCGACTGCCAAAGGTGTCGGGGTCACTGTGTGCCTATCTTGCACGATAAGCTTCACTGGGTTTAGGTTAAGGTCTGGTGGTTTGGCTTACCTAGGTTTTTCAACCTGGCTAAGATAGGATTAGCGAATGGTCAGCCTGGCTCTGATACCAAGTTTGTCACGACCGGTTTTCTGGGTATTGATTTCCCAGAAAATGGCCCTTGTGCTCACCAGCCCCAGGATTACTATTAGCTGATGACGCACCAACTTGTTACACAAATTCCAAGCAAAATATGAAATGTGTAGTACAAGACCATCCTGGCCTATGAGTACAACAATTGGTTTCTAGTGGTTGATGGCGGAAGCGGTTTGTGCATCATCAGCGTCTATGGGACTCCATTTACCACAGGAACAGATGACTAGGATAACTCCTATCTTCGCGAGGCTGCTATCACCATTGCTTAGGTACCGGGGCTGTCATCACGGTCGCTCCTCTCCGCGCAAGAAATCTGGCCAAGACAATAGCCAGGGACAAGCTAGTGAGTACTTTGAATGTACTCGCAAACATTATGAACACAGGTATAAGATAACAAAACATGTTCTAAAATATTTTATGATCACAACGTCAGTCATAAAATAAAAATCTCTGATGCATGCACGCCGGTTATTAATATGTAACAATGAATATGTAATGACAGAGTAGGAATAAAATGCACCATTCGGATGTCTGAAGCGACGTCTCGAATTGATGGTAAATAACGAGCATGCCTCAGTCGGGCGTCTGAGCGACACCACATAAAGGGTTTATAAAGTAAATAAATAACAAGCATGCCACAGTCGGGCGTCTCAGCGACACCACATAAAGGGCTTATAAGGTAAATAAATAACAAGCATGCCACAGTCGGGTGTCTCAGCGACACCACATAAAGGGCTTATAAAGTAAATAATTAACAAGCATGCCACAGTCGGGCGTCTCAGCGACACCACATAAAGGGCTTTTAAATAAATCGTGGGGAATATCCAGGAGGTAGAACCATCCCAGGGATACTCGATAATTCAGATAATATAACGGGTTTGTCCATAACAAAATAATACTCATGGTCCTCACAAGTCACAAGTCAGGCCCCAAGTTTGGTTTAACAGTTTCTCCTCCGAAGACCGACACTAAGACCAACACTTGACCCTTCCCAGACTGTAGTCCTTAACCATGGACACGACTATTCGAATAGGTTTAATCTCTGCAGAGGGTGTACTCTTTACCCACGAGTAACGGATTCCTTTAGTCCATCGGGAGTAATTCCGTCTACGGTCTTTTAGTTGAAAACACACCTAACTTGCACACACCAGCTTAACTTACCGGTGTCTGGAATCACCCACGACACCTGTCAAGCAAAACTCTAAGTGGGGAGGTGAGGGAGTCCTGGACTAGGGGGTGTCCGGATAGCCGAACTATCATCTTTGGCAGGACTCCTAGACTATGAAGATACAAGATTGAAGACTTCGTCCCGTGTCCAGATAGGACTTTCCTTGGCGTGGAAGGCAAGCTTGGCGATACGGATATGTAGATCTCCTACCATTGTAAACGACTGCATGTAACCCTAACCCTATTCGGTGTCTATATAAACCGAAGGGTTTTAGTCCGTAGAGGACAAACAACAATCATACCAGAGGCTAGCTTCTAGGGTTTAGCCTCTACGATCTCGTGGTAGGTCTACTCTTGTACTACCCATATCATCAATATTAATCAAGCGTGAGTAGGGTATTACCTCCATCGAGAGGGCCCGAACCTGGGTAAAAACATCGTGTCCCTTGTCTCCTGTTACCATCTGCCTAGACGCACAGTTCGGGACCCCCTACCCGAGATCCGCCAGTTTTGACACCGACATTGGTGCTTTCATTGAGGGTTCCTCTATGTCGTCACCGATAGGCCCGATGGCTCCTTCGATCATCAACAACGATGCGGTCTAGGGTGAGACCTTTCTCCCCGGACAGATCTTCGTATTCAGCGGCTTTGCACTGCGGGCCAATTCGCTTGGCCATCTGGAGCAGATCGAAAGCTACGCCCCTGGCCATCAGGTCAGATTTGGAAGTTTAAACTACACGGCCGACATCCGCGGAGACTTGATCTTCGACGGATTCGAGCCGCAGCCGAGCGCGCCGCACTATATCGATGGGCATGATCTAACTCTGCCGCCGAACAGTGTCCGCGCACTAGTGTCCGCTCCGACCATTGATTCGGAGCCGATCTTGCCGATCGAGGATGGTTGGTTGGACACCACCTCGGGGGCTGAAATCTCTACGGCGATCGAGCCGAACACCATCCCTGTCCGTCGGTGACTCCCAGGTGCCGGACTCCTCTCCGGACTCTGAACCTTCCGCGCCCCTGCCAGTCGCATCAGATTGGGCGCCGGTTATGGAATTCACTGCCGTGGACATCTTTCAGCACTAGCCTTTCGGTGATATCCTGAACTCACTAAAGTCTCTCTCTTTATCAGGAGAGCCCTGGCCGGACTACGGTCAGGAAGGTTGGGATTCGGACGACAAGGAAATTCAACGCCCATCCACCACCCACTTCGTAGCCATTGTGGATGATTTAACCGACATGCTCGACTTCGACTCCGAAGACATCGACGGTATGGACGACGATGTCAGAGACGACCAAGAACCAGCGCCTATAGGGCACTGGAAGGCCACCACTACTCACGATGTGTGCATGGTGGATACACCCAAGGGAAGCGATAGCGAAGAGCAACGGGACACTATGAAAAGTAATCCTCCTGAAAAGCAGTCAAAACGGCGACGTAAGCGCCGCTCAAAACCCCACCTCGACAAAGACAGCGCCCACACAGACCAAGCCATAGAGAAGGGCGAGCCGGCCGATGACGAACATGCCATGGAGCAACCATCCGAACAGGATAACTTGGATAAACAACCCTTCATCGGCAACGACAGCAGTCCGGACAATCTCTCGCCGGACATATCATTGGAGCAGAAGAACCTCCACAGAAAGCTCGTCGCCACCGCACGTAGCCTAAAAAAGCAGAAACGGAAGCTCAAAACAGCGGAAGACGACCAATGAGATGGAGCAAAGTACTCAACACCATAGACAAATATGGCGATAGCCGCCGAACAAAGAGCTACCCAAAGCGCATACCACTGCCCGAATTCGACAAGGAGGCCGTAGAGCCCCCACGATCAAAGAACAAAGAGGCCGCCCGGTCGGATAGACGACCACATGGCAAACATAGTGTCAGTGTCAAAACCGGCGGATCTCTGGTAGGGGTCCCGAACTGTGCGTCTAGGCGGATGGTAACAGGAGACAAGGGACACGATGTTTTTACCCAGGTTTGGGCCCTACTCCTGCTTGATTAATATTGATGATATGGGTAGTACAAGAGTAGATCTACCACGAGATCAAGGAGGCTAAACCCTAGAAGCTACCCTATGGTATGATTGTTGTTGTGTCTTACAGACTAAAACCCTCCGGTTTATATAGACACCGGATAGGTTATGGTTACATAGAGTCGGTTACAATGGTAGGAGATCTACATATCCGTATCGCCAAGCTTGCCTTCCACGCCAAGGAAAGTCCCATCCGGACACGGGACAAAGTCTTTAATCTTGTATCTTCATAGTCTAGGAGTCCGGCCAACGGAGATAGTTCGGCTATCTGGACACCCCCTAATCTGGGACTCCCTCAGTAGCCCCCGAACCAGGCTTCAATGACGACGAGTCCGGTGCGTTGATTGTCTTCGGCATTGCGAGGCGGGTTCTTCTCCAAATTCCATATACCGCCGTAAGGTTGTCCGACTTACGATACTTGCTTTGTGCTCCTTGGCTTCTGCGCCCAATAATGGCCATCTTCCACGTGTTTGAATGAATGCGAAAGGCCAGGGTATTTTTACAATTACCCCCTTAGCTGCGCAAATGAGCTGCCTATAAAAGGGGCGAGGATCTAGATCTGAGTCACATCATCCCTCCTATGCGAGCTTTCATCGGAGCGCCCCTGGCCAAAGCCCATTCCATCATGGACAGTCGACGCAGCTCCTCCTCTCGCGCTCCCAGCCCTCAGCCCGGAAATTGGGAGAGATGCTCAGTCCCGCATAGCGAGCTAGTTATACTCCAAACCAAGGGATTTCTTCCCCCGGCCTTCATGGTTCCGGTTCGAGCCGGACTCGCCACCTACAAGGGCGGAAAGCAAGCGGAGAGCGTCCCCGATCCCTCTAAAGGAGAGCGGGTGTGCTTCATCTCTTATCTAGTTAGAGGACTCGGATTTCCAATCCATCCGTTTCTTTGGGGGCTCTTGGAGTTCTATGGCCTCCAGTTGCATCACCTTATGCCTGCCTCCATTTTGCACATTGCGGGCTTCGTGGCCCTCTGCGAGCTGTTCTTGGGCGTCGAGGCTTGTTTCGGGCTGTGGAAGAGAATATTCTACCTAGTACCCCGTTCTCACGAGGGGTCGATATATCAAGTGGGCGGAGCCGAGCTATGGCGCATCGCCGGGACCGGATACCTATCCGGAACCCTACCTATCCGGAACCCCAAAGAAGGCTTCCGAAGACTGGACCTCGAAATGGTTTTATATGGAGGACGTCCCGCTGCCAGATCCTGTTCGGATCGGCCTTCCGGAGTTCAGCAATGCGCCTCTGAAGAAGCGCCTAAGCTGGCGCCCTCGAAGCCCCAGAGGGAAGATGACAAGGACGTCCTCTATATAATGAGCCGAATAAGGTTACTGGCTCATGCCGGATTAACCATGATTCGAGTCATGGCAATCTGTATTTTGAGGGGGGTGCAGCCGCTCCAATATAGGGGCGACCCCATGTGGGACTTTAACGGGGAGTACGACGCCACCCGCCATGGCCGCAAAGGGCCGGGATCGGCCACCGAACTGGTGAAGATCTTCTCTGCTATCTACAAAGGGGAGGAGGAGGATTTCCTCCGTGTCAATGCCTTGAAGGAGTTTTCTTCGAATAATCCTCAAAGCTGGGTAAGCAAACATCTTTATGACCTGTCCAATCCATGTACCCATGGTTAAATGTCTCATTTCGTGGTTTCTGCGCAGGATCTGCGCCGGACTATGGAGAAGATACATAGCCCGCCCCCACTACCCGAGGATCCGGAACGGTCCCTCGATCCGACCTCCGAAGAGGATCCAGATATAAAGGTGGAGTTGATCGACGGCGTGTTTAATCAACTTAGCATCGATAATGCTTTGGTTGCCATTACGGCTGATTACCCCGGAATACTTCCAGCCTCACAGGTAAATGAGACCGAGATCTCAAAACCCTGATAATGACCCATCCATGCTTATCTTTGATCACCGTATACCAATTGTGTTTCGCAGGGGGCGCCTTCGAGGCAGGAAGCCGAGCCCGCAGCGGCTGGCCAACAAAGGGCAGTGCGGCCCCGCAGGTTAAAAAGAATCATACTCCCAGGATTGATTCCTGGAAGGCGTACTAACGCGGATGCTCTTTTCAGGAAAAAGAGCACTCGCCGGACTGAGTCCGGAGAGGTTGCTAATCGAACCTTCACCGGCCAAACTTCAAATCCGGGTCCGGAGTCTGAGGCGAGCAGGAGACGTGCGTCGGATGCTCCTCCAATACAGGATGCCGACAGGTTGTCCGCCACCAACTCCGAGGTGGAGAGCGCCTGGAATCACAGGCGTCACTGGACAGTTCTTCGTGACGCATGTTTCTCCCAAGAGGCCTTGAATGCCTTTGATTCGGGAGATGCGCACCTCCGTGCCGCTCAAGATGGTCTAGCCAGAGCCACAGAGCAGTATGTAAAGGACATACGGGTAAGATAATTTGTGATTATATATGCCAAGAGTCTCGAGACTTAAAATAGTTAGAATAACTGATTTAAGGATCATTTGTTATCTTGAGGATCTTCTGAGACGAATACCCGATCGTCTCAGAGCTTGAAGAGTGCAAGGCCCAACTTGAGGCTGCACTAGCCGCTCTGAGGGAGCTATGAGACCCCTCTGGTAATATATGCGTTAAAAGATAAATAGTTTATAAAGTGCGGCGGGTGTAAATCGACAAAAACATTGCAGATGGCGCCGGACTAGATCCGGACAAGCAACAGTTTTTGCGCCAGCTAAAGGCCGGCGAGAGCGTGCTTACCAGGGTGCGGCAGGAGAAGAATAACCTCCAAGAGGCCAACACAAAGCTGGGTGAGGAACTAAAGGACGTTCGTGCCCAGTTGTCTGACTCCGTAAAGGAGAATCGGCGGCTTCGTCGCGGCATTTTCAGTACGTGCTTGAGCGAACTTTGAAAAGAGTTCGGCGAGGAAGGCCACTAACATAAACATGTATGTAGGTTTGCTCACAGGTCGTCCTGAGGAGGAGATGCCCAGTACTTCGGGTGATCTTCCTCCTGAATTGGGTCAGCTGCACGAACGAGTCCGGCGGGTGATAAAAGGCATCGGCCAGGCCTTGTGGCCATCTATCTCCCTGCCCGAAGGCATTGGGGAGCTGGCGGAGCGGCTTCAAGGAGCACGGCGGCGCTTCCGGCTATGGAAGGTATCGGCCTGCCGTCAAGGCGCCAGGAGGCTGGGCCATGGTAAAGACGTGGTACACGGTTGTCGACCCAAACCACATGGCGAGGTCGGACTGTGGGGTCGGATGGGATGGAGATCCTGTAAGCTTAGTGTCTGCCAAGTAGAATTGGCCGCCAAGTATTCCAACAAGATAGTAAATTAGATAGCCTATTAGATGGCATTGAGGAGGAATACAATGAGTCGAGTTGACTATGTAAAAAATATGACATGAAAGAATGTCTTCTAGCGGATTGTAGATCGCTTTGTCATAGCGGACCTTTTAAACCCGACCTCCGGACCCAATAGTCCGTGAGTGTGTCCGAATACCTTCGTGGTTATATAAGAACCGTGGTATGCATGGAGACAAGGCGTAGGGGTCATTGTTGCTGTATCAGACAAGTGCCCAACTAGTTATGTTATATTACATGGGTAGTAAGAAACATCTTCTAGATAGTTTCGTTAAGGGTTCCTTTCGCTGGGATGCATGCCCTAAAGTGCATGTCAAAGCTGCTATGAAAGCAGAAAATCATCTGGGGGTAGATGGGTAAACAGTTAAAAATCGTCTTTCAGTTCACCGACCAATTATTCCCTTAAGAACGCTAGCTTTCGGGTTCACCCAGTCTGAGGTACACATCCGGCTGACCCGGCAGTAACAATCGCAGAGGTGCTCCCTTTACCACCTGGCCGAACAATCAGGACCGTAGGGGTAAGCACAGAGCCAGCAACCCAGCTGGGCCAAAACTTAAGTCATATCGATGCATATAATGGTGAATAAAAGGTACATGCGGAAGCTTAACGCATGTGTTGGGCATGAAGCCCGTATAGATAAGCTTCTGTTAAAGAAGCCCCCAGGTATAATGAGCGCGGACAGCGCATCAAGTGTGTGTGGAAAGAGCGCAAACGAGCCTCTAGAGGCTAAAAGAAGAAGAAGGAGGAAGGAGAGAAATAAAAGACAGCACAAAAGCAAAAATAAAGAATGCAGACAGAGGAAGGAGACGAACTTGGAGTCCGGCACTTAGGCGTAGAATCTTCGTAGACGGGCTGCGTTCCATGGGTTCGGCTCGAGTCGATTATCCGATGCGTTCCGCAGACGGTATGCTCCGCCGGTCAGGACCTGTTCAATGATGAAGGGACCTTCCCATTTGGGCTTGAGTTTGTCCTTTTTCTTGTCCGGCAGGCGTAGAACTAGTTCGCCAACGTTATAAGCTTTGGCCCGTACTTCCCTGCTTTGATATCTTCGAGCCTGCCGTTGATAAAATGCGGAACGAGCTTTTGCCACGTCGTGCTCCTCCTACAATGCGTCCAAGCTGTCCTGCCGATCGAGCTCGGCTTGTCTTTCTTCGTACATGCGCATGCGAGGTGAGTCATGTATTATGTCGCAGGGCAAGACTGCCTCTGCGCCGTACACCATGAAGAATGGTGTGAATCCGGTAGTACGATTCGGCGTGGTCCGCAGCCCCCAGAGTACGGAGTCGAGCTCCTCAACCCAGTGTGTGTTAGATTCTTTGAGGGACCGCACTAGTCTGGTTTTAATGCCGCTCATGATCAGACCATTTGCCCTTTCGACTTGGCCGTTGGTTTGAGGGTGATAGACTGAGGCGTAATCGAGCTTGATGCCCATGTTTTTGCACCATAATTTGACCTCATCAGCCGTGAAGTTGGTGCCATAATCAGTGATGATACTATGGGGGACACCGTAACGGTGCACTACCCCTGATATGAAGTCTATCACTGGTCCGGATTCGGCCGTTTTAACAGGCTTGGCCTCTATCAATTTGGTGAATTTGTCCACCATGACCAATAGGTATTTTTGCTTGTGGGTTCCTCCCTTGAGGGGTCCAACCATGTCAAGCCCCTGCACCATGAACGGCCGTGTAATGGGTATAGTTTTAAGGCGGTGGGTGGCATGTGGCTTTGGTTAGCAAAAGCCGCAACCGACGCATCGTTGGACTAAGTCCTCAAGATTCCGCCTGGCCGTCGGCCAATATAATCCTCTGGAAGGCCTTGCCTACAAGGGCCCAGGCTGCGGCGTGGTGCCCACCCAGTCCGGCATGAATTTCAGCCAGGAGGTTTCGCCCTTCCTCTTCGGAGATACACCTTTGAAGGACTCCAGTAGTGCTTTTCTTATAAAGCTCTCCCTCATGGACTTTATAGGCTTTAGAGCGCCGTACTATGCAGCGAGCCTCATTTTGGTCTTCGGGGAGTTCCTGCCTAGTAAGGTAGGCTAGGAATGGTTCCGTCCACGGGGCAATAACCGCCATTATTTCATGAGCAGAGGGTGTTATCTCGGGGGGAGAGCCTCCAGTTACGTCAGAGTGTTCGGCATCAGGCAGTGCGGTTGGGTCTGGATTGATATTGCCGGAGTCCCCTTCACATAGTACGGATGGCTTGAACAGCCGTTCCAAAAATATATTGGGTGAGACGGCATCGCGTTTTGCACCGATGCGAGCCAATATATCCACCGCCTGGTTGTTATCCCGGGCTATATGATGAAATTCGAGCCCTTCGAACCGTGCTGACATTTTTAGGACCGCATTGCGGTATGCTTCCATTTTCGGATCTTTGGCATCAAAGTCCCTGTTTATTTGAGATATTGGGAGGTTCGAATCCCCGCGCACCTCTAGGCGTTGAATGCCCATGGAGACTGCCATCCGGAGGCCGTGCAGAAGGGCCTCATATTCGGCTGTGTTGTTGGAGTCCGTATACATTATTTGAAGTACGTATTGGACTGTGCCCCGGTTGGGGACGTCAGGACGACGCCAAATTTCAGGCCGCCAACATTTTGGAGCCGTCAAAGTGCATAATCCAATTGGAGTATGCGCCGTACTCTTTAGGGAGTTCGGCTTCGGTCCATTCGGCCACGAAGTCGGCCAAAACCTATGACTTAATAGCTCGTCGAGGCTTATAAGTTACGTCGAATGGGAGGAGAAATACGGCCCGTTTAGCATTCCGGCCCGTCGCGTCGCGGTTGATTATAATGTCATTAAGAGGTACTTCGGAGCCTACCGTTATCGAACACTCTTGAAAGTAGTGTCGCAGCTTCCGGGATGCCATGAACACCGCGTATACTATCTTTTGATAGTGTGGGTACCGGGACTTGCATGGAGTTAGGACAGTGGACACATAATAAACCGGTTTTTGAACAGGGAACCGGTGTCCGTCCGCTTCGCTCGACAACGAGCACCGCGCTGACAACTTGATGTGTTGCAGCGATATATAATAGCACTGGTTCGCCCACATTGGGCACGGCCAGGACCGGATTTGTTGCCAAAATGGCCTTTATTTCTTTGAGTCCGGCCGTGGCGGCATCCGTCCACTCGAAGTGTTCGGTGCGGCGGAGGAGGTGGTAAAGGGGTAACGCTTTTTCCCCCAATCGGGAAATAAAGCGGCTTAGAGCCGCTACGCATCCCGTCAATTTTTGTATTTGTTTGAGGTCTTTTGGAATGTTCAATTGTGATAGAGCTCGGATCTTGGCTGGGTTTGCTTCAATTCCTCTACCGGACACAATGAAGCCCAGGAGCTTTCCTACCGAACGCCAAGACGCATTTTTCTGGATTGAGCTTGATGTCATATTTTCGAAGATTGTCGAATGTGAGCCTCAAGTCGTCTACTAGAGTTTCGACGTGCTTGGTTTTGACGACCACGTCATCTACATATGCTTCCACCGTTTTGCCGATCTGGCTTGCCAGACATGTCTGAATCATGCGTTGATATGTTTCACCGGCATTTTTGAGCCCAAAGGGCATTGTATTGAAGAAGAACGAGCCGTATGGAGTGATGAATGCTGTTGCGGCTTGGTCTGGCTCCGCCATCTTGATTTGGTGGTAGCCGGAGTACGCGACGGGGAAGCACAATGAGTCGTGTCCTGCTGTAGCGTCGATAATTTGATCAATTCGAGGGAGGGGGAAGGGATCCTTTGGGCACGCCTTATTAAGGTCTTTGAAATCAACACATAGGGGCCAGGATTTATCCTTATTTGGTACCATCACCAGATTTGCTAGCCAATCCGGATGTTTTATATCTCTGATGAATCCGGCTTCCAAAAGTTTGGCTAGCTCCTCTCCCATGGCCTGTCTCTTGGGTTCGGAAAAGCGCCGAAGAGCTTGTTTGACTGGCTTGTATCCTTTTAGGATATTTAGGCTGTGCTCGGCCAGCTGACGTGGGATTCCTGGCATGTCTGAAGGGTGCCAGGCAAAGATGTCCCATTTTTCTTGTAGAAATTCTCGTAGGGTGGTGTCTACATCAGGGTCTAATTGTGCCCCAATGGAGGCCGTCTTTGCAAGGTCCGTTGGGTGGACTAGGAATTTGACTATTTCCTCTGCTGGTTTAAAAGAGGTGGACTTGGATCTTTTATCAAGTATCACATCGTCCCTGTTCACCGTGGAGCGCATCGCAGTTAGTTCCTCAGCCGCTAAGGCTTCGATAGTGCCTCGAGGGCTAGTGCGGCTGTCTTGTTTTCGGCGCGGAGTGCTATATTCGGGTCACTAGCGAGAGTGATGATTCCGTTAGGTCCGGGCATTTTAAGCTTCATGTACCCATAATGGGGTATGGCTTGAAAGATTGTGAATGCCTTTCGTCCTAATAAAGCATGGTATCCGCTGTTGAACGGGGCCACTTGAAAGGTGACCTCCTCGGACCTGTAATTGTCCGGTGAGCCGAACACTACGTCCAGTGTAATTTTTCCTGTGCAGCATGCTTCCCGGCTGGGAATTATTCCTCTAAAGGTTGTGCTGCTTCGCTCAATGCGGTTCCAGTCTATTTCCATTTTTCGGAGGGTTTCCTCATAGATGAGGTTTAGTCCGCTGCCGCCATCCATGAGTACCTTAGTAAGGCGAAAGCCGTCTACTATCAGGCTGAGGACCAACGCGGCTGGTGCCCAGGCAGTTTAGAATTTAGGTTCGTCACTGGCATTAAAGGTAATAGCCGTGTCACTCCATGGATTTATTGTTGCTACTTGGTAGACTTCGGCAAGGTTGCGGAGTGTTCATTTTCACATGTTATTTGATGCGAAAGTCTCGAAGACTGTTAACACCGTCTTGGTCTTCTTTGGGCTGGGATTACGAAGCTAGAAGCTCTTCGCCACTTTTGGCCACCTGCCGTAGTATCCAACATGCTCGAAGGCTATGAGTTGGAGTGGCGCCCTCTGTGCTATGAATTTTGCAGGGTCCGTTTAGCCAACCCTCCAGTACAGTTCCGTAACCTTTAGGGGGTTTTGGTTTTTTGGTATTTAACCCAGGTGCTTGATAATGATGCACCCTTTTGTTTCGGACTAGGGATGTATTCGGGGCCGGATTATCCCAAAATTTACTTTCGGTTTTCCAGGCGCTCTCCATCGCACAGTACTTTTGTACGATGTTTACCAAGTCAGCAAAGCGTGTAATTTCACGACGACTTATGTCGTTTAGGATTCCCTTGTCCGTGCAATTATTGCAGAAGATTGGTATTGCGTCCTCCTCTCGGCAGTCCTTTATCCTGTTCATAACCGTAAGAATCGCCCGATAATGATGTCTCTTGTTTGGCGGGCTCTTGCCGAATTCGAGAGAGATCGCTAATGTTTGGGTGGGCGGGTGGCACTAAATCCGGAACCCCATCCAGTTTAGGACTCAAGGGCCGGGAAGTTTCTGAACTCGGAAGTTTGGATTTTTTAGTGCTATCAAATGAGTCTGACCCGCCGCCTGACTTTAAGTTCCGGGCTTGATCGACATCCGTCCCTTCGCAGGAATCCGGCATGGAGGGATCGGGAATCCGGATGTAGCTAGTCCTTAAGATAGAAGAAGAGTCGCCACATTGCTCCTCTATCACAGCAACATGATGGGTAGCCTCGGGAGAGTTGATCTCTCTCAGATCGGTTTTAGGCCCGATCCGGTCGTAGTCTATAGCGACTCCCAGGGCGGCGATGTGATCCAAGAGCTCGTTTATGGAGGAGAGATCGATCGGATCTAACTGTTTGACAAGTTCCGAACTGACATGGAGATTGGTTTCGATGACTCGAGAGGTCACCGTCGGCGCAGCGGCCGAACTGGCGGTCATGAGAAAACCGCCTAGCCGAAGAGTCTGACCAGTGGCCAAGGCTTCTTTGGCGATAGTATCGTCTTTAAAGACGAGCCGAGGCATCCTACCTGATGGCGACGACACAGAGGAACTCTCAATGAAAGCACCAATGTCGGTGTCAAAACCGGCGGATCTCGGGAAGGGGGTCCCGAACTGTGCGTCTAGGCGGATGGTAACATGAGACAAGGGACACGATGTTTTTACCCAGGTTCGGCCGCTCTCGATGGAGGTAATACCCTACTCCTGCTTGATTAATATTGATGATATGGGTAGTACAAGAGTAGATCTACCACGAGATCAAGGAGGCTAAACCCTAGAAGCTAGCCTATGGTATGATTGTTGTTGTGTCCTATGGACTAAAACCCTCCGGTTTATATAGACACCGGATAGGTTAGGGTTACACAGAGTCGGTTACAATGGTAGGAGATCTACATATCCGTATCGCCAAGCTTGCCTTCCACGCCAAGGAAAGTCCCATCCGGACACGGGACAAAGTATTCAATCTTGTATCTTCATAGTCTAGGAGTCCGGCCAACAGAGATAGTTCGGCTATCCGGACTCCCCCTAATCCGGGACTCCCTCACATAGGGTTGCAAGCGGCGCCACACACAAGCCGGCACACGATCTGCATAAGGAATCGCACCAAAAGAATGGCAGTCAGGTCTATCTATGGGCCAAGAAAGCAAGCTCTAGAAAGCAACCCAGCGTGTCGAGTATTCGAACACCACGGCACACCCAAATACAGGGGCGCCGCACATCCCCTATGTTTCACAGATGTGGTGCTGGATCACGAATTTCAGTGGATTCAAACCCGTAAACATAGAGGCATCTGACGGAACAACAGACCACGAGTCGGATCGAGGATTACATCCTGCACATACACATGGCGGAGGAGATGACCTCCACGCCATAAAATACTTACCCCTCAAACTCAAAGGGCCAGCTCGGCATTGGCTTAAAAGCCTTCCCGAAAACACCATTGGAAGTTGGGAAGAGCTCGAGGATGACACCTCGGCCAAGAAAAGCCGAGAACAATGGCCGCATTAACAAGCCTCATGACCCGCTTCTGCGCGGGAGAGGATAGCTGGCTAGCAAGATGCAGCACCAGCGACCCAAGTACATCCGAGGTCAGGGATGGAAATGGGAAACCACGACGCAACAAGGACCAGCGTTAGACCAGGGGAAACAGTCCGAGGAGCGCGACAGTCAATGCCGGATTCAAAAGCTCTCGGCAGAACAATAAAAAACTGCCCCTTAAGGATAATAGTGACGAGCTATCCAACTTAAACAAAATCTTGGACAAGATATGTCAAATCCACAGTACTCCCGGGAAGCCTGCAAACCATACCCACAGAGGTTGTTGGGTCTTCAAGCAGTCCGGCAGACTCAACGCCGAACACAAGGGGCTCGACACACCAAGTGAGGATGATGACGAACCCCACAAGCAGAGCACCAGAAAACAAAAGAATTTCCCACAAGAGGTTAAAACAGGAAACTCACTTCATGTGATAAAAGGGAAAAACAGAGCGACGCCCACTAAAATGCGCGCCGCACAGACTACCCAAGCGGAGTACCAACACTGGTTGTCAAAACCAATCACCTTCGACCATCAGGACTACTCCGAAAGTATCCGTAACGCAAGATGGACCGCCTTTATATTGGATCCTATAATCGACAGATTCCAATTTACACAAGTCCTCATGGACGGCGGCAGTAACATAAACCTGATATATCAGGACACAATCCGCAGGATGGGGATAGACCCAACCAAAATTAGCCATAGCAACACTTCCTTTAAAGGAACTATGCCAGGCACATATGCCCATTGTACGGGCTCCCTAACATTAGAAGTTATGTTCGGTTCATCCGACAACTTCCGTCGCGAAAAGTTAGTCTTCCATGTCGCCCCATTTAAAAGTTGCCATCAAGCACTATTGGGACGCGAAGCTTTCGCCCGCTTTAACGCAATTCCGCATTATGCATCTCTTACACTTAAAATGCCCGGTCCACGAGGAATCATCTCATTAAAGGGAAACTCCGAGTATTCCTCGAATACGGAAAAATGTGAGACTGCCTTAATAGCCTCACACTAATACGGCTTTGCTGATCAAAGCATCTAACATAGGTCGTTCAGACCCTGGACACGGTTAGGCAAGTCCGATTTAAATAAACAAGGGGCTTACTAGCCGCGTAACCCCTTACAAGGGGCTCCACGCATGTACAACAAGAGACAATAAAGCTCAATTTTATTCATTTTTTGAATCGTACTTTGTTTATTTCAAATTACATTTTTCGCACGATCTTTTTTCAAACTAAGTTCCTCTCTTTTATAGATGAACGCCGTGCTATACCCGTCCAGGATACGGCACAATGGAGACACAGGCGCAGACGTGCAGCAGGGACCCGTTGCAAGGATTCTTTTCAGATTAAGACAATGTGTAAACCTTTTTCACTGTCTCTTGTTGTTACTCATCCCCCGGTCTCTTATTATAACCGAGGAGGAGGCTGGCGTTTTGGCATCGAGCGTCGAAGTTTGCATGTACCGACACCGTGGGCTTGTTACCAAGGGCATCGTTCGGCCCGCTTTATAAAAGACCGAATACCTTAGGGAGTGTTCGGCGTCTCGAGTTAGGCCTTATATGCATCAGCTCCGAATCATGTCTTTGGTCAAATGTTGGGTTTGCCCGGCTCCTGTGTTTTGCTGCCTTACATTCCGTTCTATCGGCTAACGCGGCACCAGGAGAACTACTGCGATTGTGCCCCGGCTCGGCCAGGCGAGCACCTCAGTAGAGAAAGCCGAAAACTGACTGTCATGATATAGCGAGAGACTGGTCAACCACTCGATGAACCACCGGAATGTTTAGAATTCCTCCGCATTTACGAAGGACCATTTCCCGGTCAGGCATATACGCACCCCAAATTCGGGAGAGTGCAGTGCCTCCAGGGGCTATATAGTAGCCCCACCATCGAACTCCTATGGCTAAGTGAAAGTGATAAAGCATTATAGTCTGGTTGCCTAGTTTGCTATGCTACCACCTCCTTAATAGGACCAAGACGTTGGATTAAGTGTGAAAAAGCGCCTTCTTTGCAAACACCCCTGCACTATGTGCATGGGGGCTGAAGCCGAAGACTGCCATCTTTCAGGTTATATATACATATACATCAACGGCCGCACAGGGAGTAGTTTACTACTAGAACGCACAAGTATGAAAAAGCTCTTATACTATATTGAAATGTTGTTTCATAAGTTACACATGTCATTCAAACATAACATCCTTCGAGCACTGCGTCTCTATTAAACGAGCGCCCGGAAGAACTTCCTCAAAATCGCGCTCGACTGGTACTCGGCTTCCGTCTGAATCTGGGGACGCAACGTCGGTGGCCTTCATTTCTGCCCAGTATGTCTTGACACGGGCAAGAGCCATCCGCGCACCATCAATGCACGCCGACCGCTTGATTGCGTCGATACGTGGTACCGCACCAAGGAACTGCAGCACTAAGCCAAAATGACTCTTCGGCTGAGGTTTCCCCGGCCACAAATGAGTCACGACATGCTTCATGGCAAGTCCGGACAATCAATTCAGCTCGGCCCATTCGGCCAAAGGATCGGTTAACGGAAGAGGACGCTCTGGACTATGGAACTGTGACGAAAACAGCTCTTCCCTTCTGTGCCCCTTCTGGCCTCGGAAGTGCTCGATCGCGTCCGCGACACTCGCCGCTAAATCCAGATAAGCATCCTCCGAATTCCACAACCGGTCCAACTGAGCATACTTCGGATCCGTGAACTTCCTCTGCAGCAGAAAAGGCTTTCCAGCAGCAACATCCACAGCCTGACACAGCTCCTCCTTTGCAGCTCTCATTGCGGAGCGGGCATCCTTGGCTTCGGCGGTGGCCTTTTTCAGGTCCTCATGCTCCGCTTGACGTTCCTTTTCAAGAACCCCGCAGCGGTCGGTAGCATTCTTCAACTTTATTGCCATATCGGCCATTTCCTCTTTGCTTCGGCAGTGAGCAGCCCGTTCGGCTTTTAGCTCTTGACGCCCTTAAAGCGGCCGCGCATTACTATTTTGGCTTGCTCTTTAGCTCGGGTGAGTTCCGCCGCAGCTCCTCCACAACAGCGGCACCACCTGCATTAAGCATACAAGTAGTAAGGCACGGGCGTCAAGCTCCTTACGAGCATCCGCGAAGAAGTCGCATACCTTGTGACTCGTCAAACCGCTTATTGACAAGCGCGATGTCCGCATTTGCCTCCTCAAGTTGCCGCTTTAGTTCGGCAGATTCATCAGTCCGGCTGGCCACCGGACGCCCCGCCACCTATTTAGGAGCGGCGATGTGTTATTACTGAGATTATGATCCTCGGCACGCTGTCAATTGTGACAACATACCGAGTCTCAGGGGCTACTATCTATACAAGGATCATTCTATATGCATAACTGTCAGAAGGTACATCATTTTTGCGTACCTCGAACCCCGTCAGTAAGCTTCTGACGGCTTCATTCAATCCGCTCTCAACGGATGCAATTCTTTCAATCAACCGTACCCATTAGCGCACGGTGATCTTCTGAGATAGCCGCTCGCCCGAGCAGATCCTTCAGCTCCTCCGACCGCACGCCAGTTGGCGCCGGACCTTCCGGCCCAGCCGGACTCGGGGAAACCCTCCGCGATGACACCTCAGGGTTGTCCGCCTCGCATGAAGGTGTGACAGGTGGAGGCGTTTCGCTCTCCATCATCTCCGGAAGAAGATCCCCCGAAGACGAGCTCTGCTGAGAAGGGCTGACATCCGAACTACAAGGTATAATTTAGGTTATCTTCAAAAATAAATACAGTGATGTCCCTTATTACAAAACCCCTTATTTTTACTTACGGCTCGCTGGAGGGCTGATCCCTTGGGGAAATAGTGCGGCTGGGGTACTTCCCAGCGCCGGACTCTCTGACGAAGATTTCTTTCCCTTCTTTGAGGCCTTGACCTCCGGATCTTCCGAAGCAGTCCTCTTCTCTCCTTGGAGGGTGGGACTTTTGATCCCTCCTTCCTTGAAATCCTCCTTCGTGGAGGCAGTTGCTTCCCCGCTCCCCCCTTTGCCTTCTTCAAAAGGCGCGGCCTTCAGCATCTTGGTCAGCACGGGATCCGGCGTGGTCTCTGGGAGCGGAGCCGGACACCTTATCAACTTTGCCTTCGCTATCCACTCCTGTTCAAGAAACAGCTCCTTTTAGGGCAAGTTTATGATAAATGAACGGACAGCCTGTCCGGGTACAGGACTACTTACTTGAGTATCTGGGTGATTGCAGCTTAGTCCTGCGTCCTCAGTCAGGTCCGGACACTTCTCTTGTGATCCGAAGAACTGTTTATACATCTCCACAAAGGCGTGCACTCCATAAAATTTTGGAGAGCTCGTGGTCCCTCCGGATTAAATTCCCCTGCACGAGGGAGGCGACGCTTGCAGGCAGAAGGCGCCGAATCAACATAACCTGCGCCACTACGACCAGATTGATCTCTCTTTCTTGGAGGTCTCGAATACGGCCCTGCAAAAGAGAAACGTCCTTTTACGGCCCCCAGTCGAGCCCCTTGTTGACCCATGACGCCAGCCGCTATGGTGGACCTGAGCGGAAGGCGGGAGGTGCCACCCTTTTGGTGCCCCTGGGAGCGGTGATATAGAACCACTCCCGTTGCCACAAACCAAGCTCCATGAAAAGAGCCCTCGGCCACGGAGCATCGGCCAAGACTTGCTTATGATAGCCCCTCCGCACTCTGCTTGTTTCCCCTTGATCATCTTCGGCTCTACCTTAAAAGTCTTGGGCCACAATCCGAAGTGAGGGGTAATGCAGAGAAAGGCTTCACATACGACAATGAATGACGAGATGTGGAGGATGGACTCTGGATTCAAGTCGTGGAATTCCAGCCCATAATAAAACATGAGCCCCTGCACAAAGGGATCCGTCGGGAAGCCTAAACCCCGAAGGAAGTGAGATACAGACACCACACTCTCGCCGGGCTCGGGAGTGGGAATGACCTGCCCTGGGGCAGGCAGCCTATGCGGAATCTTGCCGGTTAGGTACCTGGCGTCTCGCAGCTTTAGCACATCCTCTTCCGTAACGGAAGAAGGCATCCACCGGCCGTGCTGGTCGGAGCCGTACATCGTCGAAGGTCCGAAGCGTCTGAATCAGAAGCTTTGGGTGTTTGAACTCGATGCTAGAGGCGGATTCGATTGAGATTGAAAAAAAGAGGGCCTTGGTCTTGTTATAAAGAGGTTGAATACCAAGAGCCCTCCCCGTGATCGATTGGGACTCACCTTCGGTAGAGGAGGCGGGCCAACGGGCGCGGTTGGGTTACCCACGCCTGTATTGATGAGAATCCCGGAATAAGGGGGCACGATCTACGCTTTGATAAAACGTGCCAAGGAAACCGCCTCGCTAAAACGCGCTGAGGTGGGCCAGTAAAAAAATGATTCGAATAAAGGCTTGGCCGTGGTGTGATGTCACGCTGAGTACGTCGCCAGATCTGTGCAAAAATTATTCTCTCTACGGTGGTATGTGGAACTTGTTTTGCGAGCGGACACTATCCTTGTGTTCAAAACCTTCAATGAAGTATTCGGAGGAGGAACCCGCCTTGCAATGCCGAAGACAATATGCGCGCCGGACTCGTCATCATTGAAGCCTGGTTCAGGGGCTACTGAGGGAGTCCTGGACTAGGGGGTGTCCGGATAGCTGAACTATCATCTTTGGCCGGACTCCTAGAATATGAAGATACAAGATGGAAGACTTCGTCCCGTGTCCGGATAGGACTTTCCTTGGCGTGGAAGGCAAGCTCGGCGATACGGATATGTAGATCTCCTACCATTGTAACCGACTCTGTGTAACCCTAACCCTATTCGGTGTCTATATAAACCGAAGGGTTTTAGTCCGTAGGACGAACAACAATCATACCATAGGCTAGCTTCTAGGGTTTAGCCTCTCTGATCTCGTGGTAGATCTACTCTTGTACTACCATATCATCAATATTAATCAAGCATGAGTAGGGTATTACCTCCATCGAGAGGGCCCGAACCTGGGTAAAAACATCGGATCCCTTGTCTCCTGTTACCATCCGCCTAGATGCATAGTTCGGGACCCCCTACCCGAGATCCGCCGGTTTTGACACTGACAGGAGGCTACAACCTAGCGTAGCATGGGATCAAATTTATTTCGCGCGCTCTAAGGGGTGGCCTCCCCTCTCGGTCCCAACCGGAAACACCCATGCCCCCGGACCAGGTGGCCTGCCTACCGGATGCAGCCGGTATCTTCCACCATGGCCTCTCTGTATGGTGTGTGCTAGAAAGGGGTTGACGACTTACTGACCATACCCTACTTGCTGTAGGGACAAGTGGTAGTACGAAACAAGTATGGGAGTTACTAGAACAAGACTCGATCTATGGTCGACTCAGGAGGTTTAAGTATTCCCTGCATGATTAGCATAACGAATATATTTCATCCAACAGACTGAATCACCACTCATCATACCCCCTCATGCCATGCCGGACACACTCGTCTCGACGAGGAACTAGGGACAAGCTCAGATCTACCCAAGACAGTGACTTTCCCGGCTTCCTTCCGGCAGGCACGGCAGGTATACGAGGATGATCACTTTCCCAAGCCTGTCCATTTCCAACAGCAAGGAAAAACTCCAATATGCATTCATGCAAAAGATCAAATCACCACATAAAATAACGAGTTCTACGTGTTATAATCGTGTCAAACGATGCATGAAATATATTACGCCAGGGTTCAGAATGCTTGCCTTCAAGTTGCGGGGGAGGCAAGGTGCACTCCAAAACTTTTGAAAGCTTTCTCCTCTCTCCAAAAATCCTATTTAAAATATTATTGGATCAATATATCGTTTCAAAAAGAGTACCAAAAAGTTGTCTGAATTTTTTTGAAATAAATCTTGAAATAAACTAGACAATATTTGAGAGAGGTAGGAAAAAGAATCAATTCATTTGGAGTTGTAATTAAAAAGTTATAAGCAGTCAAAGTTTTGGTCAAAAATCTGTTTTAAAATCAAATGTAAAAAAGAAAACGTTTCGACATCGACCACGTCGAAGGTGTATTTTGGATTTACGCCTCCACTTATTCCAGGTGGACCGTGCATGGTTCACTGACAGTGGGCCCGCCTGGCCCACTGGTCAGGTTTGACTAGTCGACCTCCCCCCCTTCTTCCTCTGCCCGAGCGGGGGGCGGGACTCCGGCGATCGTTGTCGGCGATGGGTGGTTCCTCGCGGGGTTCCGAGGGCGGGGATGGACCCGCCAGACCGGGGCGGTCCTCTCGGTGGTCGTTGGGTCGCCGGGGGTAGAGGGAGTCGCCGTCGACAAGTTTTGCGGCGGCCGGAAGCTTCGGGAGCAAAGTGAACTTGGGGCTACGGTGGCTCTCCGTCGCGGCCGAGGTGTTGGTTGGCTTCGCAAGACGACGTGGAGTCGGTTGGTGGTGTTGGGAGGGCCGGGGAGGTTCTGGTTGTGACGAACGGAGCCGGGAGGCGGCGGTGGCCGAACTGGCGGAGACGGGAAGGAGGCCTTCCGGCGATTCTTGCTACGGAGCCCTCATGGGTTGGCTTGGGGTCGCCTGAGGGCTCGGAGAGGTGTGGGGCTCCTTAAATAGGCGAGTCAAGGCGGTTCCGCGGCGGCCGGGGATAAGATCACCGGCGAACCGTCATTCTGTAGCTAGGGGCGACATGGAGGCGGTAAGAGCAGGTCGGCACTCTCCGACGGACTCCACACCGCTCAAGGGGCGAGCTGGCGCGCGCGTGTGGCTTGGGCGGTACCGACCGCGGCAGGGGCTCGCTGCGGACGCCGGCGTGCCGCCAAGGGGCTCTCACGACGGTGCTGTAGGGCACCAGGGGCTGCTTGGCGCGTTCTGGTGAGTTGTCGAGTGTGTGGCGTGGCTCTGCAGAGCGGGCAAAACCCAGGGGCGCGACGCGGCGGCTCGGGCGCGGCACGTGCAAAACACGCGCTCTCGGCGCGCCCAGAGCACGCCCACCAGGTGCTCGGCGAAATGCCCGTGCATGCCACAGAGCTTGGGTGAGGCTGGCAATTAGCAGACCTAGGTTAGGAGTAGCTAGGAGTTTATTGGACAAGGTGGTTAGGCAAAGGAAGAAGGTTCATAGTGCAAACTAAAACTCATGTCAAAACTGGTCATGCCCATAAGGTGTTTGGCAAAATGCCAAGGGCACCTAGGCATTTCTTGGAGTAGTCATAATCTCCAGATTGGGGTCTCTTTAGGTGAAGGTGGTGGTGGCCAGGTTAGTTTGTCAAGGGAAGAAACTTGCTAGTGCAAATATTTGAGAAAATCAGTTTTTGGCAGAAACTAGAGGCTGTCATTTCATGGGCCAAAAATATTCCAATGGGTTCATGCTCTTGTACTTAAGGGTATTGTAGGGTGGGTTATAAGTAGGAAAAGGAATCATAGCAAAAGGAGCAAGTTAAAATATAGTTGTAGTACAAATCATCCAGTTGGACCAGAATGGAAAAGAGGTTGATTCACTCAAATTTTTCCAAGAACATAGCTGGGTCTTTGCATAAAGTTAATTAGTATACTCCTGTTAACATCCCATAATTTTTTATGGAAGTTTTAAAGAAGTATTTAAATAGGTTGTAGTGCAAAACTGCCCACTGGACCAGATTTGAAAATTAGGTGTAGAACTCAAAATATTCAATGAATGAAATATATTTTTGCATAAAAGTGGTTTAGAAACATCACATGACATCTCCAAATTTTGGTGGGGTTTTTAAATAAATTTATCAAAGGGTTGCAGTGCAATGGGACCTCCAACTTATGAAAAACCATTTTAGAGGAATAAAGCTCAGGGGAAAATAATTATATAGATAATCCCACTTATAAAAGAATTGTTTTATCTGAGAGGGTAAAAAAGTCCAATAATAATTGGAAAGTTTTTACTAGGGGAGAAAACTCCACAACTTAGGGGAAAAGAGAGGCTCTGAGATCAAGAATAAATCCAGAAAAATAAAATTTTAATTTTCCTGGCAAAATTTTAATTAATAAAACAAGGTTAAAATTTTGGGGTGTCACATAGTAATCGTCCTCGTATGCCTTGCATGCATGCCGGAGAGAAACCCGAAAAAACCTCTGCCTTGGGTAGGCGTGAGCTTGGCTCCGGTCTCCGTCGGGACGGTTATGTCCGGTATGGCATAGTGAGGTATAATGAGTGGCGATTTTGTTGGTTGAAATATATATTGGTTACACTTATCATGAAGGGAATTTTTAAACCTCCTGAGTCGACCGTAGATCGAGTCTTGTTCCAGTAACCGCCATACTTTTTTCGTACTGCCACTTGTCCCTGCAGCAGGTAGGGTACGGTTCAGTAAGTTGTCAACCCCTTTCTAGCACACACCGTACAGAGAGGCCATGGTGAAAGATACCAACTGCTGCCGGTAGGCATGCCACCTGGTCCGGGGGCATGGGTGTTTCTGGTTGGGACCGAGAGGGGGGCACCCCTTAGAGCGCGCGATATAAATTTGATCCTATGCTACGCGAGGTTGTAGCCTCCCCACTTAGAGTTTTGCTTGACAGGTGTCGTGTGTGATTCCAGACACCGGTAAGTTAAGCTGGTGTGTGCAAGTCAGGTGTGTTTTCAATTAAAAGACCGTAGACGGAATTAGTCCCGATGGACTAAAGGAATCCGTTACTCGTGGGTAAAGAGTACACCCTCTGCAGAGATTAAATCTATTCGAATAGCCGTGTCCATGGTTATGGACTACAGTCTGCGATGGGAGAAGTGTCGGTCTTAGTGTCGGTCTTTGGAGGAGAAACTGCTAAACCAGAACATGGATCATGACTTGTGACTTGTGATGATTATGATGATTATTATTTTGGACTAACCCGTTATATTATTTGAATTATTGAATATCCCTGGGACGGTTCTACCTCCTGGATATTCGCTGTGATTGTTTCCTTATAAGCCCTTTATGTGGTGTCGCTGAGACGCCCGACTGTGGCATGCTTGTTGTTTCTATTATTTATAAGCCCCTTTTGTGGTGTCGCTGAGACACCCGACTGTGGCGTGCTTGTTAATTATTTACTTTATAAGCCCTTTTGTGGTGTCGCTCAGACGCCCGACTGTGGCATGCTGTTATTTATTTACTTTACAAGCCCTTGACGTGGTGTCGCTCAGACGCCCGATTGAGGCACGCTCGTTATTTACTATCCTTTCGAGGCGTCGCTTCAGACACCCGATCGGTGCATCTTATTACTACTCTGTTATTTCATATCCATGTTGCATATAAATAACCTGCTTGCATGCATCAAGGATTTTATTTTATGACTAACTTCATGATCATAGAACATTTCAGAGCATGATTAGCAATTGTTATATTATACCCATGTTCATAATGTTTGCGAGTACATTCAAAGTACCCACTGGCTTGTCCCTGGATATTGTCTTGGCCAGATTTCTTACATGGAGAGGAGCAACGTGACGACAGCCCCGGAACCTAAGCAATGGTGATAGCAGCCTCGCAAAGATAGGAGTTAACTTGATCAGCTGTTCCTGTGGGAAATGGAGTCCCATAGACGCTGATGATCCGCAAACTGCTTCCGCCATCAACCACTAGAAACCATTTGTTGTACTCATAGGCCAGAATGGTCTAGTACTTCATATTTTGTGATTTTCTTGGAATTTTTGTATCAAGTTTGTGTCTCGCCAGCTAACAGTAATCCTGGGGCTGGTGAGCACAAGGGCCATTTTCTGGGAAGTTAATATCCCGAAAATCTGGTCCTGACACAGGACACGCCTGAAGATGCCGCCTAACACACGCTCAACTAGCTAGGGGTCGTACAGTGCTTAGCCCGGCAACACTGGGGCAGGGGTTAAGGAAGGGTCTGGAAGGTTGATGTCTACTACACAACCTTCCTCTTATAGACATTGTTGGGCCTCCAAGTGCAGAGGTTTGTAGGACAGTAGCAAATTTCCATCAAGTGGATGACCTAAGGTTTATCAATCCGTGGGAGGCGTAGGATGAAGATGGTCTCTCTCAAACAACCCTGCAACCAAATAACAAAGAGTCTCTTGTGTCCCCAACACACCCAATACAATGGTAAGTTGTATAGGTGCACTAGTTCGGCGAAGAGATGGTGATACAAGGGCAATATAGATGATAGATATGGGTACTTGTAATCTGAAATTATAAAAACAGCAAGGTAACAAGTGGTAAAAGTGAGCGTAAACGGTATTGCAATGCTAGGAAACAAGGCATAGGGTTCATACTTTCACTAGTGCAAGTTCTCTCAACAATAATAACATAATTGGATCATATAACTATCCCTCAACATGTAACAAAGAGTCACTCCAAAGCCACTAATAGCGGAGAACAAACGAAGAGATTATGGTAGGGTACAAAACCACCTCAAAGTTATCCTTTCTGTTCTATCTATTCAAGTGTCCGTAGTAAAATAACATGAAGCTATTATTTTTGTTCAATCGATCATAGAGTTCATACTAGAATAACACTTCAAGACACAAACCCACCAAAACCCTAATGTCACCCAGATACTCCATTGTCACCTCAAGTATCTGTGGGCAGGATTATATGATATGCATCACACAATCTCAGATTCATCCATTCAACCAACACAAAGTACTTCAAAGAGTGCCCCAAAGTTTCTACTGGAGAGTCAAGATGAAAACGTGTGCCAACCCCTATGCATAGGTTCATGGGCGGAACCCGCAAGTTGATCACCAAAACATTCATCAAGTGGATCACGTGATATCCCATTGTCACCACAGATACACACGGCAAGACATTCGTCAAGTGTTCTCAATTCATTAAAGACTCAATCCGATAAGATAACTTCAAAGGGAAAACTCAATCCATTACAAGAGAGTAGAGGGGGAGAAACATCATAAGATCCAACTATAATAGCAAATCTCGAGATACATCAAGATCGTGCCGTAGAGAGAACACGGGAGAGAGAGAGAGAGAGATCAAACACATAGCTACTGGTACATACCCTGAGCCTCGAGGGTGAACTACTCCCTCCTCGTCATGGAGAGCACCGGGATGATGAAGATGGCCACCGGTGATGGGTTCCCCTCCGGCAGGGTGCCGGAACGGGCTCCTGAGAGGTTTTTGGTGGCTACAGAGGCTTGCGGCGGCGGAACTCCCGATATATCTTCGTCTTCGATGGTTTTAGGGTATATTGGAATATATAGGTGAAAGAAGTCGGTCAGGGAAGGCTCGAGGGGCCCACGAGACAGGGGGCGCGCCCAGGGGGGTGGGCGCACCCTCCTATCTCCTGGCCTCCTCGAAGCTTCCCTGGCTTGTACTCCAAGTCTCCCGGATCACGTTCGTCCTGAAAATCACGATGCCGAAGGTTTCATTCCATTTGGACTCCATTTGATATTCCTTTTCTTCGAAATACTGAAACAGCAATAAAACAACAATATGGGCTGGGCCTCCGGTTAATAGGTTAGTCCCAAAAGTAATATAAAAGTGTATAATAAAGCCCGTAATAATTCAAAACAGATAATAAAGTAGCATGAATGCTTCATAAATTATAGATACATTGGAGATGTATCAGCATCCCCAAGCTTAATTCCTTCTCGTCCTCGAGTAGGTAAATGATAAAAGAAAGAATTTATGAAGTATGAATGCTAGAAGGTGCACAAGTTTGATCAATGATAATTTCAATCACCTTTTCTAGCACGATTATATGTCATAACAGTAGTTCAACTCATAAAACTTTTCATGATCAAGTAACAAGCTATTCACATGTTAAAGCATAGACCATAAGCTTTCTTGAAAACTAGAAAACTTCATTCTTAGTCATCAAACAGTTGCAATTCATCTTATTTTCAGGAAGGGTCTATGTCAGAGCTTTGATTTAGCAAACTCCACATACTCAACTATCATATAGTCTTCTACAATTGCTAACACTCACGCAATACTTATGGTTATGGAGTTTTAATCGAACCTTTGAGAAAGATAGGGGCTTATAGTGTTGCCTCCCAACGTATTCACCTTTGGGTGAGGTCAACAGTAATAGTTCATGCTAACTTACATCCAATTGGATATATATATGAGGATCTTTCCAACACGAGGTTCTTGCCAAAGGATAAAATTAAAAAGGGAAAGGTGAAGATCACCTTGACTCTTTCATAAAGTAAACGACATAAAGTAAAAGATAGGCCCTTCATAGAAGGAAGCAGAGGTTGTCATGCGCTTTTATGGTTGTATGCACAAAATCTTAATGCAAAAGAACGTCACTTTATATTGCCACTTGTATATGGACCTTTATTATGTAGTCCGTCGCTTTTATTGCTTCCATAAAAAGATCGTATAAAGCTTATTTTCTTCACACTAATAGATCATACATATTTAGAGAGCAATTTTTATTGCTTGCACCAATGACAAGTTACTTGAAGGATCTTACTCAATCCATAGGTAGGTATGGTGTACTCTCATGGCAAAACTGGGTTTAAGGGTATTTGGAAGCACAAGTACTATCTCTACTTGGTGCAAGGAATTTGGCTAGCATGAGGAGGAAAGGCAAGCTCAACATGTTTGAAAGATCCATGACAATATACTTTAACTGAGATGTGAGAAAACATAACCCATTACGTTGTCTTACTTGTCCAACATCAACTCTTTAGCATCTCATACTTAATGAGTGCTCACAATTATAAAAGATGTCTAGGATAGTATACTTATAGTATACTTATATGTTAAATCTCTCTTCCTTCAATATTCTTTCATGAATTGTTCAAATGACCAATACAATGCTTGCTAACCAATAAATTTACAACCTCTACTTCTTAGATGTGAAGTCATTACTCCCCATGGGATAAGCAAATGAAACATATATAATTTTAGATTTATGACATTCAACTCATTCAACTATTTACTCATAGGATAGAAGTGAAGCACACGATTAAATGACAAACTACTCCAAAAAGATACAAGTGAAGATCAATGAGTAGCTAAACAACTGTGTAACTATGTGAAGACTCTCTCTCATTTAAGAATTTCAGATCTTGGTATTGTATTCGAAGAGCAAGCAAAACAAAATAAAATGACATTGCAAGGATAGCACAACTCATGTGAAGAAGCAAAAACTTAGGTTCAACCGATACTAACCGATAGTTGTTGAAGAAGAAAGGTGGGATGCCTACCGGGGCATCCCCAAGCTTAAATGCTTGAGTCTTCTTGAAATATTATCTTGGGGTGCCTTGGGCATCCCCATGCTTGATCTTTTGTGTCTCCTTAATTACTCTCATATAATGGTTTCTCTTTTTATCAAAAGCTTCATCCACACCAAACTCAACAAGAAATCGTGAGATAGGTTATTATAAACCAACGCAAAACCTTATCATTTTCTACTTTAAAAAATCACTAAAATTATTATTCAAAATTGCATACTAAATGCCACAACATATTTAATACTCCTATACTCAAATATAATCATTAAACAAGCAAACATATGCAAACAATGCAAACATAACAGCAATCTGCCAAAATAGTATAGTCTGTAAAGAATGCAAGATTCATCATACTTCCCTAACTCCAAAAATTATGAGAAAAATACCTCACTGTAGAAGATTTATCAGAGCTCAATATGAAAAAAAATTCAACATTATACCATTCTTTGACTTTTCTAGGGAATTTTTGCAACAGCGGTAAACTTTGTGTTTTCAAACAGCAGCATGTATACTAGCAAAATAAGCATGGTAAAGGCTATCCTTGACTTTTTTTTTTGAAAATATAGATGTAAAACATTATTCTAAATAACAGCAGGCATATGCTAACAAGAGAAAATGACGCTCCAAGCAAAACACATATCATGTGGTGAATAAAAATATAGCTCCAAGTAAAGTTACCGATGAACGTAGACGAAAGAGGGGATGCCATCCGGGGCATCCCCAAGCTTAGGCTCTTGGTTGTCCTTGAATATTACTTTGGGGTGCCTTGGGCATCCCCAAGCTTAGGCTCTTTCCACTCCTTATTCGATAGTCCATCGAATCTTTACCCAAAACTTGAAAACTTCACAACACAAAACTCAACAGAAAACTCGTAAGCTCCGTTAGTTTAAGAAAATAAAACCACCACTGAGGTACTGTAAGGAAATCATTCTAAATTCATATTGGTGTAATATCTACTCATCTATTCATCAAAATAAGCAAACAACACAAAGAAAACAGAATATGTCAAAAACAGATCAGTCTGTAGTACTATGTATCAAACTTATACTTCTGGAACTCCAAAAATCCTAACAAATTGGGAAGACCTAAGCAATTTGTTCACCAATCCAGAGCAAAAAGAATCATATCAGAAGCACGTTTCTGTGAATTAACAAAACTAATTTCCTGGGTGCAAAAGTTTCTGATTTTCAGAAGGATCAACACAACTATCACCATAAGCTATCGTAAAGGTCTTACTTGGCTCTTCATGGAAACAAAAGCTATAAAACATGATTATTACAGTAGAATAATCATGTTAACACACCAAAACAGTAATGGTAAATATTGGGTTGTCTCCCAACATTTGCTTTTCTTTAATGCCTTTCTAGCTAGGCATGATGATGACAATGGTGCTCACATAAAAGATAAGAATTGAAACATAATGGGAGCATCATGAAGCATATGACTAGCACATTTAAGTCTAACCCTCTTCATATGCATAGGTATTTTGTGATAAAACAACTTATGAGAACAATAATCAACTAGCATAGGAAGGCAAAACAGGCATAACTTCAAGATTTTAAGCACATAGGGAGGAAACTTGATATTATTGCAATTCCTACAAGCATATGTTCCTCCCTCATAATAACTTTCAGTAGCATCATGAGTGAATTCAACAATATAACCATCACGTAAAGCATTCTTTTCATGATCTAGAAGCATAGAAATTTTACTACTCTCCACATAAGCAAAATTCTTCTCATGAATAGTAGTGGGAGCAAACTCAAAATAACTATCATGTGAAGCGTAATCCAATAGAGAAATAAAATCATGATGACAAGTTTGACGGTTATCATTATTCTTAATAGCATACAAGTCATCACAATAATCATCATAGATAGCAACTTTATTCTCATAATCAATTGGAACCTCTTCCGAAATAGTGGAATCATCACTAAATAAAGTTGACACTCTTCCAAATCCACTTTCATATTCATCACAATAAGATTCAACATCTTCCAAAATAGTGGGATCACTACTTCCTAAAGTTGACACTTTTCCCAACCCACTTCCATCAATATAATCATCATAAATAGGATGAATGCTTTCATCATAATATATATTCTCATCAAAACTTGGGGGATAAAAAATATCATCTTCATCAAACATACCATCCCCAAGCTTGTGGCTTTGCATATCATTGGCATCATGGATATTCAAGGAATTCATAGTAGCAACATTGCAATCATGCTCATCATACAAAGATTTAGTATCAAACATTTTATAGACTTCTTCTAGCACTTGAGCACAATTTTCCTTTTCATCATACTCATCAAAGATATTAAAAAGACGAAGCGTATGAGACAAACTTAACTCCATTTTTTGTAGTTTTATTTTATAGACTAAACTATTGATAAAACAAGAAACAAAAAGATTTGATTGCAAGATCTAAAGATATACCTTCAAGCACTCACCTCCCCGGCAACGACGCCAGAAAAGAGTTTGATGTCTACTACACAACCTTCTTCTTGTAGACGTTGTTGGGCCTTCAAGTGCATAGGTTTGTAGGGCAGTACAAAATTTCCCTCAAGTTGATGACCTAAGGTTTATCAATCCGTGGGAGGCGTAGGATGAAGATGGTATCTCTCAATCAACCCTGCAACCAAATAACAAAGAGTCTCTTGTATCCCCAACACACCCAATACAATGGTAAATTGTATAGGTGCACTAGTTCGGCGAAGAGATGGTGATACAAGTGCAATATAGATGATAGATATGGGTATTTGTAATCTGAAATTATAAAAACAGCAAGGTAACAAGTGGTAAAGGTGAGCGTAAACGGTATTGCAATGCTAGGAAACAAGGTATAGGGTTCATACTTTCACTAGTGGAAGTTCTCTCAACAATAATAACACAATTGGATCATATAACTATCCCTCAACATGCCACAAAGAGTCACTCCAAAGCCACTAATAGTGGAGAACAAACGAAGATATTATGGTAGGGTACAAAACGACCTCAAAGTTATCCTTTCTGTTCTATCTATTCAACTGTCCGTAGTAAAATAACATGAAGCTATTCTTTCCGTTCAATCTATCATAGAGTTCATACTAGAATAACACCTCAAGACACAAATCAACCAAAACCCTAATGTCACCTAGATACTCCATTGTCACCTCAAGTACTCGTGGGCTTGATTATACGATATGCATCACACAATCTCAGATTCATCTATTCAACCAACACAAAGTACTTCAAAGAGTGCCCCAAAGTTTCTACCGGACAGTCAAGACAAAAACGTGTGCCAACCCCTATGCATAGGTTCATGGGCGGAACCCGCAAGTTGATCATCAAAACATACATCAAGTGGATCACGTGATATCCCATTGTCACCACAGATACGCACGGCAAGACATACATCAAGTGTTCTCACTCCGATAAGATGAATTCAAAGGGAAAACTCAATCCATTACAAGAGAGTAGAGGGGGAGAAACATCATAAGATCCAACTATAATAGCAAAGCTCGCGATACATCAAGATCGTGCCACAGAGAGAACACGAGAGAGAGAGAGATCAAACACATAGCTACTGGTACATACCCTCAGCCCCAAGGGTGAACTACTGCCTCCTTGTCATGGAGAGCGCCGGGATTATGAAGATGGCCACCGGTGATGGGTTCCCCCTCCGGCAGGGTGCCGGAATGGGCTCCTGAGATGTTTTGGTGGCTACAGAGGCTTGCGGCGGCGGAACTTCCGATCTATCTTCGTCTTCGATGGTTTTAGGGTATATGGGAATATATAGGCGAAAGAAGTCGGTCGGGGGAGGCTCGAGGGGCCCACGAGGCAGGGGGCGCACCCAGGGGGGGTGGGCGCGCCCTCCTATCTCCTGGCCTCCTCAAAGATAACTTGGCTTGTACTCCAAGTATCCCAGATCATGTTCGTTCCAAAAATCACGCTGCCGAAGGTTTCATTCCGTTTGGACTTCGTTTGATATTCCTTTTCTTTGAAATACTGAAACATGCAATAAAGCAGCAATATGGGCTGGGCCTCCGGTTAATAGATCAGTCCCAAAAGTAATATAAAAGTGTAAAATAAAGCCCGTAATCATTCAAAACAGATAATAAAATAGCATGAATTCTTCATAAATTATAGATATGTTGGAGACGTATCAAAGGTGTGCCGAAGAAAAAGGAGAGGAAGAGATCTGGGAAGATAGCTACCTCCAAACAAGCCAGAGCACATAGCAGCCAGACGATGGATTCTTAAGAGCGTGTACCCGTGAAAGGTGCGGCCATGTTCCATCTCACGGGCGAGCCGATGCTACCACCGAAACCGCTGGAGGCACTATCAGGGGATCTCATGAGACTGCACGACCATGTGATGTCGACTGAGAAAAGCCTACTAGCCTCGAAGGATCCAGGATATCCGACATACGCGGCTCGTGTGCCTGAGGGGAAGTTCTACGTCGACACACGGCCCGCGGAGGTGTTCTTCCTGCGGATTGACCGTATCTTTGAGATGTTTCTGACAAGGCGGCTCGATTTTACAATCGTCCGCCTTTTTGTGCTACATATGAGCTCCGTCATGACGAGAGAAGAAGTCTCGCAAATCTGTGTGGCGGATCCGTACTACATGCACAAGTCTTTCTTCAGTATTTGCGACTTTGAGCATGAAACTGCTAGGAAATACCTCCAAAACTTTATGGTACAGAATAAGGACCAGTAAATTGTCCTACTGCCTTATCATCCAAAGTAAGTCAGTTCTGGACAACCCTTTCGTACATTTCAATCATTCCTTCTCGCTCATATGGATAATAATTTGAGGCGTCTTTTCCCCGCAGCAACGGGCGCGCCGTCCTTATCGTTCTTTACCTGCGAGTTTTCCATGCCGTGTATTTCGACCCTTCCAGATACTACGAGAAGAAAGACTACACCCACATAATGAATATTCTAGATGATGCTCTCCAAGGCTTCAGCATTAGAGGTGGCCACATGCAGCTCAGGAAACAAATGAACAAGAAGATGGGTTTCGCGCATAAAACTAACTTCTGCTGCATCCATGTCCCAAAACCAAGCAAGGAAGATGGATTCTACATCCTCCATCTCAGGATTGAGTTCAGCACGGATCACCAAAAGCTTCGCATGACAAGCAGAAATGATGATCATATCCAAAAGTGGGTAGAATCTCATGGAGTAGAGGATTATAAACTTAGAGATGACTTCTTTCGCATCCAAAGGGACATTGCGATGACCATCATGAAAGAAGTCGTCGATGAGAAGGGGATGTTCCACCACGGCCCTATATCGCGAGCTGACGTCCAAACTTTCATAGGCATGCAACGTCATGACCTCACGCCGTTCTACAAGCTAGGGTCCATCCTCCATGATATGGAAAGATGGAACTTCTAGTGATTTACGATGCCGATGATGATGACGTGTCGGTTGAACTTGTATACTTCCTATAGTGATGAAACTTTGTGATGTCCATGGTCCCTGCCGAACTTGCGTAATGCTACTTTGTTAGTTTGGGTATGATGACCTGCGTACCTCTAGTTAATTAGTTTGCGTACTGTATGTTGCATCTAGTTTCCAACCCTTTCTTTTTCGTGTTGCTCTAGTATGTTTTGTTGCATATGATTGTACATCCTCTTGATGAAGATGAATCTCTAACAGGTACCTAGCTTCTTGATGGCGAGATGGCAGTGCTATGTCGTGCACAAAGGGTAGGTTCTGGGGGTGTACAGCGAGTGGCCTAAGTGTCAGGCGCAAGTGAATGGGGCTCGGGCGCCAGCCATAAAGGCTTCAAAAGTAGACAAGAAGCAGAAGCTAGTTACTTGAGGTTCACACTAGCACGAGAGAGGACTCGTAACTGCCGCCTCATGTATTGATAGTTCCGTTTTGACTCATAGTGATAGCTCTCCTCGCGTATACCATTGTTTAGATGGATGACGTTGTAGTTGCAAGTATTCGAGACTCACATGTATCGCTATTTTTGGGATGATGACGAGATACCACTTTGAGTTGGATGATGATTATGATGAGACTATCTGTATGTATATGCTATGATTACATTTGTGGTCTCGGAGCCATTACTTTGTGTATCATAATGATATTTGTATCTGCTAAAGATTCTTGTATAAAGCCTATTCAAATACAAAACAAATATATAGCAAAAAATAAATAACTACTAAAATTAGCAGTAGCGAGTGGAGAAAATTTAGCGAGCGTGTGATGAGCGATGGCGTCCGAGGCAAAGCGCGCTAGAGCTGTTAGCAATAGCGAGCTTCCACGCAGCACGTTGCTGCTACACTTGTACAGCAGTAGCGCGGGCATGCACGCGCTGCTGCTATAGGTTAGCTGTCGCGCCTTAGTAGCACCGGACCCCGCGCTACTGATATACCTAGAACCCGCGCTGCTCCTAGGCTTTTCCCTAGTAGTGACCGGATGAGGATTCAGTTTCAAGAGCATGCTTGCGTGTAGGTTTGAAGTCAGTCTAACCTGTCTCAGCACTGATAGCCTTGTTCACTAGCTTCTGGAAGGAAGTGCATTCGTACAGTCGGAGATCACTGCGAAGCTCGGGGCTGAGTCCCTTGCGGAACCTCGCCTTCTTCTTGGCGTTGGTGGATACTTCTTCAGTTGCATAACGTGCTAGGTTTCCAAGCTCTCTGATGTATGCATCCACAGTGAGTCTACCCTGGGTGCAGTTTAATAACTCCTCCTTCTTGCGATCCATAAGACCTTCCGAAATGTGATGCTCAGGGAAAGCCTCGCTGAGCTCTACCCAAGTGGTAACCTGGCCAGCTGGGCACATGGCCTCATAGTTCTCCCACCAAGATGATAAACAGCGAAGATGACCTTGTCCGCTTCGGCTACGTGTGCAGAGCGTAGCTTGTTGGTGATGTTGTAGAGCCAATCATCCGCATCGAGAGGCTCGACGGAATGATGGAAGGTAGGTGGGTGCAACTTGATGAAGTCACTGAGGGACACCAAGTTGTTCCTCTGGTGTTGTGCTATGTTCTGCTCAATGCATTCTAGCAAACAGTTGGTCTCACTTTTGTTCCTTTCAGCCTCCAGCATGAGCTCAGCCAGGGAAGGAGGATGAGGTAGATTCGCATTTCTAGCCAGATTGCATTGAGCCTGCTCCAGGGCAGCACGGTTGTTTTGGGTGTTGACCATCCTAGGGAAAACTAAACAACGGTTCAGACAAGGATGACAAAATTCTGACATAGAAGTGTAGAATGTAATGAATGACCCAGAATGTAAGATGTTCATCCGTACGACATGGTAATACAGAAATTGCCATATTTAAACCATCGGTCATACACACCATACACGGTTTAGTACAAGACCAAACTGAAGTACAACTGGGGTGAAAGGAAGATTACATCTCATCGGAGGCATTCCAAGCTCATATACATTATTTTTATACACCTCTGGAATTAGTACACACTAAGTCATATTCCACAAGACGCGCAGGACTGTGGAGATACAACTACTACATACAACCAGTGTCGAGAAGGAGAAGCATGGAAGCTTGGAAGCGGAATCCAGCTCAGTCGTCTCCATCTCTGTAGTAGTCCTCATAGAGATTACCTGCAAAGCCTAGAAGCGGAACATGCGTATCCGAAAACTCACGGACACGTCGGGCCTGTGGACCATATGGACTCGGATGAGGCCTCGGTCCCACAAACGGCGGCAGACGGTGCCCACGTGGAGGCGTGATACCTCCAACATCTGGATAATCCATGCGATCTAGCAGACATGTGAAGACGGGGTACCAATCACGCATATCTAGGTAACCAATCTCCACGACAGGTGCGAGCCGTGTCAGGGTAGCCTAGTTGTCCACGCGGGTGTTGTACAGCTCCATTCGTAAGGCACGGTTCTCTCGGTCTCTCTCCTCCAACATCTCAGTGGTAGTGCAAAGACGTGGCTCCTCATGAGAACCATCGGCATAAAGCCTAGTGTAATAGCCCTCCTGGTCAGTGTGTGCCGCCGGCAGATAGGGGAACTCGGTATCCTGAAGTGATGCATACCAGGCTCGAATGATGGAGATCATAGAGTAGGTAGCATCCTGCACAGACATCTCAACGGTAATACCAAGCCCATAGGACCAGTACAGAGGCTCGGTATCTCTGGGATAAGAAGGGAAGATTCTCACGGTGCAGATATACTAACTCCGATTAAAGTCGCAAACCTGCTCTTCGACGGTATATTCAGGATACCTTCTGTAGCCTATGTGAGTCATCACTCGGACTAACATGGCCATGTGCCCGGGCACGTCAATGCACCGGGTCAGTCATACCACCTGGTGAGTTGTGCGAGAATACATCTTAAACACCAAATAATGCAAAGTCATTAGAATTTCTAGCAGAAATTGGACAACATAACGGTCGTAAATGCTCAAAAGGAATTTTGAGACACTTTGCAAAAGATTGCGTAGACACTAAACAACATCATATCAAGGTTCTGGGTCGAACTAAGAACATTCTAAAGTAGTAGAACTGAACTGGGGCTTGTAAACAACAATGCTATAAGTTACTACGGATTAGCAACACGTGAACCTGATGGAGAGAAGAGATCCTAGTCCTTAACCCGTGGAAAGAATGGACTGACTCAGATTAGAATGCCATGAGGTAAAGGAGTAAAAAGAGCCTTACGTTCCATCCCACAATTAATTCCCCTACATATACCTAAAGCATTTCTAGACTCGATATCGACCAGTTTGTCTTGAAGAACCTACAGGCAGTCCGGCTCTGATGCCAATGCTATCAGGACCCCGATCCTATGCCACACCGATCAAGCATGTAACACCTCATATCACTTTGCGGCCTCACGCACAAAGAACTCGGGATGACATGGCTAGTCGTGAACCCAAAGTGGCGCTAACTTACAGGGAAGGGCATACATGACCCAACAACGAATGTGTCGATCAACAGTGAATGAATCCCAAGTCGTAGCAAGCTACAAGGACTTAAAGGATCACGCCGTGACATTTCCTTGAAGGGACAGACACATGATTGAAGAAGGACACATGCCGGCCAGCCTAAGTGTTCCGTAGCAGTAGCAAGCTACCATGGCTCAGTGGAAGCACTAGGAGACATTTCCGGGTAAGAGAGGCTACTAAGGATAAATGACTAGACAGTCAGATCCCACACATACCCAGCATTTCAAACATACACACAATATGCTCGATATATGCAAATACAACATGGCATCACAACAAAACTCCACACCTCAAGTACTTTATTTAAAAGGCTCTAGAGAGCAATACATATCATTCATATAGATAGGGGTCTCGCGAGCCATCATTCAAGTAATACAAGCATACAAGCCATAAGCGGAAGCAACATGTCTGGGTACAGACATCTAGAAAGTAGAAAGGCTTGAGGAAGCCTATCTACTCTAGAAGTGTCCTCCATGTGCTCAGGATCACCACCTGGGCCTCAGGCTACTCGGTGACATCCAGGTCTACTGAAAACCCATCAGAAGGGGTAGCAGCATCTTCTGCAAACATAATTAAGCAAACATGCATGAGTACAAAGGTACTCAGCAAGACTTACATTAGATCCTACATACATACACTTTATCAATAAAGTGATGGTGGGGTTGTTGCTGCAAGCCAGCTTTGACTCTTAGCTAAACTATCTTACGAGACTCCTACTTGTAATTGTTTTGCGCACTCGAGTCCACTACACACCACAAAAATACACTACCGAGGATTCACTTTCGTCATCCTGCGGAAGGGACATCCATGGTACTCACACTTGTCTTGAGGCTTTTAGTAGTTTCCATTTACTTCTCTATGAACTATATGGGCAACCAAGTAGTCCTTAACACGGACGTGGCTATTCGAATAGATGATGTTAACCCTGCATGGGTGTACTTCTTCACACACGCTTCCACCACTTATCGTCGTTTACACGACATGTACTCGCCAACCTTCCAGCGGAAGCCCAACGAGGGTGTCGGCCACGACCTTCCTAAACACTCAAGTCTCCAGTCCAGGTTTATCACGTATCCAGGTTCCATCCACAGGGAGTCCGGCCGAGGTTTCCATATACGGCCCCGAAGGATGTATGCAGGGTTCCTGAGACACCAAACGGGCATCCGGTACACCATGCCACGTACCTACCGCATCACAGCCGACCCCGAGGGTCAGCACTGCCCACGGCCTCCAGTAAACGACAAACACCAGAAACTACTTGCAACTCCTAGATAGAGGACTAGGGTGGTTAAGAAGCCTAGAGGGTCCACTGGTTTCGGGCCTAGTGCATGGTAGTAGTTGTATCATAAATCACACATACAGATCTCAGTGCTTCAGGACGTTTCCAATGAAACAACCCACCGTTTACTCATACATGGCCTCTCATCGATACCTTTACCAAATCGTGTTCAACACATCACTAGTTGCCGTTGTGGCGACAAAGGAGACGCATCTGGAACACTGGTTTGAACCGTGCCCCCGGAGGAAGAAGAAGTGGCAGAACAGCGCACTGGAGGGCATCCCCCCACGAAGGCCTCACTGTAGAAGGCAAAGATTGACAAAAGGAGGATGGAGTTGGGCTGGAGGTGAAGAGCATGGACCTGATAATGATTGAGGACGGTGAGGAAGAACATGGAGAAGGCGGGACAAGCCCCGCGAAGACGGTATGGAGGAAGGAAGGGTAGAATGTACACGCCAAGGTCTTCGGCTCGGCGGAGCCGACCCAAAGCTCGGTCTCCCTCCCCTCGCTGTTGTTGCTCGCCGTCAGCGGGAGCACGGCGGCGAGGTGCCCTGCCATGATAATTGAGGACGGGCTAAGGGTTGGCGCGTGTAAAGCGGCGGAATGCGCGACCTAGACAACATGCTGCACTTTTTTGACCGTCATCGATGAAGAGCCCAGAGGAAAGGGTTCAGCGGATCCTAGAGGCTCTCGCGGCGAGAAGGGGATGAGATCTGGAGCAAGGCGATGGGAAGGCAATGCAGGCTTGGTTGCAGGCGCATGCCTTTTTGTTAACCTGTGACGGTGAGCAAGGCAGCGTGGGGAAGCGCAGGCACCCACATCCCATCAAGAGCCACGCGTTGACTCGGTCTGCAAGAGATTGGGGCCTGCGGTGCTTCGCACTTGCCTGTTGGCTTCGCCTCGAAACCAAGTGCGGGCGTGCCTTGGGCCTAGGGGCTACTGTCAGCGTTCTCGAAACCCGGGTACCCAGACTTGCCTGCCCGCGGCCCATGGCGTGGCAGCACTAATGGCATGGTACGGCCCATCTTCAGCACCAACAAATCAAGACCCTCGCGAGGTGTCGAGCCTCGCAAGGCGGACGACACTATGTACTCCTGAGGGAGTGGGTGCGGAGCGGCAGGTTTCCTCTTTGGTGCTAAGGAGGAAAGCGTGGGTGCAAAGTCCTGAGGAATCAACCATAGGTTACCAGTCACGTGCAACAAGACCAAGACCAGGAGGACGGCAGGATAAATGTCACCACTGAACCCACCACCACGTCATCACCAGAAGCTTTGTAGGTGAAGACCATCTTTCATCATGATAGGATGTACTACTTGTCCCCCTTCAAAATTGGCCACTTTGGATCCCTTCCTACCTAAGTTTCAGGGGAAGAGGACCGAGGCAAGTATAAATATAGCCTAGCCACCACCATAGAAAGGGGCGCTCCCGGAAGCCACCACAAGCACAAGAACGAGCCTCCTGAGCTTGTTCTTCCCCCCGTACTAGTTCATCCTCAGCCCCCCGCGAGGCTAATCCACCACAAAGCAAGTGTATGTTTTACATCGCAAGGTGGCCCGAACCTGGGTAGACTGCTGTGTCCATTTCCTTTCTAGTTCATCGAGCTAGGCCGTGAGACCAGTGAGTAGGATGGCTGTAGAGGTTGAGTTCTTCGCACACGCACAGAGTTTGAACCTTTCTTGGGTCCGCGGAGCCCGGAATCCAACAGTCACTATGGTTGGACCACGTATGATGAGGAAGACAAAGACATGAACGAAACAACAAGGGATGATTTCTTTGAGCAAGAGGAAGATCCATTACCTGAACCCGGAGATATGCACGTGGAATTCAAGAAGTCAACCCTCGCTCCTTAAAAAGGAAACAAAGCTAAGGTTCAATTTATTCCATCTCGTTTTCTGCAGAATAGAAAGGCGACATTATGCAAAAGGATATTAAAGCTGGAGTTAGATAATGATGATCTGAGGGAAGATAATTTTATCCTTAGAGGCAAGCTGGGGAAGAAGAATGCTACACCACCACATTCGGTGTCAAAACCGACAGATCTCAGGTAGGGGGTCCCGAACTCTGCATCTTAGGATCGAAGGTAACATGAGGCAGGGACACGATGTTTTACCCAGGTTCGAGACCTCTTGATGGAGGTAATACCCTACTTCCTGCTTGATTGACTTTGATGAGTATATGGGTTACAAGACTTGATCTACCACGAGATCATAATGGCTAAACCCTAGAAGTCTAGCAGTATGATTGTGATTCTGCCTCTACGGACTAAACCCTCCGGTCTATATAGACACCGGAGGGGCCTAGGGTTGTACAAGGTCGGTTTACAGAGAAAGGAATACATGATCCGAACGCCAAGCTTGCCATCCATGCAAAGGAGAGTCCCATCCAGGCCCATTAGTCCTGCCCATATTATATAGCCCGGACGCCCGAGGACCCCTTAATCCTGGACTCCCTTAGTAGGCCCTGGATCGGGCTTCAATGACGAGGTATCCACGTGCAGATTGGTTTCGGCATTGCAAGGCGGGCTCCATCTCCGGATACTCCAAGGCAATCTTCCGTACACAAAACATATATCTGGACATGCTTACAATCCTATGTTATAAAACCAACAATACTTGAAATAAAACAAGTCAAATCAATGGCAACTTATTTAACGATACGTTATGTTCTGGCCCTGTTATTATTATGAAGTATTTTACAGCCACAGGTTTCACGTTTCCAGGCACGGTCATTGACACGTCTTGTCAAAGCAGAGATCGTGTCTCCTTATCACGGGATTCTCATCAATACGGATTTGGGAAATCCAACCGCACCGTTCGCATGTCTCCTCGGGAATAGGTCAGGTTTAAGGCTTATGAGGGGGGCGCTTGATGTTCACTGCCTCTATATAAGGACAAGGACCCATCTATTCATCCCATGCCTTCATCTTCCTCTGCCCTCCCACCTCCGAGCTCCAGCACCCAATTTCTAAAACTTCCTTTTGCCCCAACCTCCCCAGAAATGGCTGGATCCGGTCTCCAGGGCATGTGGGTGGCCTCCTCCGTAACGGAGAAGCACACCACAGATATGTGCGAGCCGAGGTACCTAACGGCGGAGGTCAAACATAGGCTTCCGACCCCGAGGCAGGGCATCGGTACCCCTAAGCCAGGTGAGAGGGTGGTGTTCATCCCCCACTTCCTCTTAGGACTCGGGTTCGCCCTTCATCCCTTCGTCCGAGGTCTCATGTACTATTACGGGCTGGATTTTAATGATCTAGCCCCGAACTCCTTTCTTTACACCTCGGCGTTTATTGTTGTATGTGAGGCTTTCCTCCATGTCACTCCACACTTCGGCCTATGGCTCAACGTCTTCAATGTGAACCCGAAGGTGGTTGAGGGCTAACACGCAGAGTGCAGCGACGCCTTGGTGAGCAAGCTCAACCATGTTACTTGGCCAAAAGGAAGATTCGTGGACACTTTCAAGGTATGGCAGCAGGAGTGATTCTACATCACCGAACCCGGAGGCACCATGTGGGCGGCTGCTCCTGCTTTTAGATATGGGCCTCCACTGCGGCTCGCGTCTTGGACCAACAATGGTCTGGACTGGGGATCTTCTGACGAAGTATTGACGCTGCAGAAGCGCATCAAGAGCATGATTGCCAATGACATCACCCGTACATGTGATCAAGGTGATGCTTATCCGTCGAGCTCTCCTCTGCCAACGACGACCTCTCAAAATGTGGGAATTCAATCTGGAGGGGCCCCGGACCGTACAACACTTCTATGGCTCGACGCAGAAGGGGATCTGGAAGCTGCTTTTCAAGAAGCAAAAGTCATGGCCACAGCCATCTGATGACACCGGCCTTGACTGCAACCATCCAGCATCCCCCGTAAGTATTATGTTTCTGAAGATATTTTGAGTTTGTCAATCCTTAGGAGAGGCATTGAATACACCATCTCCGGAACAAGACTGGATAAAGAAGGCGGAGCGTATCAAGTGTCCGGACCCGCTCCCAGAGGACCCAGCCGGTCCTCTATTGATGAAGATGCTGATCCCGGTGCCTTACCAGGTGCCGGCAAAGAAGGACAAGAAGAAGAAGAACAAGGAGGCCAAAAGCATCCTACACCGTGAAGACACTTTTGGCGTTATGCCCAGAGGAATCGAGGCTCCTTCCTCTCCCGAGGGAGACGAAGACGAGGACGAGGAGGAGGAGGAAGAAGAAGAAAACCCTCCTCCCCATCAATCCGGAGGAGGGGGCATCCAGGAAGGGTAGCCCTCTTGGATGATTCAGATTCGGGCACCGAAGTCGTGCCCAAGCACCGCCACCGAACCGACCCCCTTTCCAAATTGTAAGCACCCTTAAGATGCCTTCCGTACATCCGATCAGTTTATAAATTTAAAGGATAACACAAAATCTTGGGTTTCAGTCCGTCCCGCGACATCCCTCAAGATTCATCATCATCGGGGGATCTTTCACGTGGTTTTAAATAGCGGATAGCTGGTTGGTAGCAGATTGGGATCTGCGTAGCGTAATGCAGATAGCGGGCGATATTGCGGATGCTATGTCCACTTAACAGATTAATAAAAATACTAAATTACTGTGTATATTTCCAGATCTTTAACAAAAAGTAATAACACTTAATTTTAGTGATAGCGGACGCTATTGCGGACGCAATAGCGGATGCTATCTTCGCTATTTGAAACTATGCTTTCGCCGAAGAAGATGGAGAGCGAAATGCCTCTACAAGCCTCCCCACCTCCTAGGACAGATGACACCGAGGTGTCGTCCTAAAGGATTTCTCCGCACTCTGGAGAAGTGCGGGAGAAGACCAAGACGGCGCTAGAGGATAAAACCTTGGCTGCCGAAAACATGAAGGGCGCAACCTTCATGGATACCGGTGAAGGGGGTCTTGGATTATCCGGCCCCCAGCCGGATACAGTTTTGGAGCTGCAAACAGCTCCTGAGCTGAATCAGCAGCCCCCTCCGCAGGAGGGGGAGACAGCTACTCCAGTGGCGACCTCTGCTAACATAGAGGCACCGAACATGCTGCTGGATGCTCTATAGAGCGCGTCCGTCTTAGAGGAGCACCCTACCTTGATGGATACGGTGGCTCATACGGTTCAGTTTGCTAAGAGAGGGCTGAATATAGCTTTCATTAGCCTACTTACAGGCTTCAAGGTATGCAATGTAATGTCTTTAGATGCTTTTCCATAAAAAACCTGCCTATATATAGATAGTAGCCCCTCAAACTCTGTTTGGCCAACGAAGGGCGGCAAATAGAGGGTCCATAATATCCGTAGGGATTCATACAAATATCTTTTTTGATAAAAATAGGCTTCATTGTTAGCGGCTACTGCTTAGTCCGCCGAAGTTTCCAAACTAAAGTGGAAACTGCAGCTGGTCGACGAGGAAAATAATCGCATTAACAAGCGGCTCGACGAGGCGCAGGCTATGTATCATGCATTCCATAGGTAAAGAAATTAGTTTGTAGACGCTAAGTTGAATCTTACGCACTCCTATATGCGTATTTGCAGATGGTGCTGCTAAGGTCGAGACCTTCAGAAGTGA